>OX442350.1:8576711-8884211 GCA_949357725.1 Hyperoplus immaculatus | reverse complement strand
AAAAACTATGGCTGCCGGTCGAGCCGAACTTGTTCAAATTTTCGGGTAGTTTCTGTCACGCTCGTGTAGTTTCTGTCATGTTTCCATGTATGGTAATGCTGCTCAGGCAAGCTCCGGCTGCATGCCCCCACCTTCCTGAAAATTTCCCGCTGCTGGAAGGAAGGTAACCAATCACAACGGAGTGGGGTTTGCAGCAGGGGGGGAGGGGCGGAGAAGCTCACAGTAGTGTGTAGAGAGAGACTGCTGTGCTCGCTAGGGAAAGAGGAAGAGTGTCCCGAAAATCTACATAGTTGTTTGTGATGTGATTCGTGTCAGGTTGCTCTATAGCAGTTTTTAACAAGAAATTAAGACCAGAAAAGTAGTATAATAGGATCTCTTTAATGTTCCCTCTGCATAGGCTGCAGAGGTATTAAGCTAGTAGCACTGTGGAGCTGGTCACTATAATACCTGCAACACTGATGACTCTGCTTATCTGACTCCAACCACTTCCAACAAATACCCACATCCTCTTGGGAGCCATTGCCTTCCTATGTTGCCTCTCTTCTGCAGCGCTGGTAGTCAGTAGGCAGCTTTGTAGTCACAAGTGTGGGTGTGTGGGTGTGTGTGTGTGTGTGTGTGTGTGTGTGTGTGTGTGTGTGTGTGTGTGTGTGTGTGTGTGTTTAGGCGGATGTGTAACCCTACCATAGTTCACTTGGGAGACAAATTAAAATACTTTATAAAGCTTAGAAGCAGTGCTTATTAAATATGCATCACTGTTGTTGTTTGTGCTTACAAAACAGTTTTTATTTTCTGTTGCTGCTTAAAAGACTGCATTGATCTACAGAAAGCATATTGTATGGAGGGTTGTCTGAGAGGAACTGTTTGGACACACAAAAGACATATGGAAGCCTTTTCTCTCCTTCCAGCCTGGCAGAACCAATCAATTCTTCTCAACCCCCTTACTTACTAACTAACACCTTGGGTGAGTGCATTGTAGACAGGAAACATGCTTCCTGACCACCGTCTTTCACAGTTCAATGCTGGTGTTTGCCTCTAAAAAATGCCCCTTTTCATTCCCTTCTGCAAACTGACGGACAGCCTGTGACTAATGCTTTCACAAAATCAATAAAGTGGACTCAAGGCATGCTGGAAATATTATGAATGTGCACATGTCAAGAGCTCATCCACAGCTTTTGAAGCATAATATTCCTTTACTTGCTCTTTTATGTTAATGAAAAACAAAATGTCATCCTCTTTGCGAATAAGTAGACTTGTTTATTATTTTATTTTTGTTGCTTTCATTACCATGATCATACTATAAAAATGCTGATTTTTTATCCGTTTCCCGACAACCATTAATCCGCTCCATCCCTGACAGCAGCACTGTTCAGTTGTCAGCGTCTTAACACAGAAATGGCTGTAATCAGCTCCGTCAGCTCTGCTGCTGAGATTTAACTGTCTCATTACTGCAGCCATGGAATCCTTCCATCCTGCACACTTGGTGTCAAGCAGCTTGTATCTTTCAGCTCTTGCGCCCGAGTGGGAGAATCCACTTGAATACAAATATGGCCTGGTGAGGCTGCGGTCAGCTGCTGTAGAACATAAGTGATGTTAAGTCCAAAGGAAGAGGGCTAACGCTCTCCGTGTGTGTTAATGATGGTTCTGAGAGGCTGGAACCAGGCTTTGATCTGTGCTCTCTGGCTGACAGGCTCGCCGGCTTACTGGCAAGAGCAGAGGAGTCATGGGAAGACAAAGTCAAATTTATTGGTGATGAACTGGAGGGCCGCCTAAATACTCACTCTCTCTCCTTCTATGTTTCCGGTAAACATGTTAGAGGGTTACGATTATTATTTATTATTGGGGATGGAGTCTGTGGCCTCTGTTTGGTACTTAAAGCAATGATATTCATAAGCAGAACTCTAACATTGACAAGCAAATAGCTTCCAGCCAAGTTCAGTTTTATCCAAATACAGAAACATAAATACAACAACAATATCATGAACGTTTTATTTCACAAACTTATATCAATTTGCTAAAACAATACATGATTTGAAAGTTTCTCCAGAAGAAGTTCTTGAAAATGTATCTACAGTATTTGTTTCCTAGCAAAGACAAAAAGTCTTACAAAAAGACATTTTTTCCACAATTAAATGATTAAATTTTGATATATTCTGCTGTTTCATTTTTGACATCTCAAAGGGCCAACCTCCAAACTTGGGTTCTAAGTTTGTGAAAGGTAGTTGGATATTTCTCGTTTTATTTTCTATCATTTCATTTTGACATTAACTTTTTTTCCATTCCTCATTTTAAACCCCACACTGCTCTTTGAGAAGTCACAGCCAGCCACAGTATATTGTGATGGGTGAAGAAAGCTCCAATATTCATGGTCACACTGTCAGACCCAACTAAATGTTGTGGGAGTGTACTGACGCTTCCGTGATGGCAAAAGGACTTCAACAGGACAAATACATTTTTTTTTCCAATTTTGTAACAATGTTCAAAATCATTGGACCCTAACTTTCACGTCTTATTTAGCAGCAGTGTGTTAGAATAAAGGTCAAGGGTAACCTGAATGGTCTTTGTAATTGGAGGTGCCATCATTAACATTTGATGGGGGTCCAAGGCTCGCTTGTGTCTGTCCTCTCATTAGCATTTTATCGGAGCTGGATATAGTAATTTCTATCATTATCTCATGAGTCTTAATATTGCATTGCATAATTGGATTTATTTGGCGTTTCCTTTGCTGCTACTGACACACACCAACAGCCAAATGGTTAAATACCATTTTTTCACTTTTCACATAAAAGATAAATAGATGCACATTTTAATCCACTGGCACCATTGCTGTCATTCATGAGACTGACTCCATCGGTTCTGTTAGTGTGGTGAGTTATTGCCCTCTCATACTCTACCTGTAAATCTGTTCCCCAGAAGAGCAAGGTCAGAGAAAAGATGTGACACATAAGACATGCACACATCATTAAAATCTCTGGCACTCTGTGCTGCAATGCATCACTGTGAGTACTTTGAGCATCTGTGATATGTTTGAAAATTTCATATGAATTATTATTTTTTTCCATCAGAGCTACATTACATTGGGGAATATCTTGCAAGTTTCCAAAGTCATCTCGAAGACATTTCCTGCCAAAGAGTTTCATTTCAGCCGGAATCTAAAGAAAAAAAACATAAAATGAAAACTTTGCACCTATAGACTGATCATTAAAACCTTCTAACAAACAAGACTGTCTCAGGAACTGTCATTTAGCTGTGTCGATAGCACACACTGTGCAGAAGCATCTGTCCTCTGCATATGCCATGGAGTAATGGCAGCCTCAAAGCACCCAGTCAGGGCTATTGAGGGATGTGAGTCACAGCGGTGGACAGCCATCGCCACCTGGTCATTAGAAAGAAAGCGCTTCATGTCATTAATAGGAGCACATCCACTACAAGTGATTGTGAAACACACAATAAACTATTTGAATGGCAGGCCAGGAAAGGCCATGGACACAGGTGATTGGACACCTCCAGTGGCTGGAAAGCAACAGCAAGAATGCTTATTTGTGGCTATTTTCTGGGGCACTCAGCAGTATCAGTGATCTGGCTGAGCTAAAAAATGCCTGGAGAGTTTCCAAGAATAACTTCACGCTTGTTTGAACAAATTTTCCTGACTATGTGACGGTAATTTGAGTGTGTGCCACTTAAAATTAGAAGCAAAACCTGGTGTGCTTCAGGTAATGAGCTGAGCTTGCCCAAGGTGTGTTGCCTCGGGTTTGGATCTGCCAGCTCTATTCCCTTATGGCGGCTGATGGAGCCAAAGAGCAGAAACATTGGCGTCCACCACCAAGCCACCGTGTGTCCAATTTTCCACATCATATAAGATATCTTATGTTGAGAACCTTTTCAGGTGAACACACTCATTTTCATACCGAAAGCACAATGTTCATGTAAGTCATCATTGCAGCCAGTGGGTTTATTTGTCGACAAAAGCGTATTGGTGCAGTTAATTTGACATGACAACTAATCACTATTTGAAAATCCTTTACACACTGCACCAGTTGTGCTGATTACTTATCACTACACACAAAACCCTCAAAATGAAGTCAGGCAATATACTTAATTTTAGCTTCTTCTTTTTTTGGGTTCAGTGCGAGTGAGAAAGTAATGGTGACAGTTTGCCAATTTTACCAACTGTGGGCTAGTCAGCATCTTGTAGTGGGTAATGCATGACTGAGTTCACTCCTCAGAGTAGATTGTTTGCCTTTTCTGAGCCCATGTTGCTATTTCAGCTCTGGCTCAGTGTACCCTGCAGTGGAGGATGGACTGGTTGGCCAAGATCGTCTCATTTGGTACAGCAAAGAGAGAAGTGTGAAAAGAGTGTGGGTGAGAGGATCCGGATATGATTATGGAGATACCAACACCCTGAGGGGAAAATAGATGATGGATGTGTGTGTGTGTGTGTGTGTGTGTGTGTGTGTGTGTGTGTGTGTGTGTCGGTGTCGGTGTGTGGCTGTTTGTGTTTGTGCGTTTGTCGGTCGGTCGGTGCATAACCAGTCCTTCTTGCTACAACATTCAAGATTGTGTTTGCGTTTGTGAGTTTTTAGACAGTTGTTGATTTTAATTCAAATTAATGACAGTAAAGAAAGCAGTATGTGTTTTCTGTCAGCTCTTCATAAACTTTTAAACAGCCATTTGTCATATTGTAAAACCTCTGAAATGCAACTTTATACTCCTAAAGTTTTGGCCATGCAGTGATGTTCTTGGGATGCATTGTGGGTCTGTTGGGTAGTCATTTCATCCACCCCACACCCCTCCCCTTATCAGGACTAAAATGTATCAACAATTACTGGATGGTTTGCAATGAAACCTACTATAGACATTCATGTCCCTCCTATGATGAATTGTAAAACCTTTAGGGCTAGTACAGTATATAAGCAAATAGAGCTAGAATCTAGCTAAAGGAGCACATCTTATGGGCCCGCAAAAGAGGGACATCCGATAACAAGATACTCACTACAGTGACCCTTTTCCCTGAAAAAATCACACATTTAATACTGACCTACTTTAAAGTAGTTTCAAAAACCTTCTCTCCCAGGATGTCATTTTTTTTTACAATATGGGCTCACTTTCATTTCCATTTTGCCTTTTATCTCGACAATCTTGCCGCACCCACATCCAGCATGATGTAAATCTAAGGGTGGAGAGGTGGGGAATTCTTGGCACTGTTTTCGATCAGAGAGCGCAATACAGTTTGATTTCCTGTTTTACCTGCAAAATGCGGGCTACATTCTGAGTTGTGACAGGACCTGAGAAGCACTATGTTAAGTTTGTCACAATAACATGACAACTATGACAAAAAAGTGATAGCCTACATCCTATTCTGCAGCTAACATCAAAAAAAAGGCGCAAACCATAAATTATCAATAACCCACACTTTGTCAGGCTCCAGTCCACAACCATTCCAATTTTCCTAATCCTGTCCCGTTACCTGACCCCTGTTGAATCTGGCTGTGGCGCAATGTCTCCATGCTGTTTGGGAATTTTTCTTATGATCCAGAGCTTCCCTGTCTGGCTGTGCTGAGCTGGAAGTGTCTTGTCCGGCAGGCTGAGCAGGAATCTCCCCAGAGGAAACCCTGGCCTGAATAATTCAACAGCTGGTGGGAAAAACGATCCTGCTTGGTTCTGCCATCGATCCGACACTACAGCAATGCCAGCCCTAAAGTCTGGATTCTGATGATTGAGGCTACCAAGATAGCTTTATTTATGAGATGCCTTGGCTCCATTTTATTATACCCGTAAAATGTATGGGAATTTGCAAAGAACACCCAAACTTTAGCGTATATGTGGATGTTTGTATCACTTAGCGTATGTGGATGTTTGTATCATTTTCAACACATTTAGCTCCATTGCGTTGTCTGCATTACCTTTTTTCTCCCTTCACCCATCTATTTGCGCCTCCCTGTTTCATTTTCCACCATAGCTCCTCTCTCTCTCTCTCTCTCTCTCTAAGCTCACCTCTCTTTTACCTTATTCTTCCGTCTCCTCATTTCCTCTGACATCTGAAGCATCCATCCACATGTCCATTTAATTTTGCTTTTAAATGTCCTTGGGGAAAACACTCTGTCTGTTTTCCTGAGAGACAAAATTGTGATTGCTGGATGAACACCTCATATTTTCAAAACATCAAGCTATTAGGAGGTGGAAAAGCTTTTTAAAGAAAATGTTTTTATCTTGGCGTAATGCATTTTTCCTTTTACCAAAATTAATTTGAAATGGGCTTGTAAGTAGTAAATAAGTAAGTAAGTAAGCTTTATTTGTAGAGCGCCCTTCACAGACCAGGGTCACAAAGCGCTTCACAATGGGAAGCAACAACAGATTAAAATTGTACATACATTTAAAAGGCCAAGACAATACAGTGATAAACATAGCAGCCCCAAGAACAAATTAGGCAAAAGCCTGTACAAATAAATAGGTTTTTAGTTGACGTTTGAAATCGTCAACAGACTCTATTAAACGCAGAGAGATGGGAAGATCGTTCCAGAGCTTGGGAGCAACAGCCTGGAAGGATCGGTCACCTCTGGTCCGCAAACGAGTATGTGGAACCATCAGCAGTTTCTGCTCCACAGACCTCAGAGCCCGAGCGGGGGTGTAAGGCTGAATCAGATCACTGACATAGGATGGAGCCTGATCATGCAAAGCTCTAAAAGTTAGAACCAGAATTTTAAAGTTGGTCCTAAAGGAGACTGGCAGCCAATGCAGAGCTTTTAGAATAGGGGATATGTGAGTCCTCCTATTAGAGCGGGTCAGAATTCTTGCTGCAGAATTTTTCTTTAACTGCAGGCGAGACAGCTCCTTCTTGTTTAGACATGAAAACAAACTGTTACAATAGTCTAAACGCGAAGACACAAAAGCATGAATGATCAGCTCTAAATAATTTTGTGACACCATTTGCCTGAGTTTAGAGATGTTCCTTAGCTGAAAAAAGCAGTTCCTGGTTAGCTGTTTGCAGTGCTGCACAAATGACATGTCTTTGTCAAAAATAACACCAAGGTTTCTTAGGCTAGGTTTGACAGACTGGCCTAGGTCACCCAAGTACTGGTTAATCCCTGGAATTAATTTATCAGGGGCCAGTGTTTCAGTTTTATCTGCATTTAACTGGAGAGAGTTATCACTTAGCCATTGCTTAATTTCTGCTAAGCAAAGAACTAAGGAATCAAGCCTCTGGAACTCAGTTGGTTTGAACGTGCAGTACAGCTCGATATCATCAGCAAACATGTGGTACGAAACATCAGAAAATCTCTGAATGACTCTTCCCAGGGGGAGCAAATACAACAAAAATAATACAGGACCCAAAACGGAACCTTGAGGGACTCCACACAACAGATCTGCTGACTCAGACCTTATCTGGTTTGCTGTGACACTGAAGCTACGTCCAGATAGGTAAGAGGAGAACCAATGTAGAACTGACCCTGACAGTTTTACTTCATCCCTCAGTCTTCTCTGCAGGATCTGGTGGTCGATGGTGTCAAAGGCTGAGGATAGATCCAAGAGAACTAGAACAGTGCATTTACCAGAATCAGCGGACATCATGATGTCACTGGACACTTTCAGTAAGGCTGTCTCTGTAGAGTGGTGTTTGCAGAAACCAGACTGAAACTTCTCGTTGATGTTATTTTGATCTAGGAAAAATGACAGCTGTTCAGAGACCACCTTCTCTAAGATCTTGGACAGGAATGGCAGCTTGGAAATAGGTCTGAAATGACTGAGGTCTGTTGGGTTTAAGCCTGTCTTTTTAAGTAGAGGCTCCACTATGGCATGCTTAAATGTATCGGGAAACACACCAGCAGTGAGAGAGAGGTTAACCATTTTGGTAACCCAGTGAGCAATTACCTCAAACACTTTGGCAAATAGCCTACAGGGAAGGATATCTCATGAGCAAGAGAAGGGTTTCATCTTGGTCACCAGTGCTGAGATATCATCAAGAGATTCCGACTTAAATGAGGACCACAAGTTGGAGACAGGCTCAATGACAGCAGGGGTTCCACATAAAAGGGGAGGGATTTTCTCCTTGTATCGACTTAATTTTGTCAGTGAAAAATCTCAACAAAGCATTGCTGTCCGCTTCACAAAAAACAGGGATGATTGGGGCAACAGGACATACAAGACAATTAATCGTGTCAAACAATACCTTAGGGTTCCTTTTGTTTACTGTTACCAGTTTGCGAACATACTCAGATCTGGCATTTTTCACCATCTCATTGTACGAGGCCACAAGATCCCTGAGATGAAGTCTGTGCACCTCAAGGTTAGTGGATTTCCACAATCGCTCAGTCTTTCGACATAGTCTCTTCATTTGTCCAGGGGCACTTTTTTATTTTCTATAGACAGGTTTGATTTAACAGGAGCCACCTGATCCAGAATGTTAACACAGTGATTGGTAAAACAGTGAATTAAATTGTCCACATCAAGGCAATCCATGAGCAAGAGAGGGTCAAACTTAGCAGAAACGTCATCTGCAGTATTGGCAGTGATAATACGCCTCTGAGACCTAACTTCTGTGGGCTTAGACTCAGGGCTGAAGTGCAGATCAAACGAAACAAGACAATGATCGCTCAAATGAACGTCATGTACAGACACATTAAAAATGTCTAGGCCAAGTGTAAAAACCAAATCTAGAATGTGGCCTTTCTGGTGCGTGGGCTCAGAAACATGTTGCTCAAAATGAAAAGCTTCAGTCAATGTTAAAAGTTCCATTGCGGAACAAGATGAGCTGTCATCAATATGAAGGTTAAAATCTCCAAGTCTAGGGTCTGTTAAAAATACAAAAATATAACCAATACTGAAGCTTCAAGGAGCTGATTTTAAAACTGTTCAAATGTGTATTGACTAATACTAAACATGTTTATCCCCCCAATACACTTTAAGTTGTCTTTATTTCCCCATATCTTTTCTCAACACATGCTTCAATGAACGATGTTGATGAGTGATCACTGGCATAGCTTACCTAATATAAAAAATGGGATTTGGCTGTATATTATTGTTAATGACCTCCTCATCTGGTGAAAATTCAAGAGAGGTTTTTTAGGGCAAAATTTAGGGCAGGATCGTTGGGTTGAGAGTGTAGAAAGACATATGCTGTGTGAGGTTCCATTTGACACACGCGCACGCACGCACGCACACACACACACACACACACACACACACACACACACACACACACACACACACACACACACACTCCGACACACACAAACACAAACACACACCTCGACACACAGAAAATAATGCACAGCTTCCCCATAGTCTAAGCTGTGCTTGTTTTTGTGCAAGCAAGAGGTCAAGCAAAGAGAGCCTTGGCTGCATGCAGTATAGATCAATTCTACACCCACAAACTGTCATATTATACTACCAGTAAAACACCCCCTCAATGGGAACCTTTTACCCTCGGAGCACTGACGCATTCAGAGTCTTTTTGACTTAACTTTCCAGGAATACTGTGTTGGAAACATTGTTCAATCCACAGAGCAGGTTGAAATGTTGGCAACAGACTTCACATCTGTCCTGGTAGTTTGGTCAATATACAATATTCATGCAACCAATAATGCCTAGATACAATACAGCGTAAACTGATGCCGTTTCTGAATCGTTATACAAGTGAGAAGTATGAGGGAGAAGTCCTCGTTCCCAAAGTTTTTAATTAGCCTGTGGCAGCCTATGTGTGCTGACTTCTGCTCTATTCCAAGTCAAGAATATTCTCGGCTCACTTTTTTTCCCCGTGTCTCCAAACGCCTCTTCAGAAAGGAAAGCACTCATCCCTGGATGTTCATCAGCCCTTTTCCTCAGCCTTCACTCAGAGCGCTTAGAGTTGGAGAGCTGAGGAACCTCCCGCAGGTTACCGGGGAAGGAGCTGTCTAATTATTGCGGCATGTGTCAGATCTCGGTAAATAAAGTTAGTGCGATGTCTGTGCGTCTGCCTCACAGGGTCTCGTTTCTTCTCCCTGTTGAAGAGAGCAACTCTGTTATACTCGCCGTCTATTTCCGTTCTCATCTCTGAGGACCCCAATTCTCTCTCTCTCTCTCTCTCTCTCTCCCTCTCTCTCCCTCTATCACATACACTCACATTCTCCGACGTACATTTTCCTCCTATCCTTTTCTTGTTCTTATACTTAATTTTTCTCTTACATTGCTGCTCTCTTGATTTGCCAAATTCCCTTGCGCACAGGAGACACACACACACACATACCCAAATCCCCTCCCCACCCCCCACTGCCTCGGCACATCTCAGATCTTTTCCTGACCTCATTTGCATAAGGGAAGTTGTGTTTCAGGGAAGCTGGGTCTGAAACCCCTTCAGTATTGCATATTCCTTTGAAATGGATTATGCAACACCTAATGCAAATCTGGTGACACATTTTTAATAGCTCATATCTTAGCAGTAGTTGTGTAACGATGGCCCGGTGAAAAGTTTATCACATCTTTAAGGTAAACTCCTTTTTTTATTCATCATACTGGTGATTTGTTTGTTTCAGAGCTTCCGTTTGTATTTTTTTCCCTACTGTACTCAATGACATGCAATGACCTCAAATTATGAATGACTTTTTTTCAAGCAATCTCCTATTCACTGGTTCGTGAAGACGCATCAGGTGATTTCACTATTGGTTAAAGATAACTGTATTTTACATTAATTACCATAGTCTAAAACCCTGGAGACATTATTTTCTTTCTCTGTATGATTCTTAAAATTGGTTTGAGCTTTCATGGATGCATTTGAGGACTACACGCACCCCTGCAGTATATGTCTCTGGAATTTTGACGTAGGCTGTATATTGTTGTTAATGAGCACCTCGTGAAGATGAAATCTTGGGTGAGGTTTAATGCAAGATGTAGGGCACGCCGCACGATCGCTTTTGGCTCGGGGTTAGTGTGTAGGAGGGCGTATGCTGTGGGGGGTTGCACTTGATACAGGGTAATAAGAGAATCTATTTGATGAGGCTTTGTTTCAGCAGACCTAGATTTGAATACGCTCAGGTTGCCATCCTGCTGTTGTGTGTTGGTTGTTTTAGGCATCAGTTAATGCAGCCTTTTGTTTGTGCTCCTGTCCCACTTCCTATTTGAGTGTCTAGAAGTACAGTATATGGAGGAATGTTAATTTTTCTGTGTTGAGTTTCATAATGAAAGATTAACATTATTCTGCAAGGAGGGCAAAGTGGAACACTTGGCATGACTATTGCTGTAATAATGGAATTTCAAATGTGGAAATGAACCTTGCTCCGAATATTTAAAGACAAATGGTAAGATCTGTACAAGTTCATCCTTCTCTCATAACTTTTGACCAAAACGGTATTGGCCAAATACTACACTACTACTGATCAGTTTGAGCTGTTTTCCCACGTGGAAAACCAAAAGGAAATCATAGTTTTTTTTTGATAATTTCATTTAAATTGATGAATCAGAAATCAGAAATGATCAAGCACTTCAGTTTAAGGGATCTCACATACAATTGGACAATTGTTTGAGGTCCAGAGCAAAGGCTTCAAAAAAGAGGTCAGAAAAGAGAAGCTTTTAAATATTTAGTGGCACCAATGTTCTCAATTATTCAAACATCATGACAGTCCTTGTTCATTTGATCTTTGCAACATCCAACATACGATCGCGATACAATGAAATTCATCAAACAAAAAGCTTATTGTGCTGCCTACATGTACGGGCTCTGGATATTCTGCTTCATAGAATAGGCTGAATTTTACATTGCCATAATAACATAGGCTGCTTATCTAGCATGCTCTACAGAAAATAAGGTTTAAACTGTTGGATCCAATGTATAATGATCAATTATCACCAATTATCTATTTGATAAAGATGGGAACACCATTTGTAAGAAAGAGGATGAACTCCCTAAGCACATGAAGGGGATGCTCTGTGTTTAATTCCCACACTCACATAGCGGCAGACCCAGTTTGCCTTCCATCATTATGTATTAGATTAGAGATATACTGTATATGGTTGTATGTGATGGCATTTGCTGGCAATCTTAGCCGTCTGATCCCATGAACGATGGCTTCAATTAAATTGCTCACGGTATCGGTCATGACATGTGTTCATAGGACAGTGAGAGTAATTGAACTACTAGATCACGTCGACATTGCCTCAGTTGCAGAGAACGATCTTTTATCACTTCAATGTTACACTGTATTAATCAAAGGTGAAAAAGGGTTCCTTTAAAGAGATCCTATTATACTACTTTTCTGGTCTTAATATCTTCTTTTACACTGCTATAGAGCAACCTGACACGAATCACATCACAAAAAACTATGAATATTTTCGGGAAGCTCTTTCTCTTATTTTGGCGATCCAGCACGTCCTGTCAACACTAGAGTGTGTGTGCTTCGGCCATCTCCGCTCCCTCCGCCTGTGCTTCGGCCATCTCCGCTCCCTTCCCCCCCCCTCCTGCAAACCCCACTCCGTTGTGATTGGTTACCTTCCTTCCGGAACACTTTCAGTGGCGGGAAGCGCGAGCATGGACCTATAAGGGACGCGAACAGGGAAGTGACAGCATTACCATACATGGAAACATCCGCGTGGAGACGTCACAAAGTTTTATGCGACGTCACAAATTATGAAAGGGTAGACCGCTTTGAAGACGTGACTTCTCGACTGGCTAGAATAGTGTTTAGTGCTCTGCACAGACACCCCAGACGGTCAGCAGGGAATACGTCGAAATGCATGTAAGTCATTATTTGATAATTTAGTATGGTTAAGCATGACTATAAATCATCATAACAACGTTTATAGGTCATAAAAGTCAAAAAGCATCATAGGTCCTCTTTAATAATACATAATGGCGCTGAAATAAAAGAGTTTTTCCCACACATTTAAAAAAATATTTGAACCTGTGATCTCTGGCATGTTTAGGTGTCAGACGGGAAAAAGGGAAACCAGCTGCTGGTCAAATAAAAAAAAAAGACATGCGTTGACTGAGTGAATGTTGGGAAATAAAGGGCAGGTGTATGGAAATGAAAGCAAGATGAGGCTAAGTTTGAGAGAACACAATCTGTTGCACTCAGAGCCAACAGCTTCATATAAATAGACTGAATGAAAGGTCAGGCAGACTCCTACACATATCTGTACGCGGAATGTATAATTTCTTAGCTGAAGTGAGAAAAATAGCAACCTCCCCTATCGCCTCCTCAGAGTTCTCTTTATAAAGAAGTGAAAGAAATAAAGAATCTCCCATGCACACAGATTGTTGGATGAAGTTGATAATTTACTAAACATGCTCACTGGTACAGGCGGCTGTAATGATAAAACAATGCTATGAAAGAATGCCTTTGTTAAGAGTTTGTACTCAAATGAACACTTCTGGGTGAGGAGCCTCTCCCATTGAAAAAAGTATTCAGATCCTCTCCTTTGTAGAATGTACAAATGCCAAACTGAAAAACCTACCAATCCACTGAGCAAACTCCTTGCATTTAAAGCCTTACTTTAAATGTATGTAGGCTAAGTATATTCTGCAAAAGTTGCTGAAAGTATCAAAAGGAAAAGTACTCATTCTGTAGAAACATGTTCCCTTCCTCTTAGGGTTTAACTTTGAACATGATATATATTACTACTGCATGAATGTGCATGTTGCATAAGTCTCCTTTCTACACTGTTAGTAGTTCAGTCTACAGCAACGCACCCACATTGTCACAATAAGGCAGAAATAAACAGGGATTGCCAATCATTAGGAACAAAACTTTCTGAGACAATCAGCATACAAGCATGAAAAACTGAAATGTTTTCCTGACTAAATTTATTTTCTTCTACTTGGGTTGTAACAACGCAATATTTCTTATGAGGATGAAATCACTCTAACGGGCAGTGCAGTGTGCGCTCCGATTGGCTTATTCAATTATCTTTCTTCAGTGGTGACAAATGCAGTTCTCGAATCAATTTAGATCACAGAAGACAGAACGAGGGATACTAAATCAGAGAAAAGATAAAAATAGATTGAGGCTGATGAAAGAAAAAACAGTTGGAGATGTATGACAACAGCAAGAGGAAAATGAAACACGGAAGAAACAGCAACAATAATGGAGACGAGCCAGCAGGCTTTAGGATTGTCAGTGAGGGCTCCCATGTCACTATGTATGAATGACTGAACACGCAACAGCAAACAAGAAGAGTAATAGAGTTGGGTACACAGTAGCCTCTGGCAGGAATATTAAAAAAGGTCACGCAAACATGATGGAGATGTGAGATGTACACTTGAAACACGGCCGGAGTTTGATAGAGTATGTCAGTGAGAGATAGATTAATGGAAAATGCATTACAAGAAGGACAGTTGGAAAAGAAAAATCATTAACTTGACTTTCAATTGTATATGCCTTGGATTACCTTGGATTTCTGTCCTCTTTTCTGTCTTTTTGTAAGTGTCTGTAACAGCTGATTCCAGAGGTTATGATTACTAAATCTACTGTAATAATAACATTGTAGTCATGCTATGGTAAGATACATGTAAATGTATTCACAGGTCTACACAGAGAAGGACTTTATGGTTGCAGAGGCTCGCGTGCACACCTCCTACGACATGTTGTTTGGACGTGTCACGCAATCAGATTGGTTGATCATATCTGAACGTTGTAGTCTTCATTTATGTCATGCTTCCAAACATAACTTATACTCATAATAATTTAGAGTAAAATAAGAGTAAAATAGTTGAGCTAATTGCCTTGACTCGTCCAATTTTCTCATGCATGAATCTGAATCACATATTAGGATTTACAGAAAGTGAAAAGACAGCACTTCACAGATTAAGTGTCAGAGGTTGGATGCTAGCGCTAGACGCTAGGCAGAGAAAAGCACTGTTTAAAATAGACCCCTTGATATCAACCTTTTTGGTTTCACGCATTGCATTGCATACGCCTATAATTTTCTGTCTCCAACCTTTGTTGGCAATCAGTGCTGCAGGCGCTAATCAAACTTCATGGTCAGAGGACTCCTCTAAAATTAGATCAGTGATAGGTTACATTTTGCTAATAAACACCGTTAGCCAGGGAATTGATTGGTTCTGATTACAATTAGGGATAACCGGCATATTTATAAGCAACTCTAAAGTCTACTGGATGAAACATTTCAAATGCAAGTCTAATTCACAGAGCAAATCTCAAGCATTTGTTTGTCATTCTGAATTTTTTATCGTAATTTTAATACCTTGAAGGGAAAAGTGTGAATGCAATGGAAAAGAGGGAGGGAGGGCTGTGTGTTTGGAGGGCAGAGAAAGACGAGCATCCAGAAAACATACATACATGCTGGTAATCAGGCCGCTATGTACGAGATACCAAAACCAGCAGTCATCGATTTCTATGAGCTTTGGTATTTGTGCTCATTACTCAGACTTGCACATAGGATAAAATGATACGATAACATGTTAATAATTTGTGCACCCAAATACTTCATGGCTGCGGTTTCATGTGTAAGTGCTCTCTTATCTCTTTGACGTGCAGAACTTGAGCTATACTATTATCTCCAGCCGTGCACCTTCAAGTAGCAAATACAGTCATTGACTTCAACTGGAACTAAATGGGTATATTGATTTGAGACTGCTTTGGAAGTACACCGACAATGATAAGAAGTCATTAAAGTACTGTTTTTTAGTAAGCCTTTTTACTTTACAGAAGAATAGTGAATACTTCTGACATGAGTTGAAATGCATTTTGGGATATACACCCATGTGCCACAGCTATGTTGGCAAGGTGTTTTGACTTGCTTTGGCTGTTTAGAATAAGGCCTATGCCTATACGCTGGGCGAGCATAGGCTGTGCTCGATAGATTGACATCTCTACTCTTAGCTACTAGGGTGAGACAAATGACACCACATTAGTCATACTTAATCATTCTTGCACACAGAGTCTATACTTCATGTAATATAAGACTTTCATCCCGATGACAGCGACAGCATCGGCCATACAGAGAGTGCTGCGTAATGACAAATATGTGTTTAAATGGCATGTGACACCATACCCTAGGTCTAGGGAGACAGAGTAATTATGACCAGAGCAAAGGAGGAAGTCTGTGCATCGACAAAGTCCGCTCCTGTTTCAAACCAACATGAACACAATCCACCCATTACTTCTAGCAAGCTTTTTCTTTTCTTTTTCACCGACACCTAACTAAACCTCAACCATTGCATTTCACATCACAAAACTGATTTATTTGTCCAGCCATTTGCAGCCACTTACAGAGCACTCCTCTAAAACTAAGTGCCCCCTCCCCACCCCCTACAGAAGTGCCCCCCCCCCCCAGATAACACAACCCGTGACCTGAACAAATGATCAGAAGCCGACACGCGAACAGAAGCCACTGTCAAAGATTAATGGGTAGTCTCTGATGCCAAGTGTGGTGGAGAGAAATCTCTTGAAAGGCCTGAAAGGGACGGGCTCAATAGTCACTTAACAGAGTCAAATTTTGCATGTTTCATGTGTATGCACAATTGCACATTAAGAGAAAGGATGGGTGGAGATAGGGAGAGGGAAAAAAGAAATGTGGTGTGTGGATAGCTTTGGTTTCCAATGCAACAATTATATGAAGAGTGTGGAGGGTCAACACAAAAGTCAGACCTCCTTTGGAGCAATGTGTCACTCATTAACACATTGTTTGTATTCTTTCTGTTCATTTTACAGAAACCTGCTGGACAAAGACACATTCTCCAAGTCAGATCCATGTGAGTATGCCGAGTGTTTGTCTTCATTATTCGGTGGTTGGTGTGGGTTTTTGTCTGGCTCTGTGGATTTGTTGCCCAGAGATTTGGTAAAAATCTTTGTTTTGCTCCGAGTGCCGTGGCTGTTTGTTCACTGTGCTGGAGTTAAAAACCCTTTGGAATCTGCCTGCTTTTGCACTGCTCGTCTCCCTCTTTGTGCCTCTCTTTATTTCCGTGGTCTCATCATCACTTATTGTCCCTATCTGCTACTTTTTCCACAGTGTGCGTGCTCTATACACAGGGTGTTGAAACCAAACAGTGGAGAGAGGTGAGTGTGCTCTCTCTCTCTCTCTCTCTCTCTCTCTCACACACACACACACACACACACACACCCACACACACACACACACACACACACCATAAGAAATGAGTTAGGTCCAATTATTTGCTGTGTTGACATTGCATGTGTGTTTGTGCGTGTATGTGTGTGTGTGTTGACTGACAAGAGACTCTAGTTAAGACAATTCCATCCTTCTGTTGTTCTTTTCAGTGTGAGCATGCAGTATGAACGCTTCGTTAAAGCCGTTCAGCCATCAATTGTCTGAAAATGCCAGGGAAATATTCTCTAATTGGAGCGCTTCAGCCAACAAAGAAAAACCCTTCACAATGCAAAGATCAATGTGTTAAGACTCTGCGGACTAAACAGCACAATTTCACACCAAAAAGAAGGGAGGCATTGAGCTAGCTCTCACTGTGCCTTGTCTGGTCTATGGTCCTTATAGCATTACCGTGTCTCTACCTGTCTCCTTATAGCATTACCGTGTCTCTACCTGTCTCCTGTCCATTGTGTCCGTATGTCCATCAATACATTACACTTCATATTGCTTGAAGCCACTTATAGAGTACCTTTTAAAGCTGCACTCTGCACCTTTGCTTTAAATCACTGCCCTCACCAGGTGTGACTGAGGAAATGTCAATCAAACCAACACTAATCTGTAGTCTTTGTACACAAAAGAGTACTTATATGTGACTCCACCTACTGTGAAGGATTTACGTCTTGAGTGGGAACAGATTAGGCTTGGGGCCGCTAACGACAGACATGGTATGAAAGTCAGAAATAATTGTGGGATGGACTGACACATTGTTGTTTTTTTGTTGTTTTCATGGGTTGACATGACAGTTACAAGACCTAGAAAGTAGAAGGTACTGTAATAACAGAGGGGACACCTGCATGATTAAATAGAGTTAAGTTAATGAAGTCTGGTCTTTTTAATGCCATTCCCTATTATACAGTAGGTCAATCTGTGAATGTATGAATATTTACACCTGAACTAATGCCCGCATTCACATGGCAGATTACTGTATTTATCTTTGATGTAAGCCCCCATGCATTGACACCATTACTCATTCCACAGCACAAATCGTCGATGCCTCAGCGTTGCCAAAGACATCATGCATGCAGACCTTTTCTACTTTGAATGTATAATGAATTATAATTTAATGGATTTCATATGTATTTATACAGTCATATGACCCTCATGTCCTGCTTGTGTGTTTATCCTCTTCAAGCAGATGGCCACATTCAAATGTAGCTGAGGAACAGCAGGGGACTACATGCATGTTTTCGTGATAAAACATATATGAATATGTGTATCTATAAAGCATGGGCACTAGGCAGACACACATGTTAAAGCTATATCTGTCATTGAAAATGAATTTCACGCTTCCCCCCTGAAGGCCCCTTGTACTTTTTTTACCAAGTTGGACAACAACTCACTGTAAGGCAGACATGCTGTTTATCCTGTCACAAACATCAGTCAAAATTAAATAAAGCGTTTTTCTCTTTTGTTTACTTTCAACTCAAATTTTTCCCTCATTGATTTTGTGTTAAAAAACTAGAAATATTGAGAACAATTCCCCGCGGAGATAAACCATCACATCCATAATCAGATCGATTGGAGGTGGTGGGTGTTGATTCGACTCCAGGCAGCGCTGTGAGAGACTGGACTGTTCCTAACACATACAAGCATAGCCAAACAGGGGACTCACCAGGGACATTTAAGTCACATTTTACTGACAAGACCTCTAGGCTTGGGTCACATTTGATGAGGATTTCCTCCTCCTCCGCTATTTGTTGTGCAAGCCATAATATGTCAAGTGAATGCAGCTTGCTCTCTGTAAAGGTCTAGATTAGATGAAGAATGTCTCCATCTTGTCCGCTTTAACTATGCAAGAGCACAGAACTGAAATCATCTGTATGCTTGGTTGCACATGTTCATTCTACTGCACGATGAAGTGCTTTGCTGTAGATTTGGTGGACACATCCTTGGTGAATGGATTATTTTATGCTTTGTCTGACAGGAGGGGTTTTTACTGGTCCAGAGGCCATTTGCACTGAGAGTTCACTCAGTATACTGCATGTGAAAGTGGTCACGTAAGTCCCGGCAGTATAGAACCGGTAACGCTTTATACTAAGGTTCTTGTAGTAAGCCTTAGTTAATAGGTAATAAGGACCTTATTAGATGCTTATTAACATTAGTTTGTGTTAATAAGACTATATATAAGTGTTAATAATAACATAATAAACACCTTGACAGTGAGATTATAAGACTTGTATAAGCACTTATAAGAAACTTCTTAACTATTTATTGATTGCTTAATAGCATTAATAAAAGTCTTATGAGTTTCTGATAGCTGTTAATAAAAGCATTACAAACCTATTTATTGAGTCTTACTAACTTGCCCATTATGTCATTGTTAAACCTTTACTAAGCATTGTTTGTTGCTTTATGAAGGTAAACACATCTTTATTAATCAATTATTAGCAGTTAACTATGCTCTATAAACAATGCTTATTAAGGTTAATAAGTCCTTTATTAAACAGGTAATAATGCATTTTGAAGGTACTGGATCTAAAGCGAGAGCAATGCTTATTAAGGTTAATAAGGCCTTTATTAAACAGGTAATAATGCATTTTGAAGGTACTGGATCTAAAGCGAGAACAATACTTATTAAGGTTAATAAATCCTTTATTAAACAGGTAATAACGCTTAAGCACAAAAACACACTTTAAGACAGCTCTTTTGAAAAATATATTTTTATTTTCCTTTAAAATATTCTTGAAAATCAACAATTAAGGAAAAAAAAAAAAATCACATAACTGTGCATTTGTAAAAAAAAAAAAAAAAAAAAAAATCAGATTTTTTTCCAGAACTTTCAGAAACAACATTTTACTAAGTGTAAAAAAAATAACTTTTGTAAAATAAAAATGCTGCCTGACATCGATTCAAGTGTCCAATGATTAAGACTGGACTATTAATTTAAAATATTAAATGAATAAGAACAACAAAACAATTAAACAAGTAGAGCAAAAAAAACTTCCATCAAACAATAATTAAAAAAAAAATGTTGTAGGGAAAACAATATAAAACGACGTGGGGTTGTATGAGTTGCTTCTGCATATTGAATATGTAACCTTATGGAGATGGCAATCATCACTATAAGACTTTAGGCGAGACGTTGCTGTATCAGAAGTCAGCATTATACTGTTGCAGATAGGACAAGCAGAAAAGTGCCTTTTCACCACATATATAATTGCTAACCTAACAAATACAAGTCCATTCAATTGTTCTCTAAATGTAGGATTTTGTCAGTTTGGTTCGGCCATGTATTACTACGTAAATCAGCTGCTTTAACTCAAATTTGATGATTTATTAGCTGCTCTGCACCGACACGAGATGGTGTGTTAATACATGGCTGAACTACACTCGAAAAGAAGTGCAAAAATAAATGGCTGTCTGGTTGCAAACTAAAGCAGTGAAATTATTAATGCATACATTTGAACAGATCATTTTATATACACTATGTGGTAAAAAAAAAAAAAGCCCTCTACTGCTGGCCCCCTCTGCAACAGTACAATGCTGACTTCTGCTATACTTCCTCTTCCCATCGTCTGAGAAGGAGTCAGACGACAACGGACTTGACTCAGATGAATCCGAGTCAGGCTTTTCCGTAGCCTCAGGGGAAGGTTGAGCCAGGCTGGTCTTTCTTGTTACTGTATAAAGACAATACAAAGAAACATTGATCACAATTAGACAGATAGCAGACAGGTTACAATAAGCATTTAAGCCATTTAGACATGGAATCTGCAAAAGGGGGTGCAGTATCAAAGTAAATTGTGTCTGTAATGGTGAAAATGGTTGAAAAAAGTAATTATTTTCTTTCATTCAGATAGTTGTCCCTTCAAGAAATCTCTCTCCGTTGTCAGGTCTTTTATTTTTTCATCCTGGCATTCTAATTTAAACCTGGCCTGCTCATGTTTATATATATGTAGACCCAATTTGGCAGTTGGGGCCATTTGGGCAGCACCTGGGGTCAGCACAGAAATAACCATTCGGGATTATTTTGAATCTGTATCATGGACTAGACCGACTTTGGAGCATTACTTGGCCCCTTCCTGACAAGCTAGCATGACAAAACTGTTAGTAATAGATACTATTCTGCTCTTGCTCTTGGTTAGCTTAGCTTAGCAAATAGCTAACTGGTTCCTTGAAATAAAGCCCAGGATACAAGATAGGGTTTAGGCCTTTGATAAGTTTCTGATTACTTCAGATGTTTTGTAAAACTGTAGAAAACATACAAAAGACGGACTTTACAATATATTCATACAAATGAACAGACACTATACAAAAGCTACAACTAGCTTAACACTAGCATAAAACAAATGAGCAGCCATTAACAATTCTTTTAGGTCCCGCTAGCTTCAATGCTAACTTACAATGCATTCTCAATGTAAAATGCTGCCGCGATTAGCATCGCCGAATTTAAGTTAAAATTAAACACTCAGAAATTAAACAAACATAGCTGCTATGCCACACAAGTGATTAAGAAGCTTTAAACATAAATACTCACAGACTGAGACTTTCTCAGGACAACAAAGCTGAGAATTAACTGACATGCTGTGCTCTCTTGCTGGTTGCATCAAACTAAACTAAGGTAAACCAGGAGGGTCAAAAAAAAAATCACACATGCAATGCCGTTTTTAACCACCAGTTGTCTAAAGCAAAAACAAATTGTGGGGGCAGAACAGATACGTTTGGTTTCAGTTTTATATGATAGCGTAAGCTAAACTTAGCTCAAAAAGGAAGCTCACCAAAAGCTTCTGAAAGAAAGTAATGTAAGCCAGGCAAACAACTAGCTAGCTAGAACCAGCTAACGTTACTATAGCATTACATTCTTAAACTTACCAGAAGAGCCATCCTCCAGGACCTCACCCTCTTATTTTTCAAAGACCTGGTTTGGGCTGCTGACGACTCCGACATGTTCTCCTTATGTTCGTGAAACACTTTGTCAAGCATGGGCTTGCTGCTGGCTATAGGTCCATGGCGTCAAGCTGGCGTCAAGCCATCAGCGACTTGCATAAACGGAACTTCCGGTTTTACAACTACCTTCAAAATAAAAGCCTTTAATGATCTGAGTCACAAAACCGATCATATGAGTCATATTCATCATAGATTGTGAAAAATATACAACGTTCTCGGGGCATCTAATTTTAACACTCACTCAACATGTAGCCTACGCGCACACAAAGAGGTGAAAGAATCACTTCAGAGCAAAAACAAATATATTATGCTCATTATGCTAGATGCCAAAAGACAACATTTTGGAAAGAGGGATACAAATCAGTGACTTTACTAAGATATGGCGCTGCAAACCAAACTCAGAAAACTCATTTTTTAAGGTACTTCAACTAGAAAAACATTAAAGCTAATCAAATACCTTCACCGCTCTAACATTGTATATGTCGTTTTTCTAATTCTCATTGTATCCACCTTGACAATATATAGTACTTAGTAACTGTTAAAAATGACTTATTACCTTAATAAGCATTGTTCATAGAGCATAGTTAACTGCTAATAATTGATTAATAAAGATGTGTTTACCTTCATAAAGCAACAAACAATGCTTAGTAAATGTTTAACAATGACATAATAGGCAAGTTAGTAAGACTCAATAAATAGGTTTGTAATGCTTTTATTAACAGCTATCAGAAACTCATAAGACTTTTATTAATGCTATTAAGCAATCAATAAATAGTTAAGAAGTTTCTTATAAGTGCTTATAAAAGTCTTATAATCACACTGTCAACGTGTTCATTATGTTATTATAAACACTTATATATAGTCTTATTAACACAAATTAATGTTAATAAGCATCTAATAAGGTCCTTATTACCTATTAACTAAGGCTTACTACAAGAACCTTAGTATAAAGCGTTACCGATACACTTGCAATTTCAAGAACGTCTTATCTTCAAATTACCTGTTGAATTGAGTTTTTACAAAGACCTACCGTAATGGACCAAGGGTGCTTTCACACAAGCATTTACCCCCTTTTTTGTGGTTTGTTTGGGCAGGTGTGAACCATCACACTCAAATAAGCACACAGAGATGACAGGAAGCATTGCATTCCGGAGCCGGCTGTGCATTAACTGTGGGATTAAAGCCTTTAATTTCTTTAGATTCTACAAAATGTTGCCTAAATTGATGACTAAGTGCAGCATCAAAACGCTGGTAGTCAAAGCTCACAAACCATGAACAGCTACTGTTGGACTCTCTGTTTCTCCCCCGGAAGAAGCACATTGATCCTCTCTTTGAGACAGTCACAGTGGGCATCTGAGTTACAATGAGTGACCAACCGTGTTTACGCTCTGAATATAGCAACATTGGGCAATCTCGTTTACAGCTCACCTCTCCACCATTGCATTTCTGTTCGGGTTGGGCCAGAGGCTGAACTTAACATTTTCAAATCCAGGCAGACACGTACTACACGATAATTTATAGCCCAAAAAACCCTTTGGACGTTTGGCTCCATACAGCATGCACATCAGAGTCCTTTCTTGGCTCCCTGCTGGCTCCCCCTGTACAGAAATAATTTTGTTTTCAATTGATTAGGCCAAGTAAATTTTGTTTTGTTGTAATGACTTTGAGTGAATAAAGACTTTTTGGGCCAGTGGGGTGTCACATAACCTGCAAATCTGACTGTGTCCACAAGGCAAAATTTCCACCAAGGTTGGTCCATGAAGCTTGAAGCAAACCTGATCAATTTGTCCATATCAGGCTTACAGTCAACCCACACCACTTACACAAAAATTGTAGAAGAAGCTTATTTTCCCCGCTTTTATAGAGGCAGAGTGTGAGAGACGGTTAATAGTACTAATTTAATTTACATGAGCGTTTACGAAGATGTGACCTTTTTAGATTTTTTTCTTCTGCTTTCTAATTTGCTTACGATATTACTGTTGTTGCTTCATTTTGCTGCACCAGTGTGTGTGTGTGCCTGTGTGTGTGCCGATTTCTGTGCACCATATGTACACGTGACGTATCCTCACACAATCACAGCTGGGTCTGAAAGCTCTGACAAACTTTCTGATTTATTTCCCCAATGACGCCACACACAAGCCTAATAGAAATGGGTTTTGTCCTCCCTCAACAACTAAAGCACCCTTAACTCTCTATCATTCCTGGAGGTATGTTCAATATTCTTTGCCTTTTTTTGTCTCTATCTTGGGTCATTTTTAAAAACACCCCAATGCCTTTCTCTGAAGGCCAAAACAGATAAGTCTTCACTAATTCACACTACGGTAATCTACCACACTCTGTGAGAGCAAAAAGCTCCGTCAAGCTCATTTTGTCAGCACTGGGCTACGGTCGACTGAACATGGTACACAGAAACTAAAATCCCATGTTGGCCCAAAAAAAAAGCTACAGGACATTCACATGGCACAAATCCCCAGCGGTGGTTGGTGTCTGCTCCAGGGAAGAAGATAATGAAATCTCTGTCAGCTTTTGAACCAAAGAACCACAAGATAATTAAGGATTAGAGCCATGTCCTGTTGTCGATCTCTTCTGCTGGGGCTGCTCACTCCCAGTGTGTGTGTATGTGTGTGTGTGTGTGTGTGTGTGTGTGCGCGTGTTTGTCAAAGTGTTTTTCCTCCCTCCGTTTCTGTGTTTTAAGGGACACGCTCCCTTTTCAATTTTCGACACCACATGTCTCTTCAGGAGCCGTGGCTAGCCTTGAAAGCTAAATTCACCATATGTATGTGTTTTTTCGAGCCACTCTGCATCTGTGTGAGTGTGAGTGTGTACATGTTGAGGGGTGCAGGTCAGGGACTTCCATGCCAGATTCTCATTAGCCAGCTCCAGCAGCCCAGCAGTATCTAATGAACTCTGCAGCACCGTATTGTCTCCTCCACTCAGCAGGGAAATCACATTATGGATCTCATCTTTGCCATAGCCTGCCTCTGTACTAACGTGCACACAGCCTCATCAACACCTCAGGCTCTATTAGAAAAAGTCTTGGCTCACAGACTCAACATCCCTTTCCGTTCCTCCACCTTTCTGCCTTGCTGGAGTTAAAGCTAGATTTTCATTCGATGTGTTCACACAGTAAAAGACCTTAAAAAAACACACAGAGTTTATAGAGGTGCTCCAAACGTTGTGTTGAAACATGGACGTGTATTGTTTTAAAGGAATACTTCACCCATACGGAACCAGCGTTCTATCATTATAAAATAACTATTATAATATAATGAATGAGGTTTTTCTTCCCTCAGTCTTCCCTTAGTCTTCCCTTGGCCCAGCTTTCCTGTTTATCCTAACCCTTACTGTGATGTCACAAGAAGGAAACTGTAGGGTTAGACAGTGAGACCATAAAACACTCTTATGTAAAATCTCCTATCTAAATAGGATTTCCGAGTTCAATACACCTTCATATTCCAACCGGTGAAGTAGGCCTTTAAAGCAGCTCTCTCTTGTCGTAATTGCCCACAATGTATTGTATTTGTTTAGTTTATTATTACTTTAAGAAATCATGCAGCATGCAATACCCTGATTCCAATTGCTGTGGTAATTCAATCAACACTATGGTAACAGCAGCAAAATCACTGAAGGATTAAGATGGAGATGATCCGTTTAGAATAACTTGATTAAAACAGTTAATTTGCGAGAAATCGAATGTAACTTAATTTAAGAGAGACAATAAGAGTCAATATTGGCTTGTGTCAAGAGTTTGGTTGGTTTTCTTTGTGTCATACAAATGCTGATAAGGCATAGATGCACTAGCAGAATTGTTCCTCATTCTTGGTGTTGCACTCAATAAAAGAATGAATTGAATAGAACTAGCTGTGCTTACCGAATTCTGACATACGAAGCACTTTGGTTGAAGCATATTGATTCCTCAAGTAAATGTCCATCCATGATACCAGAAACTGTTATGCTTCAGGTCACTGCATTCATCAACTGCTACAATACAACTGCATTCTCTTAGTGCTTGTGCCCAACAAATGTTTAATATACGCAATTCAATGTGTAATTAAAGACACTTAATTTTGATGGGGGATTGAATTCATATGGTTATCCTATAGGGGGCTTTAAATGATTCATGTATGTACTGTATCTCACATTTGAAACTGTTGATCAGCTGTTTTGTACAGGCGTCGGTGGATATTCGCTCGGCTTTTATCAGGCATATTTCCCTGCATGTTACACTTCGGGAGTGAGATTCCCACTAATGAGGAAGTCTTAATCACTGTGTCAGCCCTCCCACTCCTTTCCCATTCCCTCTCAATCCCCCCCTTTTCGCTACCGAACCCTTCCCCCTCCACAATTTTTGACGGCTTCTTTTCCCCGATGCGCTTCATACCTATTCAGTCGTCTTTTTCTCTTAAAGTACGCCCATGTTGTTTCTCTCTGTAACTCTGCACACCATTTTCTCACCTTTACCGCTCTCTCTCTCTCTCTTTCTGTGGGGTTGATGAGTGAGTTATCCTGCTGTAATTAATGTGGGATAGGAGTGGGGATCAAGGAAGCAGGAGACACAGCCTCTGCTTCCTCCGCACAGCAACAGCAGTATGTGAAAACACATCCATTAGTCAGGCCTCGGCAAATGTATGTGTATGTAGGAAAGAAAAAGAGAAAAAGATTAGAAAACAGCACCAACTCTATGTGTTCAAAAAGCAGTGATTTGTTTTTGCCATTCTTTTCATGTGCTTTTCTCTTTCCACAGTTTGGCAGAACGGAGGTGATAGACAACACCCTAAACCCAGACTTTGTTCGAAAGTACATCTTGGACTACTTCTTTGAGGAGAAGCAGAACCTTCGCTTTGACCTGTGAGTGTTTTCCTTTGAAGTGGTGTCATCATTGTAATGGATCTTCTCCACTGCCCTCCGAAGACGAGGTGTATGTTTTACTTTCCTTGTGCTCTGCGCTGATTGAGAGTCCCGAGATTACAGTGCTAAGAAATTGATAGTTTGGTAAACGGCCCCCTGAAAAACGGTTTCCCCAATTATAGCTTAACAACAGTTACTATGGCACCCCAGGCCGATAAAGCTTTTGGATTTCGACACATGTTGTAACATTTGCGTCAAGAGCCATGGCAGAAGCTCTATCCGGATTTTTCACTTGGTTTGAGGAAGTTCACACTTTTGCGTTACACAGTTACATTTCCCAGATTCATTGGTTACTACTGATCCAAACTTTTTTTCTTTTTAAACAGACGGTTTTAGAACTCCTCTCTTTAAGCCTTGCCTTCCAAAAAGCCTCGTCTGCTCTGGCCCTTAATCTAACTGCTGGTTTGAATCTTACTGGCAGATAAGTGTGCTTATCACAGGAGGAGGTGGTGCTTACTTAGGTTGTTAATGGCGCAGGGGATGGGTGGGGCTTCTCCTCTTGTGATGTCATATGGGGGAAATTCTGAACGTGGTATATGAAAACAGGTTTTCAGAAAGGTGGAGCATGGGACAAAGAGATAGGGTTGTTTTTTTTACATTCTTTGGGAATCTTTAGTCACACCAGGGAACCATATTAATCTTGAAAAAACATTAAAAAATGCATTTTGCATTATAAGTGACCTTTAAAAAGGTCAACTGAAGATGGAGTTTTTGCCCAACTCATACTCATGATCAGCATTAGCGTCTATATAATATATGGTTGTCCTTTTAGCCAACACAATCCACTGGTGTAACTCTGCAATGAGGAGAATCCTGGCGTTTGCAGCTGTGTGAAATTGAAGACCCGCTTTACAAAGAATTTGGATTGGTCAATCTGCCACGGTTAGCAAAGCGCTTACTGTGTTTTTTCTTTTTAGTTTTTTCCTGGATACGAATAATCTACATTTGAAATCACATAAAGAACCATTCCTTCAAAGCTCCTTCAACAGCCAGACCCTTAGCAAAAACTGCCATTATATCCGCTAAAGTTATCATGTTCTATGCCACCACGCAATGTAAAAATAGACGCAATTTGGCATCTTTATATCATTTGATCATTTTTTACTCAGTAGTTTGAGAGAATCATAAACACTGCAGTGTGTGCAGCCTATCAGCAAAATGTGCCTTCACTCACAATGCTTGCCTGGGCCTGATTCATGTCCAGGCAATAAGGATCTATCATTTCATCAGATGGTTATTTTTGGTACAAAACATATGATCCATTTCCCTCACTTACATTCACATGCAAATCAAATGAGCTCCTTCACTCATTATAAATGGGAAAGGAAAAAAGGGTCTTGTTGAACCCTCATTTACTCTGTCCCGATATATCAACATCTGAAAAGATGCAAAGACCCTGTCCTTGTTTCATCTTGTTCTCATTCTGAATTTTATAAACGATGACCCGTTTGATCTCTCATGAAGTCCATCCACCTTCATTCATTCTGTGTTTTTTTTTAAATTTAGCAAATTAAAACATGATCTCACTTTCTTTTCTTCTGTTATCCTTTCTTCCTCT
The DNA here is from genome assembly GCA_949357725.1 of Hyperoplus immaculatus. Classification (NCBI taxonomy): domain Eukaryota; kingdom Metazoa; phylum Chordata; class Actinopteri; order Uranoscopiformes; family Ammodytidae; genus Hyperoplus; species Hyperoplus immaculatus. Next base: position 8,855,770 of record OX442350.1, on the reverse strand, counting down.
GTCCTGTAACCCTTTTTAATTTATACCCTTCCCACCCGACTGTCACATCCCTTTTTCCTTTTGGAGAGGTTTGAGACACACTATGCCTGTAAACGTACGACAAACAAAACATTTTAAAACGCCAAAAACAAGATAAGTGTTCGGTATTTTCTCAACCCAGTGAAGACAGATCCCCTTTCAGAGGTTATCAATCAAAATGTCCCTGCAGAGATAATAAGTCGCCGCCACAGTTTTCGCAGTAAAAAAAAAAGCTTTGCCGCTGTTATTTTGTTTCCTATCAGGTATGACGTCGACTCCAAAAGCCCAGACCTCTCCAAACATGTGAGTGCTCATATTTTAACCTTGAACCACTGATAAATCGAGGCCAACTTTGAGTAAAATCAGAATTTTTGACTTGAATGGCTCTGAAAATGGAAAAAAAGAAAATAATGCTTAAAGGAATGTGGTGTTCAAAGTGAATTGAAACTGGCAGAACTCTTTTTTATCAGTGGTTATCATGAACGCTGGCATGATTTATGTTTTTTTTTCTTTTTCTGTTTGCTGTACGTTGTGACTGCTCCTCTTGATGAAATAAAGCAAACCCTTTAATTAATTACCTGATCACAGAAGTCTCCAAATATAAACATATGTTATGCATTTTTTTTTTCATTTTCAGAAGTTGACAGGAGTAATTCATACTGCAACTGTGTTATAAATATGCATCTTATATCTCTAAATATGCTGTGATTGAGTCTTGTATACCATAGTCTCATTTTGTTATTTTTTCTCCTATAGCGGTTAAATAAGTGATCGGCATTTTGCAACAACTTGCTCCACAGTCATGTAGAAAAGCTTTGATGATGCAATGCTTTTTTCCATTAGTTTCCATTCAAGCAATCTATTCCATAACATGATCATATCAGGCTCACTAGATGAGTTATTAAATATAAATCAGGCTGGAAACTATGGCGACGGAAAGCATTGACAAGAGCTCTAAATAAATAATCTGTTGTGATGATTATTTAATGTATTTGGATGACCTGGGTTTTGCATTTTTTCATCACTAGCTATACACCTTTGTTTTAGCTCTGGTTCTGGCATGACTTTTTTATTTTTCCACTCTCACCTTGTCCATCTCAAGTTATTTGGTATATGTGTTGCTTCTTGATATATGATGTGTACTGTTGTTATTGTTGTTGTCATTGTTGTCATCGTTGTTGCTGCTGCCGCCAAACCTTTCTGGAAGCCCGCAGAACTCAATGTAGGTCCCAGTGTCTCTCTCACTCCACACACACCTGCATGGCTGCTGTCTCACAGTGGTTATCCTTCTCTCAGAGGGGGAAGGATGTTCTGTCACTGATAAGAACTACAAAAAATATATATATATTTACTTTAAGCAAAGCCATTCTTATCATTTGCCACAGTCTCAAAATGTCAGTGTGGCAACGTGAAAAGAAATATAGGCCTATAGTAATTTTGTTTTTTTGTCATGTTTTCGTAACATAATGAGATTTCCCATGCTCTTCCTTAGAACCAGAGAATCATTTGGAATGAATGATTCAGTCTTCCAAGACCAAAGCTAAGGAGTCCTTGGTTTGGATTAGAAAAGACTGTGTTGAAAACAAACACTGTGATCTTTTAAGTCCTTTCTAATATGCTGTATATATACTGTGAGATTTAAAATACAATAATGTTGCTCTGCCTCTAAAGAGGTGCTACATTAACACTGTTGTGAATCATGTTTCTTGTCATTGTTCAAGGTGCTTTGAATCCCTACAACTTTCCCCACCTGTCTGTTATCCTCCATCATTCGTTAAACTAGTGGCTCCCAACAGGTCGGCTGCCGTCCTCCACAAAAATGTAACAAAAAGTATAATTTCCCTTTTTGCTAATGAGTAAAATCACCAAATGCATGCTTTACATACATTACAAGTAGAAGTAGCCTACTGATGCTTATCTTGTGTCAGAGTTTGATCAACCTTTGAATAGAGTTTTCTTCCTTATACAATTGAGTTACGTTATAGTAAGGCATGTTATGCTGTTATTAATGTTGTTTAAGTAAGTTGAATAATTCCAAATAAACGTGATCACAATGCTTTTATTATATTTTTTATAAATCTTTCTTCACGCTGCTCCTTCTTTTATTGAGCCCAAAGCCCCGGTTGTTATATTTATTCAGTTACTTTTTTAATAAATACAAATAAATTATTTACTGTATACACTTAAGAAATGGATGGATGAAAATCAACCAAATGGGATTTGCGTAAAGGTCAGCCTGTACCTGTTGGGAATCATTACATTAAGCCATGCTTACAATGGATACATAGCCTTCATGGTTATTGCAACATTTGATTTCAGTTAACCTTACATTTTTTAATGTTTCATCTGGATATGATGTCCAATTATTGAGTAGAGCACAGTTATGGTGTAAAAAAAAAGAGAGAGCACTCTGGCAGCAAGCCACCCGACAAGTGTTGTCGCAGTCTGTGAGCATAATATTAATGGGTTCATGTGACAAGACTACAATGAGATGTTGCACCAACACCTACCATTTATTTCAGCTGGTTGTATGGATACAAAGGTCAAATTATAACATCTGACCTGCAAAATTTGAAAAAGGATGAGTAGGAGATCTCTCATAAGCATGGGTTCTGTAGGTGGTAGAATGGGTGGAATATTCCTAAATCTACCCTTCAAGTATGACTTTGCTTTGATTGGTTGACTTTCCATTTACCAGGCTCCAAACACAACCACCCTCCTCATCCCTCATCCCTTACTCCTTCTTTTCTTTCCATCCTCCCCTCCAGGACTTTTTGGGTCAGACGTTCTGTACTCTCGGGGAGATTGTTGGATCGCCTGCCAGTCGACTGGAGAAACCACTGGGGTGAGCGAGAGTTTCAGACAATTTTCTCCCTGTCTAAATATCCCTTTACTCTCAGTGTGATTGATGAATATCCTTCTGTGCTAAGAGGGGAGTTAAGACCTAAGGTTCACACAGATACAAGGATCAGTGTCAGGTGAATAAGCTTGGCCTCATTGGTACTTTAAAATGTTTACAAAATGGGGGTGTGTAGTGGAAAGAGTGCATACCATGTGGACTACTACATGTCATCTCCCCTCTCTCTGTCTCCTCATTTCAACTCTGTTTTTTCGCCGCACTATCAAATAAAGCTTGAAAATGCATAAACATAATCTTTAAAAAACAATGTTTACAAAATGGACAGAAGAACGTCTTTGTGTGTTTGGCATAGGGTATGAAGAAAAAGGACATCAAAGTGAGAGTGTGTGTTAAGGAGTGAGATGGCAGGAGGGTGACTGGGAGGAAGAATAGGAGATTTAGAGAGACATGAGAGGAAACAACATTTACCAGACAAAAGAGGGAGAGGATGGAGGAGGAGGAGGAGACAACGCATCCTACAGATGTTTCCCACAGATAATTATTGTCATTAAAGAAAAGGGTGAAGTGCACAGCAAAATTACCCAAATTACCCGCTCGTCTCGATCCTCTGCTAGTGCTCTCACACTGGCTGAGGAGAAACTATGTGTTAATGGGGTGTCGTGTAATCTGTTTTTAGACATGCATCATCATCATCATCATCATCACCATTACATCATCAGCTGTCTGCAGGGCTCTTGTGTGATACAGGTGGAGAAATTTAAATGCCGCATTCAGGGAGATTTTCTGGCCTAGCTCTGGATATGTTATCTTGAAAAACGGTTTGGTTTGTAGACCTCGGCCCTTCTAGCACGCAAGTTTGGTTAGGATTATCAGGACAGCTGGGCCAAGGGAAAACTGAGGGAAGAAAAACCTCATTCATTATATTATTATAGCTATTATATGATGATAAAACCCCGGTTCCGTATCAATGAAGTATTCCTTTAACAGGTAACAGTTGCACAAAGATATTAAACTATGAAGTTGAGATGTTATTGTATTGGGAAACATTTCACTGCTGTCACTGCATCTGCTGTTACCGATGTATTCTAAGCCGATTCTTTCAACAAAGGCTAAAGTCTCTTTGTAAAAGATTTATTCATGGATCTGTTGTTTGGCATATAATCAAATTTGTCATCTCAAGGGATAATTCCTAATCATCCCAACTTGGGTCTATATTCCAAATTAGTTTGCAGGAATTCAATCAACTGCAAACCTGAGATCATAAATAACATTGCACACAAATTGTTAAAATTATCATACGCATAATGTGGGGAAGCAGATAAAGGACAAGTTATGCTTTGACACTGATTGCATTATGTCAGTGTGTAGGACTAAAAATAGGGATTTCTGCAGGGCAACTGTGGTTAATTGCAGGGCATAGAGGCTTGCACAAGAGAGACAACATGCACCCGGAGTCTCAAATATAACATGCACATCTGTAATACTCTGGGAAAATGTTTTCAACTCTGACTTTTATGATCTAAGCTGTGTGTTTTCAGCATTGTCAAAATGCATTTTTTGTCAATCCAAGGGATGTTGAATGGTTTATTTGTAATGGTTTTTTGTAATCACCACATTTAGAGATACATGGTTTTTATTATTTTACATTTTCTTTGTTAACAAAATGCATGTTGGTAATGGTATGGTATAATGACTGGTAAAGCAAAGTGCAGTTGGAGTGGGATTGTGCCAACAACCTACTAAAAACAGAGAACAAAGACAGATGTTTGTTGAGTATTTGTTTTGTACCTGAAGCATAGGGATGCCTCTGCCCAACAGCACACCCCTGCTGATAATACTGTTGCTGAAATATTTTTCTGATAATGTGTGTGTGCGTGTGTGTGTGTGTGTGTGTGTGTTTTCCTTGTTGAGCCTGTGCTATTGATGTTGCTCGCTTGAGGGAACGTTAGCAATGAAAACAGGAGTTCTGCTTCAGCCTCTATATTAAGAGCAATCATAATGTTATAAAAAGTATCAAACCATTTAGTTTTGATCTGAGAATATACATAGCATGGTTAAAAAGGGTACCGAACTCTTGCCAAACTAGTAATTCTTAAATGGGGGCCATTCTGCAGCTGCGAGATAACACCAGTGCCTGCCAAATTTGGTTCTCGTAGGAGACTTTTATCTTTCTTTGAACGCTTCAAAACTAAAGCTCTCTTCATGGCGGGAAGGTTTTTGCTTTCTTGTTTACGCTTTGGAATAGGCCTATAGGGTGGATGTAAGGCATCCTTAAGCCTTTAGAAATGCAGACAGTGCATCATTAAATTTGTCCCACGTGGGATTGTATGCTGCGTGTTTACTTATTTACACAACTGACTATAGAATGTATATGTGTTTATTTTTGACGCCGTTTCATGAATCAGACATTGTGTTCATTTCCATTATTCTCCATTCTTAGGGTTCAATGAATGAGTGTGTGAGTTTAGTGGACATGCACATACATCATATTATGTCACACTTTAATGTGTGATTAAGTTCAGGACTTCAGGTTTATTCAAACGAGGGCAAAACAGTAGATCAAAAATGTTTCAAGTTATACTGGAAAGGAGTTGCCGTGGGAGTGTTTCACCTTCTTTGATGGAGGGTCACTGAGGAGGAGGAGCAGTGGGAAAAATCTCACACACTGAGCATCCTAACACACACACACACACACTCTCTCTCTCTCTCTCTCTCTCTCTCTCTCTCTCTCTCTTGCTCTCTCTCTCTGGTGATGCATAGCCCATTCTACCCAAAGGGGTTTCATTTTTCAGTTGAAATGAAGAGTGATTCATATTGCTTTGTTTGGAAATGTCAAGACATTTGTCTATGCTGTGCTGAACCAATGGTGAGGTGTTTTAGAGCTTGTGTTTGTTTTTCATGTCTGTCTCAACCAGTCCCCTTCTCTCTTATCACACACACACACACACACTAGACATAATAGAGAGCATTAGAATTTTGAAATATCTGTCTCTCTTCCTGACTGAATGTGTGCGTTTTATCACAAATACACAACAACCTTGACTTGTTCTCCAAGCGCATACTGTTTATGCCCACACACACACACACATCCAGAGATATACACATTTTATGATTTGAATTCACAGACAGACCCTGTTCCATGGTGAAATGGCATAAGAATTTAGTCTAGTGAGTGTATTTTATTCTTGTTTTGTGTTCCCTTTTCTTTCGGCTAATTTTAATGGCTTTAATCTTCCTGAAATTAGCGTGTTTAATTAGGCAGCAGCTTCTTGATTTTCATTATGGAAAAGAGGCTCCTGAAGGTAGAGAGAGAGAGAGAGAGAGAGATGGAGAGAGGGAGAGAGAGAGAGAGTGTGTCTGTGTGCACACATATACTGTATCCTGGTAAAAATGTCGACAACAATGCGGGCACTTCAAACAACCTGTCATTTTACACAGAAGCACAACAAATGTCGCCATAGAATAGCAAAGAAGAAAATTAGATTGAATGTGATGAAGCAAAGGGCTGACGATATTAAGTGAAAATGCAACATGAATGAATGCAACAAGCATTGCTTGATTCATCCAAACATTGGGCCTATGCATTCACTATTAGTTTTCAGTGAAATATGCTCAGAGCAAACACAGAAATGTATTGTATTTATTTGGATTTTGCTGAACTACACATAAACGAGGCTAAAATAATGTCCTGACATGAATCTTAGTGTTTTCTATACATTTTGATTGTATTGTGATACCAATTAAGTTTTTTATACACCTACTTTTACAGCCCTTTGATTTGTTATGGATGCTGAGGAGTCCTCTAGCCCAACTCTGTTTCCCGAGGGGGTCCTGCTGTCAGAAGAGGCCTCCATGTTGATTGATTGTACAGTCACTTGTTCATGTGTGTTGCGGTATCACAGGCCGCATGAGACTGAATTGTATTGTAAGGCGCAGAGTAATTAACATTGACCAGAAAATGAATGTATCAGATCGCGTGACCTCAAACGTTTTAGTCAGTCTTTGTTTACTACGCTGCATTATTTACAGATTCCCCTTTGAGGCCTCTGCAGCACACAGGAAACACCACACACACACAGAGCCACACAAACACAGGCCCTAATTCAGCTCAGATTATGTTGGTGTGCATACTTGACAGCAGGACAAGTGGAATACTTTATGTACCTCTCTCCTGCCATGGAGTCATCAATAACATAGTATTGTTGCGTTTTGACAAAGTGTACCAAACCACATGGCATCAATCCCCTTGGATCATCAAAAGTGGTGGATTTTCAGAAAGTCAAAACAAAAACTGAAGGACAAAAAAACTGAAGGACAACTTCATCCACTGCTTAACCTCTGGCAGAAGTTTTGAAGGAACAGGTGACACAGGGAAAGAGGGAAATCCAGCTTGCGATACAGAAATTGAGCAAACATCTTTCGTCATGTGGACAGGGGATTTGTGAATCTGTTCATCTTACATACTGTATATTGTGTTGGATGATTGGTCACAGAGAAAACCCCCATGGATTTCATCACCTTGAAAAGTGAAGTGTTTTACCGCGACACCATTGTTAATTATTATGTACAGTGTTGTAAGTAGCAGTGGTACTTACAGGTCCAGCCAAGCTGTCCCTATGTGGCCATGTTAGGATTGTTCCCTTGGCAACATCAAGTACCTGCTCACAGAACCTTAGACCAGGGTTCCTAAATCACTCCAACAGACCTTTCATCGTGGCAAATTTCTTTCCATGTCATTATGGTGATTGAACCATTTCTGGTTTTAAGAGCATTTTGAGTACTTGGCACACTGGGATTAGTTGGTAACTTCAATCAATGGAACTGAGTCATGAATAATTTTATTAGTTACACCAATTGTTTCCTACTATGACAAGTCAAAATGCCTGCAATGAAAATGATATCCACCTTCTTGCAAGTTTGCAAACCTACAGTACACACACACTCGCAGAGCATAGTCTAATTATAATACAGTATATTATTAGATTCAATGCAACATGTGACTTCTCCACTCCCTTAAATGTTAATGAACCTCATTTTGTGTTTGTTTGTGTGTGTGTGTGTGTGTGTGTGTGTGTGTGTGTGTGTGTGTGTGTGTGTGTGCGCGCGCTAGAGAGAATGAAACAGGAAAACAGAGCGCTTCCGCCAAACAAGACTATCGTTTCATCTGAGCATCAAAGGCGCTGTGCTCTTTTATGATTGCAGTTTTTACAGTCCTCTTTTGCCGCAGGCCTGAAATGCATATTTTATTAAGTAGGTTTAAATTCTCTTGACATTTATAATGACAAAGAAAAAAATTACTTTAGCTGATTGTGCAGTGAAAAAGACATCTGCACATATGCCTTTTGTTTACTTTGCTCTTTAATGTCTCAAAACAATTGATTTTGGTTAATGTCAAGCGGCAATGTGCGTGTGTCACACATCTATCATATAATATGCCAATCAGAGCACCATTTATTCATTCATTTAAATGCACTGCTTCTGTGTGCTCAGTTAAACTATCATTTTTTTAAAATGTCAATTGGACATAATTATACATCCCGTATTTGATTTTTTATCTTTTATTTTTAAACATTTGATGTTTACTGATGAATGTGAATTATTGACTTGATTTGGTAGCTATTAACGCTAAGCCATTTTTAGCATTCTTGGTCCGCCATGTTTATGTATAACATAAACCATGTAAAGCTAAATATTTTTTCAGGACAACCTGGTCTATAATAATATGTGTGCTGCAGTAATGCCACTTTAATGGGAATAATAGTGGTTGGAAAATAAAGACAAAACATAAACAAAAACGTAGTAAATTGAATTGTACATATATTTGTTGAAATGACACACAAAGCAATTTATTTACAGTACTGAGTTTTAAGTCTTGGGAGTCAGAAAGGGAAAACATAACCATTATTACTTTTATACATACTGTAGATTACAAATAATTTACACTTTTTCAAAAGAAAGACCATACTTTACTTTTCTTTCTTGTGCCATCCCTTAGTTCATTCTCATAGACTGCATATTATAGAGGTATTTCCTAAAGGCACATAGGCCTCATAAACAATGTTATTCGGTCAGAGTTTAAAGGTCACATATTATGCTAAATGCACTTTTTAAATGTGTTGTAACATATCCATGGGTCCACGGTGTGCCTAGAGACTGCCAAAATATTAAAAAAAATAACAATCTCTCCTGTTCTCACTCTCCCCCTTTCTGAAACCCCCACCCGTCCCCCCAATATACTCCAGTCAGAATTTTCCCCTTTTCTGACCTCACAAACTGGAAAGTCAGAAGCTTCCACTGTGCAGCCCACACCCCTATTTCTTATCGGTCCACGGCCCTGACAGACAGAGGGCGAGGCGTATCTGGCTTCGCTTCCGGACAGGGGGCGGGGGCAGCTCAAAGATTGTATATTTACGAGGGGAGCTGCAGCTCTTTTTAAAAAATAGGCCATTGTGAGATTAGCTGAACATCAGCATAGTACAATAAATTATCTGAAAGTTTTTTTCAGCAAACAATTAAAGAAAAACGTATTAGGGACCACTAAGACCATATAATATGGTGTATAATAGTACCGAAAAGTGTATAATATGGGAGCTTTAAGAGCTTGTCTAAGTTTTTGTTGGAAATGTAAATTTTTTTTTAGTTCTCTCCTTTAATCCTCAGTTAATTTACCAGCACCTCGCTGTGAGAGGTTAATATATACTTAAGCAGACAAGTGTGTTCTAATATGACTCGAAATAAAACAGTGAGAAATTAATTGTGCAAAGGATCCAGTGCAGCGTATATCAAATTAGCCAGTCAATTTCAGGTTTGCAGATAACTATAATGGAGAAATGGCTTGAATGCAAACTGTTCAATTTCCAGCTAATTTACATTCATTAAGGGGAAATATGCATGACTTTGCATTACAACCTCACAAAATGACAAAACCAATGTTATATATATATTATGTATATCTCCGAGGTGTGTACCAAACACATAACATTTTTCCATCAATTTTCCAAATTGAAAAATTATTAATTTTAATGAAGGAAAGCACAGTTTCACCCAGCCACCTGTCAATAAAGGGCTCTGTCTACTTCCTGGTGAAACCATGAGCTAGTGACAACCATAGATAGTAAATAACATGGATGTAGCATCCGGGCTGACCTCAGTTATTCACACGGCATCCAATAATCCTGGCTTGTGCGCGTCGCCATTTTGTGAGATTTTTACTCCGCCTCACGTCGGGGGGAGGGAGATAGCTGACGTCTCTGAGGCAAAGTGAGGGACAACCACAACGGGCGGAGAGCTGTCACTCAAGAGATCGTGTCAATACATTTTAACCTCCGATAATATAAAAACTAGTGTGGTCCAAAAAAATTCATCCACCTCAGTGTTGTCATGGAGATATGACCTAAACATACAGACTAAAATGGTTTTGTGGACCAGGCTGTAAATAGGTTTATTAAGACTTTGAAAACGGCCTGTCTAACAAGTGAGTCAAAGAAAAATTGCTCAGTCTTGGTACCACCCCCAGTGGCACTTCCGGGTTACTACAGTTGTGGTCACTTCCTTGTTGGATGCTGGTAAAAATCGCTGAGATTGGGGCTTGGTGACAACACGTGGAGTAGCGGATTATAGGTGGGAGGGAGTCACTCAAAGGAATAAGTAGTTGTTCCATAGCATTGAATTGCTGTTTGTTGTATTGTATGGTTTTGTTGGCACCTTAGTGTTGGACCACATTTATGCCTCGCGTTCAGCTTTTTTCCCCCCATTCCACAGCTCTAGGCAAAGCTGTTCCCACAGTCCATGACTTCATCAAACTCTGTTTTCGGTTATTGCTTTGAACATGAGCCAGCCCTGTTAGCCTAACTGTGAAATATTACATATTGTGTGTTTAAAACGTTATTAGCTCATTAAGCTATTTTTCTTATCTCTTATTCTGCATTTATCCTCTGAAAGCAGTGTTGCTCCCTGCACTGTCACTCTACAGTTAGCCACTGCACACACACTGCTAGATTTTGTTTTACACTCTTACTTAACACCTTTTTTTGCACCATACTACATGAAACGGTAACAAAATACCCAGTTATTGTTGCCCTACGTTAAATTAAAGCTCACGATAGACTGCTGGTGCAGTGCAGTCATTAGGTCACGTAAACCTTACGCAGAAACAGTGTATGGTTGCTGTACTCAGTAATGGCATTATGAAGTGTACAAATCAAATTAAGAGTACCATGTTATTAGGGGTGATACAGGAGAGGGAGGTGCACACAGTTGAATGAGTACTCCACAGAAGGAAAGGGGACAAGAGGAGGGTAAAGTGTAGTTATGATCAAAAGCACAGAAAAGGAGGAGATGTGTTTGAGCACGCTTAGCCCTTTTAGCGTTACTATATCCACTAAATGTCAGAGTAGATCACAAGGGCACAGTAGTTAAATGAAAATATATTATTTGTGATTGTTAACAGAGGTATGTGTGCAGAGGCAGGATACCCAGCTGGGTATGATGACAAACTAAAGCCCCTATCTCACTGGGCTGCGACTGTTTGCGACAAGTTGGAGACTGCATTCGCAAACGAGTCTCTAAACTGTCTCCAAACGTTCGCGGAGGTCTCAATTTCCTCGCATGAGTCGCAGAGCCGCGCAGTCCTGTCGCATGAATTTTGAACATGTTCAAAAAAAGTGTGCGACAAATCAGTCTCAAAATAGTCTCAGAGTCGTCGCAGAAATGCGACCTCCCGGCAAGGACATTCGCAAACTTGTCGTAAGTAGCAACTCAGTGCGACTGCAAGTGAAAATTGTCGCAAATTGGCATACTTTGTCGCAATTTTGTGTCTCCAACTTGTCGCAAACAGTCGCAGCCCAGTGAGATAGGGGCTTAAGCCTGACACCCTAGCCTCCTTGTCTCCAACAGTTGGCTCCAGGCTCAACTGGATAAAGTGACACATACTGTAGGATTTCTGCAACCATAAGAATTCATGAGTTGGGATTATCTTCTATTTACAGAGTGTATTTGGAATAACACTCAATTGTCAATTGTTACACACTGCCTTCAGATATAACAGATTATCTGTAAAACAGCCCATTCCTGCAGATTGGTTTTGTTTGTGAGGTTTGTCTAGCTGCACTGCACTGCACCTGAATAAATATTTGAAATTGAAGGGCATTCGCAGCAATAGTTTATAATTATGTTCGTAATCCAAACTACACTTCACAGATGCATAGGTAATAGTGCACTCAGAGCTCTTGCAATAACTTCATATGCTTCCAACATCTATGCTATTATTTTCAACCTCTCCATTTTGCAAAAACACAATGAAAGTAAATGTGATGCTTCTGTGAGTTTCACTGCATTTTTCCAGCAATCTTTCATCAATTCCACACGCTATCAAAATATTTTCCCTCAACATTCCTATGTCTATGAATTTGGAAAACAATAATACAGGCATCTATCACATATTTTGAGTTGTGTTTGTTGGCTGCACAGATTAATGTGAAATGAACAACATCCTGAGCTGCTGAGAAGCCACACTAGAAGCGGAGGCTGCAAATATGACAGTGAGCCATGCCTCAGTCCCCCGATGTGTGTTGATGCGTGTGTTGGCGGTGAGTTTGGACTCATGTGGTCAGAGTGGGAAACAGAAAAACTGGAGAATTTTGAATCTCCGTAAGCATTGTTTGTGAGAGTAAGGTATACAGTGGGAGTTGCATCATAACCTGATCTTTAATCTTAAGAAAGTATGCCGTGATTCTAATACCTTGTGATCGCTGTACCCCTGAAATTATATTCATTATTGAAGCCAGGGTTGGATTCTTTCTCTAAGACCTAATTTACTCTGGGCTTGTGCTTGAGATCCACTTTCACCTGTCAGAATGATGGATTCTACAGGCTTATTTCCTAGTTTAACACAATTGATCAATGTGTTCACAGAGCTCAGCCTACAGATTTGCCCCTGTTACTAAACAGGTTTGACTTTCTGAGACTTCTTCGCCAGTGTTCTAATTTTATTCTCTTGTCTGTGGACGAGGAGCGTCTGTCAGCAAAACACAGCTTCATTATTCATGCAGAAGCAATGCAATACCTACTGACATTCGGGAGCCATCCATCTCAATCCCACTCCTCATTATAAGCCAATGATCATCCCTGGTGGGAAGTTGGTGCCTTGCTCAAGAGGAGCACAGTGCTAGCTTTTATGGGGTGCAGGATTTCATCACTTCTGTGTCCATCAGTCTATTTTTTATCCTCCTCTTTTTCTACTCATCTGCTTCTTATCTGTTCTCTCTCTCTCCAGTCTTACCCCCTCAACTCATCACCTCCCATTAAACAACACATCTGTTCTTTCTGTTGCAAGATATTTCCAACCCTGGCTTTGAGTAAGCCTTGCTCCACTGTGCCTCATCATTACCTATCAAGGATATGCACAAACATTGCCTGCCGTAATGTTTGTGTGATAAGGCTGTATTTTTGACTGCATTAGCATTTTTGTTCATTTATTTTGCTTGTAAACCTGCCAATAATGACAAACTGAATAATTGTAAATTGCACATTTGGGTATTTCCCTTTCACTCTAAACTGCATACTAGCAACTGTGGAACAACCACATTATAATCGTACACAGTGTGCCCCGAAAACTTTGTCATGCGTATACATACATTCATAAAGGATTTTTGGTTATATTTATTTAATGCTTGGATACAACCGTTATATTTGGTAGTTAGGTTACAGCTTGTAATGATGCAGTGACTTCCTATTTACATGTCATACTTGATTGATTGCTTTTAATTGGAGGGGACTCCAGTGCAAGTGCTAGTGTTCAAATTTTTAAATGGTGCAGCAATGTTACTGTTACAATGACTTCTTTGAAACAATATAGTCACTAAGAATTTACCCACACATAGTAATGTAAAAGAATATAATCTTTCTTCATAGTTAGTCAATGAAACATGACAACATAAAAGGCCTGGAAAATTAGAAAAAAAAAAACGGCAGCAAGCATGGGCAGCAAGCATAGGAACAACTGTTGGTTGTTGTCAGATGCATGTACAGTATAACAACTCTCGGTGCATTTTCACAGCTACAGCTTGTAAGTGGTCTGCTCAGGGACCAATTTGTTACAATGTTGTATGTTTTTGACCGAGATCACCGCTTCAACAAGGTCTCTGTACAGTTATTTTGGTCTGTGAGCGAGTGTGATTTCTGTGTTCACACATGGCCATACGAACCGCAACAGCGCTCCAGGGTTCGATTCAACCGCGGTAGGCAGCCGTGAAAGCGCCCTTAAATCGTTATACAGCATTGCTTAAGCTTGGTGGCAAATCTTAAGTGGGCCAGCCCCTAGATATCGCAACATGACGACAGAAAGTGACGTAAGCGGGGCAGATTGGCGATTTGCTACTCATTTATAATCGGAAAAACTTAACTAATGCATCACTCTTCCAACAAGAAATGGGCTAACATGAACATTATGCCAGGCTCAAGAAATGAAGTGAGGAGGAAACTGCAATTATGCCTGGGTTTCACGCTAAGTGCTGCCCGGTCAGGGTCCTCTGCAGTAGAAGCTTTAAAAACACATATTCACATGCCACTGACTTTGCTGTCACCAGACACAGCAGAATACTTATAAAAACAAAAGAAGGACCAGTTTAGAATAGAAAAACAAAGCCCATACAAAGATGGTCAAATTCCAGCACCAGTATGTGGACAACACAATCCCATCTGTAGGGATTCATCCCCCAAATTGTCTAAAGATAGACTCACACACATCCATCTGTGTTTCCCTGCTCTGGCACGGTGTGCTAATGGAGGTCTGGAGCCGTGGACTGATAAAGCTGTCACGTCGCCGCCCTCCCTCTCCACTTCTTTCTTTTTCCCTAACACAGAGTGATAAATCAAGTCTCTCCGACGGGCATGACTTCCACAAAGAGACTTCTTCTGTCTGCTAACACACATGCGTACACACAGACACGCAACAAACAAAATCTTTAAAGAAAAATACACAATATCTCTGCTCCCCTGCCCAGGCTTTAAGAGCTGCTATTCATAGCTTCTGAATCCCCCCTCACGATCCCTCTTTGTTTTATTCTGTCATATATCTTTCCTTCTCTCACCTTCACCCACTATCTCTCACTCCGACACACACACACACACACACACACACACACACAAACGCACACACACACACACACACACACACACACACACACACACACACACACACACACACACACACACACACACACACAACGCACACACACACGGTCACACTCATGACCACCCTCACAGATTAGACGACATACCAATGCGTCCAGTGACACTGTTTTGCTGGCTCTCAGGGGAAGCCTCATGCGGTGGCTTGGGCCGCTGTCACAAGAGTAATGTCTGTTCCCTGCAGAGGCAGCTTTCCTTAGATACAAGGATCTTACAGTAAATATGAAGGATGAGACTAATTTCCTTGGGGGGAATTGCACTGGTCAGACAGGATTGATGGCCCAAATGTGTGATCATTACTAGAGGGCTTCCTCTCCACACAAGTTCCAAAGCTCTTCCTCTGCGGTCTCCCCGTGTCTCAGGGTCTGGGCTGATGGGAAGCTGCTGGTTATATTTCCAATGCCGCTGTTGCTCTGTCACCTGGGAGGTCTATACTGAATATTGCTTTGATCATAGCCTTTGATGAAGATAAAACGGAGCTACATTCATGACAAATTTTCTATAGCAAGCCACTAAATATCTTCGTATTATAAAGGTACAACATGTCTCCGTTACCCTGGTGCTACCAGACCATCGTACTTCATTTCATTTGTACAGAAGGTCTGGCAGTGCTGTAATTGGCAAACGTTCACTCATGGAGGCGGGTGTCTGTTAAAGTTTAAAACTATTGGATCTGCCCAGTGCCACTCAGGATTAGCCAACCAATCGCATAACGTTTGGTCGTCACGTGTGTCATGAGCCGGCTTCTGGCAACTGAAACTGGAGCGCGACTTCGACGTCATCGTTCTCGGCCACTCGCTCTGTTCGCTGATTGGACCGGCTGTCGAATCTCCGGCAAAACTGGGAAATGGGCTGTACACCCAGACTGACTACTGAAGGGAAAATAAAATTTGGCCGGAAGTAGGCGGGCGGGCGGAGCCAGGCTATGTCTCCGTATGGGCTTCTACAAATTGCAATTACAGAATTTGCTTGAGGTTCATTCATTTGTTACCACTTTTTTGATCCATGAACAATTTCTAGTTTCTGAAACTCACTTTTCAATCCATAGTATCATGTTTTGAATTTTAAAAAAAATACTCTGGAAAGATTGTCAGATATGGACCAAAAAGTGAGAACAGAAAGCTTGACAGTTATGGCAACAGTAACTAAGCGAGGCGAGGCTGCTCTAACAGTCAGATAGGGGCCATGAGGGCAGAAGACGTTAGTATGGCTACGTTAGTATCAAGGGGTCGAGTAGTTACTCCATGACTGCTAACAAAACAGTGCATCCATGAAGGGTGGACTCGGAGGAAAGGAACGAGGGAAGACATTTTATTTCCACTACCCCCCTCCGGCTACTTCTTTACAACTGACAGGGACATGCTTTGATGCTGTGATGAAAAGTGACGGCTGTAACACCCAGGGCAGAGTCATGTTTGAAGGGGCTAGGTGAAGTGAAACGGATGGTTCAGGAATGCTGAGATTTGTGGAAATATTCTCGCCAGTGAGGGGTTTTTACCCTCGGGAACATCAGCGGCTTGATCTAGGAATCTCTCTGATAGACTGAAATCAGAAGGGGGAAATGTTTGAACAATGCTCCACGCTTCATGTTCAAAACAACACTGCACTAGGTCATGTGTCAAATTTGATATTAATGATTTCATGATTGTCAAAAAAATATATATTTTGTGAAAGTACATCTTGAGCATGGTGATGTACAGAGTTAAGGTCAATTTCTTGTGTAGCTTCCATCTGGATAAAAAACATATGTAATGGCAGAGCCAGCATGGTGAATGCTTAAAAGTTGATTTTCCTTTCTGAAACTCTTATTTTCTATGATCATTTCACGGCTATAATTACTTTTTTAAATGTTGTGAAAATGTAGAAGCTAGCCATGTAACACCACCAGCGGGTTAAGTTTTGACACAGTCCCCAATGCCATGAATTATACTTTCTTAATTTCATTCCTCAATTTTTCTTAAAGGAGCTGTGAGCGGAATGGTTCTTTTAGCTAACTTCCTGTCAGTTACTGCAGTTAGCAGTCCCCTCGCTCGTCCCTACGTCACTACATTAATGCATTGCGGTCTTCAAGCAGCAAGTTATCTAGCATCATCTCGGATCCATAAGTGTGATAAAACCGGATAAAACATGATAAAAACCATCAAAACAGACATTGGGAAGGATTTTTACCTGCTCCGCTATTGTAGGCGCATACACATTCACCCATCTGTTGCTCTGGCGTGCACCGGCAGTGAGACCATGGAGTGTACATAGTATATATGAGTGAGACGAGTGATGGTTAGTAGCGTTCTTTCTCCTGATTGGATAAAAAATCGGGATACTACAACATTTTAATTGGGCTATTACTGCAAATCAGAATTACTTGGAGACCTGTGATATGACGTCCGCACTCTGTTGAAGTGATTGCTGTAGGAATATGGAGTGATATAACACATATATTAACATAAATAAACCGCTCACTTCACCTTTAAATCGAGATTTTTCTTTTTAATTAACCAAAGCGACAGCTAAGTACGTCATGTTTACTTTATTGCTGGTTTATTTGAAACAACCAACCAAAGTAATACAAATCAAATTGAGAAAATAAATGAGGGGAACATGATAAGATGTAAAAAAAACAAAAAAAAAACACATTTCCTAACAAGAGCAACATATTTTGTCACATATTGCTGTCCCTTCAGTATTTCGTTTAGATAGATGATAAAGTAATACAAGTAGCTGTAAGACAAATTAGTTCAAAGATAGCATCTGTAATCACAAAATAGACTTAGCATCAAATCCTCATTTTCATTATTAAAATTGGTAGCTTTTTGTACTGGATATTTGACATGGTGGACATTGGGGACGATCTTGTGTAATGTAGGGGTCACAATTCTTTAGTTGTCCACCTCATAAAATGTTATTATGAAAGTGTTTGATGCACCATCATGTTCAAGAATGTTCAATAATGTAGTAGAGATGAACCCTAACTCAGAGCTGAGATGGCTAAAGACACTGTCAGCATAGCTCAATTTACACTTCCTGTGCCTGCATATGTGCTAGGGGACCATGTTATATCCATTTCATACTCTGCTGCCCATGCTCATAATGCCCATGCTCATGCTATGCAATATATATACATGAAGCCCAACATTAGGTATGTTCAAACCATACATGCTGTCTGCACATGTGAGAAGTAGGTGACATACAACGTGCCTCTTTTTTTTACTCTGTATTGGCTCCATCCTCCTGCTGTGCTAGTGTTGTTGTCCCCTAAATTTTTTCGACACAGCACTATTGTCAGTCTGAACACAGGGGGAATGTTGTTCTCATCCTGGTCGCAAGCAAAAGCCTGAAAAAGGTTTTATAACCCCCCACCCCCCCATACCTATTCACAAAAAATTGGCAAATAAGTTTTTTCTGCACGGTTGCTTTGAAGTGGGGAAAACAATTGTTTGATGTCTGGATGAAAGCTCATCCAGTATTGATATCCTTGTGTCAAATATCTCTGAGCGAAACTGTGTTTCCTCCTTCTGCAGGCAGCAATTGATCACGGCTCGATCCGTCTCGAAGCCGAGCCATCTGTTAGAAAAACAATTTTTCTGTCATTGTGGATTCATTTGGAGCCATCAATCATTCTGACATAGGATAGGACGTTTCTTGTTTCAAATAAGAAAATGCAGGAATGCTATTGATACTGAACTGTTTTATCAGGTTACAATGCACTCTGAACTTAAAGTTGTAATCAGCGATTCTGGAGAATGATTGTTGTTCAAATTATTTTTTGTCAAAATCAGCTAATATCTCCTAAGTATCCTCTACCTGTACATAATGTGTGCACACTTAAAATCAGGTGTTTATAGTACTAGTGCATTGCCTGTAGGAAGCAGGTCTGCTATGTGTGTCCCGCTTGTCACTCATTTCAAGCTTTGGTCGCAAACCAGAGGGAGGCAGGGTTTAGCCGGAGACTGCTTCATGCCCGTCGTTACTGTGGCCTTCAGTGTGCGCATGTATTCACCGCCAGCATGATATACATATGATAACTTCTACATATTTGGTCCAAAACTTCATAATCAATCAAGGATGCACACCTTCGTGCCGTGCACAAGCCATATCCGGAAGCTCAGGCCAATCTCACTAACCGTGAGAGAGATATGCGAGTCACAGACAGACACACAGACAGACAGACAGACAGACAGACAGACAGACAGACAGACAGACAGACAGACAGACATTTCCTGCTTTATAGACAGGTAGCAGATCATTAGGAGATATTCACTGATTTTGACATAAAGAGACTTTTGAAAAGAAGCGTTCTCCAGAATCGTTGACTCCACCTTTAAACCTGCAGTGTGTAGAATTTTGAGTTTTATTTCCGAGCAGATTTTGTAGAAAATAATTATAATATCCATAAGTATGTTTAATTTAGTGCATAATAGCTGAATTTTTTTTTTATTATTATTTTTTTCCTTAGAAAGGGTCTCATATATGTCCATATTTCTCCATACTTTGGACCAAGGCCTTGTCACCGCCATTTTGGAAGTGCCATAGTTGGAATGTCATCAGGTGCATTGTTTAGAATTTAGAATGGTTCTTGTCCTCTAAGGCCACTATAGCTTCTGTTATTATTCGAAAGGGGTGGGGTTACCCAGGGAGCGTTGCATTCTAAAACTTTCTAGAACTTACTTGATGATGTCATATTACACACTGCACCTTTAAAGCTTGAACTCATCTGTTTAGGCATTAGCACCCTGGTGGGAACCCATAGAACACAGTGCTCCTGCACTAAGCCCAGCCTGTTTAAACATTTGGAGACAGCTATTTGGGTAAATCACATTGATTTTCCTCCAAAACAAATTGGCTCAGCAGCGAACAAAGCATTATAGAAATTGGCCGCTATTGTTACGATGCTAATTGCCTGGGGTGTCATTTGCTCTCAAACATAAAGAGGGAAGAGGGCTGTTTTGTCCCATGTCACCCTCTTTTTTGTGTTTGTGGCCATATAAACAAAGGAAAAGAGAAGACTCAGAGAAACCACATGTAATGAAATTTTTCAAACCTGTTTAATGTTTTCCTCTTTGAATCTGGTCTTTGTTCTGACGCACTTTTCCTCATCTTCCTTGTTTTGAAATTACATTTCCAGATGTGTGCCTTGACAGTTTTCGCTGTGGCAGATGAAAAGTGCGGAAGGAGGGAAATGCAAGGAATTAAAAATAGAAACAGAATATAAGACACATCAAATAAAGTTCCACTGCTCCTAATTAGCAGATACCCGCCACTAACGGCCTTTATTTCCTCGTTTGAATGAGGCTCGCTAAAGACCACAGCCCCTCTACCTTTAAAGAAAAAGCAGCACTATTGCCTTTTGATGCAGCCTGTGCTTCATTTGAGGGCATGATGGATGCTCCTGCATTCTTTTCCCTTTACTCTCTTGCTCAGGCGGTAATCAGAACAGAGAAACTGCAGCAGCCATTTCGGTTCATTTTCTTTGCCTCCCAGGGTAGCTGCTCACTCCTCTTCTTCTTCTTCTTCTTCTATTTGATTAATGGCACCGTGTCTCTAGTGATCGTCGTAATAATGTCAAATGAGGTCTCAAACGGCTGAGGCTTTGTAGAATCAGCAGGAGGTAATTGCGGAGGTGGATCTCTCAAGTCTGTGTCTGTTCTCTATCCTCACGGCGATGGAATAGTCTTTCTACTTTTTCCGTTTGGCAGAGTTAGTGAAGTCGTTGATTGTGTTTGGAGGGGCCCTGCTTCACTGCGCAGCATTGTTGCGTGATTGGACGGTGGTGCTTGGTGTTCCGTTTTAAAGGTTACAACGCTGGTGGTGTGGAAGAAACATGCATCATACATCAAACTGTGCTAACTTTGTTTCCTTTTCATTCCCAAGCTAAAGTCTGCCAAAGGAATTTCCAGAGAAAATCCTGCCTGAAACCTTGTAATGCTTAGTATCTCTTCTCACCTAACAAGCTTTTACCCTTTTGTCTGTAATGCCAACTAGTTAATGGCTGTTTTAGTAGAGCACTCTATTGCTACTGGGAATATGGCTCACCAGTTTCACTGTCTTTCAAATGCATTCCATTCTGCAAAAGAAGAACACAGCTCCACAGACACACGCACGCATGCACGCACGCGCTCACGCACTCACGACCGCACAAACACACACACACACACATTGGCAAAAGCTATTCATGACTGTGTCACATTTAACACTAGCTTGACTGACTGACTGTTCATTGTTCTATTGTGTCAGTATAAGAAAGCACCAATCAAAATCTTTGTTTTTATAAATTGGTTTATGTCATGCTATGAGGGGTCCATATCTTCCCTCTGTGGACTTTTTAAAAACAAGTCTATTGGGAGTCAAGGCCACACACATCTGCGTAACAAGATTTTGGGGATATTTTAGCGAACAGTATAAAGTAATTTACACATTGTGTAGGACATGCTGTGAGTTATTAGGATAAATACATATTCAAGCTGCAGGCCACTGAGGGAAGCCTTACAGTAACGTTGAGTAAAAAATAATGATCTACCACTGTTGGTGTTGGTGGTGGTGCTGAACGAACAGCTCCCGTAAAGTAACACGGCCGCTACAGTATATTATTTTCAAGTTGTTTACACTGTCTTGACTTTTGACGGTAAGAAAAGACAAGCTCCAAAGACAATCACTCTGGATTCCAGCTTGAGTGGATAATTACAGTGATCAAGCTGCTAGACACTGAAAGGCTAGATGTCACAGATCAGAAATAAGCACTTCAAGCAATCACCTTACTGATGTGAAGGTCTTCTTATGGTATTATTTTTTCCCGTCCTGTCTCCAACCGATTGTACCTTTGTTAAGCTATTCAGCCCGATGCCAGTTGTTGAAGATGGCAATTTTACTTTTCATAACACATGCATATACAGATCAGAACTGTAATCCTTTCTACAGAAAATCCAATGCTTTAATTACATGCATGACAGCAAGTGTAACAGTAATTGCATTATACATGAGCAGCATTCAAGAAAGAAATGAGTGCGACCAGAAGGAACTTAAACTCTAAAGAAAATATAAGTTAAAAACACTGCCATATCACTTAATTATCATTTAACCACAATGTTAAAGGTTGAAGTAAACAGGGTTTGTTTTTAAACCTGTTTAAAGGCGCCTAACATCTGCAAACAAATAGGGAGATGAAGGAAGAGATACTCAAGTTTGTTTTAAGTACATGTAACATTTGTCCTTACATTAATGTGATGTTCAGTAGTAGTATATACTGAAACAGCCACATTGTTTGTTACTTAAATTCATTACAAGAGGATTTAAAGATAATCCCCACCGTGAATCCTATTTGGCTCATTAGCCTGAATGGCAGCAAAAAAAAGCCAAAACTTGTGCCTCTACTTTTCCAAATTGGAATCTCTGTAATGCTGTGCTTACAGTGCTTTACCAGGGCAATAAAAAGGATGGAACAAATGAAAAAGAAGGGGAATAGGGTCAATGAGGTATTAGATTTTTGTAAAGGGCCTCCTTTGGAAGGAGAGGCCCTTTAACTAGACATGATCACGGGAAATGGACAATGCTGGAAAACCGGTTATTACTATCAGTCATTTTTTCATTGCATCCATGTGAATGCCAATATTTTACATGATGCATTTGATAGGACCTGAACTCCAGTCTCCTGGATGAAATGGGGACACGCCAATCCAACCACCATGTTACATTTTGCAGCCCAGGAGTTCTAAACAACACATTTAAATTAAAGTTCTGTGTCTGAACAACTTTTGGCTGCACAGCATGACACGAGCTGTCCACAGATTTGATTTGACTCAGTATGTTGCACAAAGAGAATATGATCCGACAATGGTCAGAGCTGCGTGAGATTCCCGAAATAATCAGATGATAAAAGCTGTGTCCAGTCAACTGTACTGTAACCACATTCAGAATGTGAAGTGAAAATCTGTGAAAGTGTCAGTTGTGTTACATTTCCTAGTGTAATTTTGCACTCACTTTTTTGTGTTCACAACATTTTCAAACTTGGCTTAGTATTTTGACATTTACGTTGAAATATATTATGCGCTGCACATTTCTAAATGGCCTGCAAATCTCTTTCCTTCACCCTTTCCAAAAGACATAACCATAAAAACCAAGCATTCAATGTATTGTTTCCATAACCCAATTTGCAAAACGTGGTAAGCACAAGTTAGTAGTTATGGTGTGACAACAGCTGGCAGCATTCATCATTAGTAAGTGCCTTCTTGGGGTGAAACCACATTTTTAACACCCAAACAAACTGATGAGCATTTGGTCTGTTTTAATGGCAACCGATAATCACCGTTTTTGATAGGCTCCCTGTGGAACTCCCCCATGGCGCCTTTTCTTTCCTGCGTCATACTCAGCTCAGTCACAGCGTGCGCTTGTCGGCCTGGAGATCAGTAAAAAGATAAATGCTCTGCCTTCTTTCATTCTTGATCACCATTTCAGACAAAAGCTACAGAGTGGAATGGATTAGGTGACCTGTGGGTGGGAACCCAATGAGACCAACCAGAACACTGGTGCAGCATGGAAGGAAAATGAACTGACCAACTTATTTGACTGAACGCATGCACTGTGTAACTCTTTAAGGGTTGTGCTTTTTTTGTTGTGTTTCTGTTACAAATATGTGCCTGTATGGTATATTTTTATAATACATTTTGACATCCGTGGCAGTCTAGATGGGCAACCAGAACCAGAGTGATGGGCACTAATAAGTTAGCCAACAGCTGTTGTTTCTGTGGGATGCTGAGTCTTTGGGGAATGGGTTAGAAGTTTGGGTGACAGTTTTTGCAACAGATGGTCCTCTATTTCGGTAAGGTGGCTATCCTATCTCATCCTTATGGAGTCGTGCAGGCCCTTATTGGTATGCAGCTGACAGCAAACAGCCTGCTCAGGATCCTGATCAACATTCAGTTCTGTTGGTCAGTACTTCCTATGATTGATCTGAAATTGGACTGATTGTGTCATATTGAACTTCTAATTACCAGCAGAGGAAAGTTATTTTCCTTGATTAGGCAGTTGATGTTCTCAGTGTGTTGAATGGTGTCATAATGGTGGTCCATAGGAACGTGGTTACATGGATGTGTCATTCAGGCATAATGAGCACATCGCTTCTACTGGAAGTCAATGTCCATCTAGAAAAGACCTTCACAAGAATTCAGCTGAAGGTGATGACAGCAGCCCGTGTTCCAATGTGAGAACCATGTCTCCCACAAATTATTCATTGTTAATGAGGAGGTCTACGAGGGCATTGTCATCTGCAAACCTGATTAATTTAACTGATGAGTGGCAGAATGTTAAATAATGTGTATAGGAAGAGCAAAGGCGTAAAACATAATACGCTATATAGGTACAGTATATGTTAGCAGTATAGGATGATGTACCCTTGGACAATGTTCAGTGGTACAGTACTGAAGTTAAGGTAATGAGTGTGAATCGAGAGTCCAAAAAAACGGTACTAGAGGTCGACAGATACAATCTTCCCAAAACCAATTACGTTTAAGACTTATTTTTGAACTGTGGAACTGAGACATATTCAATGCCAGAACACAGAATAAAGCTTTATAACGTTTGATTTTCCTTGAGAGCAGGGAACAGTTCTTGAAATCTTCAGGCGGTTTGGGTGTTAGCTTATCTATAAAAAAACTTTCATATGCCTTCACCAAAAGGAAAACTATGGTGGCTTGACAATGTTGTGGCATGTTATTCTGTTTGCTTGCACTTTTTTTTACAAGTAGCCTATAATGGCTTAAGTTACCAACAAAGGGAAACCATAATCCTTCTTTAACATTGCATAACCAAAAACACATTTTTCTCTATTGTGAATTTATGCATTGAAAACTGGACATGAAATAACGATCTAATAGTATGGGTGTGCTAACCCTTTTGGAACTCTTTGGATTCTAAAGGCTCAAATCGTTACCTAAACCCTATCACCCTTCTCCCTCTGTTAAAACCTATCATTTTTCTCTGTTAATCACTGTTGAATGGACCAGGCTCTCAGTGGAGCCATTGAATCAATGAGAAGGCTATTCTTTACTGTAGATCCCTTTGGTAGAGTGCTCTTCTGGAAGGCCGCCAGCACAATGTCTCTATCTAGAAAGACTGATTATGTACCCTGGCCCTGTGGCGCTACACACAGGCCTTTGAGCTTTAAGTTGCTTGAATGCTTTTGTGCCTCTACTACAACCCTTGTTAGGCAACATAAACAATTACAGGTTTACTCATGCTTTGATCAAGTAAAGTTGACTTGCTGAGAACATTAGGAGTGGTTAAGACACTTAAACTGTTCTATTTATGCACACTTTTCTGTTTTTATATATTACTGAATAGCAGTGAGGTTTGGGGCCAATCACTAATACAGCAGGAAACACATTATTTTGACTTTAAGATTACACTGAAGAAAATATTTGCCTATTCAATACTTCCTTTCTTAGTGTCACAAAACAAGTATGGTGCTTTATGGTGCTCACATATATAGAGTTAGCTGGAGAGCAGGAACAGAGAGTAGTGACCAAATGTGCCTAGTGAGATAGATCCTCCCAATTCTCTTTCCTTTTCTGGTCTTTCTGGTTTTCATGTTCCATTTGGTGAAATTAATTTAGCCATTCACAGTGGCTTTGTAAGTTTACTTTAGTCTTTGACTCCCTGAAGATTTCTGTAATTACATTTACTCGCCATTCCGAACAAAAATGGTGTGTGTGTGTGTGTGTTTGACAGTGTGTGCAACCCTCCTTTGTTCATTATCGGAGGTTCAAAAACGCTCCTGTGTGTACCCTGCATGTCTTTGAAGCGTTGTGTTAATGGACAGGTTATATTATTCATGCGCCAATGCTTTGACTCTTCTAAGGAAAAACGAAAAAAGTTATTGCACAAAGAGCTTTTCTAATTTACCCAGGTGCAATTCAAAGAATAAAACTTACCGGCAGGCAGATACATTTATTGGGTTAATGTTTCAGGGGTATTTTCAGTAATGTGAGGGAGCAGTATCTTGTGTGGTGTCCTTTATAAAACCTAGACAAATAATATATCAAGGCTGAATTGTGTTTTCTTTTCCGCCGTTACAAATCAATAACAAAGTGCAAATGAGTTCTTGTTCGATCATTTGTATCTCCTTCTACCAATATTTTCTTAAACGAGATAGGAGGGAATTCTGGCATACAAAAGACATTAAGTCCAGCAGGAGACAGGTTGCAATTTAACGCCAACATATTTGTTGTCCTCTCTGTAGGTTAAACAGGAGCAGAATTATGAATATTAAGTTAGTTAAAGGTTCAGTAAGCGGAATGGTCAGTTTAGCTAATTTCCTGTCAGTTAATGCAGTTAGCGGTCCCCTCCCTCGTCCCTACGTCACTACATTAATGCAATGCGGTCTTCAAGCAGCGAGTTATCTAGCATCATCGCAGATCCATAAGTGTGATAAAACATGATAAAAACCATCAAAACAGACATCGGGAAGGATTTTACCTGCTCCGCCATTGTAGGCGCATACACATTCACCCATCTGTCGCTCTGCATGTGCACCGGCACTGAGACGGGTGCCGGTTTGTAGCGTTCTCTCTTCTGATTGGATACCAGTTTCGGGATCCCCGAAAAGTTTATTTGCCGATCACATGCAGAGCGAGTGACTGAGAGATCTGCTTTATGAAACGTGCACACTATGTAAGTGATCACTGTATGACTAAAGAGCGATTTTACACTTATATTAACATAAATAAATCGCTTACTTCACCTTTAAGTTAAGTCTTTATTTTGTCAATTAACACACATGCACGGTAAGACACACACATGCCAATCGAAATGACTTTTTCGCTCACACCTCCTTCATCTCTAACACACATGCAGTTCTATGTATACTATATAGGGGATCATCTTGCTGTATTATATTTACAAAATATGATTGTTCACAACCTTGGTTACAGAGAGTAGAGAATCTAGAGGATACACCAAGCCCCAACCTCAGCGATTTTTACCAGCATCCAATAAGGAAGTGACCACAACTGTAGTAACCTGGAAGTGCCACTGGGGGCTGTATGCAGAAGAGAGCCCGTTTCCATTGACTCCAATGTTAAACATGCCGTTTTCACAGCATTATTAAACCTATTTCAGGCCTGGATCAAAAAACCATTCTAGTCTGTATGTTTAGTTCATATCTCCATGACAACTCTGAGGGGGGTGAATTATTTTGAACCACGCTAGTTTTTATTCTTTTGGAGGTTAAAATGTATTGGCGCGATCTCTTGAGTGACAGCTCTCCGCCCGTTGTCCCTAACTTTGCCTCGGAGGTATACGTCAGCTAAAATGGCGACGCGCACAAACCAGGATTATTGGATGCCGTGTGAATAACTGAGGTCAGCCCCGATGCTACATCCATATTATTTACTATGGGATACACACAGGTATATAGCATATAGAGGTACACGCTGGGCTGAATGCAAATTTATTGTTTATTATTCATTCAATCAATCGATAAATAAACAATTTATGGTTGAAAGCGATCCTGTGGCTGTGCACCAACTTGTTTTATTGTAGAATGGTTTGCTTTGCTCTGTAGCTACATAACCACAGCTTGTCAGCAGGGTGCAGACTCACTTTTGCTAGCGCTTTTGTCTGTAGCTGCCTTTGCTTTTCAGTGGCCTTGGATAACGTGCTATTTATGGGAGGACCCGAGAGGGAATTGATTCAGTTACAGGAAGGAACGAGTGGAGATGGATGTAACTATGGAGTCATTTGTCTTTTGAAAGCTGTATTCTTAAGCCAGTGGCTGATGGGGTGCCAAATGTCTGTGAGCGTGTACGATTTTAGGTGATAGAAAAACACAGTTTTCTTACATCACTCACCACTGTGACAAAGGATGGTTTCCCTACCTGAAGATCAATGGGAGTGTTTTACTGTGTGGATCAAAGGTCTCCGACTACCTCTCTAAACACACACACACACCTCCCCACAAAGAGCAGGAAGCACTTATACACACAGCTTGAGAGCACTTTATCCAGTTTTTCGACTTCAGTATGTTCGACACATTAATCTTTTGTAGAACCCGTTTTGAAGATTGCAGCTGGATATACCATTATTACGTATATTACCATATACTAAGTACTAATTTAACTTTAACTGTAGTTAGTGACATGTTACATCGTCCAAGCATTAGCATTTAGCTCATGGATACAGAAACTACTGTACGTGGCAATGAACTATTTTAGGAAGCAATAGAATAACTACTTTTACGTTTACATGTACTGGAATGCAGACGTTTAGTTCCTATTTTACAAAAACATTGTGGGTGGATCAGGATCCATTTAACGAATGGTGAGGTGAAGACTGAAAACACCTTTTCAATAAATATTCAATTAAATGAAATAATTGAAAAATTGCTGTACCTAGTTCCATGCTTCAAGTCATTGCATTAAGTTGTCCAAACAAAACAATTTGCCAGGATCACATATTCTGCTATAGAGATATTATCAGGTTTTGCATTAGACTGACCTCCAAAATGCTCTTCCAGCGGAATTATTGCATTATTTGACAGAAGGTGAGCGTATAGGAGAAAAAACTACAAAAATACATTTTCTGCATCTCTTACTTTTTGAATATAACTCTTTTTAGACATTTTTAAAACAGTCAATAGTTGTATTTGGTACGACACCAGTGATATAGACTCCAGAGACTCCAATTCTCCTGACTTTTTTTCGACCTAATTTAGTTACACTGACAACAAGTTGATTAACGAGGCAATTAACTCCCATGCAGAATAACCACAATAAATGTCACAATCCCCAAGTCAGACATTTAAAGGCCTGGTGGGAGACACACTGATATAACACAGGCAGTTGGAATGGAAACAATGCATGACCCAACTCAAGCTCCTGTCTGTATTTGACCCGACACAGCTGATCCAAAATGTTTTGCACGACAAATTGTATGAAACTATAACGTTAGGATGAAAGCACACCAAGTACAACATTTACAAACAAATAATTGACCAACCGCCTTAACAGAACAAAGCAAACTCAGCCTGAGATGAACAAAGGACCATTCATAACATTTGACCTGGTAAAGGCTTGTGTGTTTAGCCCACTACGAAAACCCCTGTCACCAAAACACTAACCTGGACCTTCTGCAGGGACAGATAGGCCTTTGGTGGAGGTCAGGTCCTTGACAGTGTGATTTAAGGACAGCATTATTCAGTGCTTTGTAGATGGGGAACAAGCTTTTTAAGTTGTATAGATAAGAGGGGGCTGAGTGGAAGGAGGAGAGCTGCATTAATAGGGCTGCTATATCTTGATAGTGTTAAAAGCCTTGGCGCGGCACTCTGAACAATACCTGCAGACAGAATTAAAAGGTCTAAGTGACACAAAAAAGCGTAAAGAGCTGCAGCAATGACGGCCGGTAGATTTGAAGGTGTTGACGACTTTCTACAAGTCAGACACACACCGTAACAAATGTACAGAGTCTATGGAAGCTGGATTTAACCGAATTGTTTGTCTAACTTCAACGTTAGTTTAGTTTGGTTACCTGCCAGAATATTTGCTTGTAATGAATGTGGGAAACAAGTATGACTGTCATTTTGGATTATGTACAGGTAGCTTTTTTCTGCTTTTACATCCTTTTTATTTACTGGTTTACAGGTTGCGAACACACCATCAGGCAGACATAAACAGAGACATACGGCATAAAGACAAATATCTCACCTGCTGTACTAGAAAACAATAGGATATAGTGACGTCAAGACCAGATAAACATGGTGTTTCTCAAAAAAGAAAAATGTGTTTGACCGCTGTTTGTTGTGAATGATTTTTTTTTTAATGAATATGTCATTTCCCTAGACGAGACAATCATTAATATGAACTGTGATGCAAACTGAAATACAATCACCAATACATACAGACCTCATCACTCCACCTAACTCACTGAAGATGAAGTGACCATATAACGTGTATGCCATCTTAAAGGACATGCAGAAAAACAGACTGCTCCATTGATGTATTTATCACCTGTAATGGAGAAGTTAACAATATCTTACAGCCAGTTAGAGATAAATTCCTCTGGGAAATCGCAAGTCGAACAGAACATTGCCAAATTGAGTAATGAATTATACATTTTAATTAAATTAGAAGACCTTGGAGGGAGGCTTTCTGTAAATGTCAAGGAATGTCAAGGATCAGCAATAACATCAAATTGACGTTGGGACCAATTCCCAGTTGGAAATTGAACATGGTTTCATTCTGGCAGCGGCCTTTATTGACTACATAAGAGCCACGAGTGAACAAATACAAGACGGTGTTTCCTCGCTTCTTTTTTTTTCAAAGCTCTGATGTTTTCTCTCTCTTTGCTCCACAGAGGGATCCAAGGGAAGACATGTGGAAATATCATCCTGTCCGCAGAGGAGCTGAGCAATTGTCGAGTGAGTAAGCCATAATAAACTCCCCTGCCAAACACACATTAGCAAGGCAAACGTCTGTCGGTAAAGCCTGGTCAAACAGACTCCGCAGATGAAGTCGATTGAGCAGTATGGGAGCTTGGAGAGGCAAGCGAAGCGTATAGGTGCTCAGCTGTACACTAAGAAAAAAAGAGATCAATAAGTCAGTGTTCAATACTAAAATGAATCTGTCCGTTAATCTGTCAGGCATTTTAACATTAAAATTATTTCAGAACTGTCTGATTTATTTTTTTTTTGTACTTTGTTTTTGCACTGTGCATATAATCACTAATATTCTTTTTCTTATGTTATGTAACGTTAATGTAAAAAAAAAAATCTAATTATCACACCTGTTCTTTTCTACAGAGAATATGATGAAAGTTTCAAATGAACAACCATTATTCTTAAGTGAGTTGAATCCCTAAACATCACCTAGCTGAGGAGAATCAATTTGACCTTTTGGTCCTGGTATCTCCTTCAGTGGATGTAGTTAGTACTAAATGCTACAAAAACTAAGTCAATGATTTTTACCCGTTCACGCTCTCCAATAAACATCACTTTAACAACTCAGGATGGTACGATAATAGAGAGAGTATCGTCTTATAAATACTTAGGTATCTGGCTTGATGATAAGCTGTCTCTCGGGGTCCATATTGTGAGCCTTTTAAAAAAACTTAGACCTAAATTAGGTTTCTTTTTTCGCATGAAAAAGTTTTTTCCTCATTTAGCAAGGAAAATGTTAGTGCAGAGCACTATCTTATCAGTATTAGATTATGGTGACCTCATTTCTATGCATTCTTCCTCATCGCTATTAAACAAACTAGATGTAATTTACCATTCAGCCCTGCGCTTCATCACAGGTGCCCCAGCTAGAACTCACCACTGCATTCTGTATGAGGCTGTACAATGGCCCTCCCTCTCCCTTAGAAGGAAACTACATGCACTGATTTTTATTGCGAAAGCACTAATGGGTAAACTACCCCTTTACATTTCAAATTTGCTTTCCTTCCATAACAGTGTTTACAAAACAAGGTCATTAGAATATATGTTATTAACCACACCACTAACAAGAACACAACTGGGTACAACAGCTTTCTCATCGCACCAAAGGTCTGGAATGAACTTCAAGCCACTCTAAAGCTGGAATCACTCCCACCACTCAGTACCTTTAAAAACATGTTACAATCAGCTCTAAAAGAACACTGCAACTGTTTGTAACCTGATGCCTTTTATTTATTTTTAATTTGTTTTTTTTAGCTGTATGTATTAGCTTGTTTTTATATAGCCTGTTATGAAGTGTAATTTTAGCATTATAGTGTCATTTGTGGTGTTCTTTGTTTGTGTGTGTGTGTGTGGCCTTGTGCAAATTCTGCAACTTCTTTTCTGCTGCCTGTCTTGGCCAGGACTCCCTGTGAGAAGAGTTACTGTAACTCAATGGGACCTTCCTGGTGAAATAAAGGTTAAATAAAATAAAGTGGAGAAAGTGGCTGATGTGATAGCGATGTTCGATCTGTCTCTGTCCCTTGTTGTCACATACTATGTTGACACGCATCCATACTGTTTGCCCCCGACCCCACTTCAACACATCACATCATTTTAAAAGACTCTTGCTTGGAGGGACCAGGCAGAAATCAAAGATGTGCATACAATATGAAATATAGGAAACCCTGAATACATTCCTTAATGTGAGGAATCATATTTAAGTATTGTTTAGCTATTGGCATTGCTACAAAAATTGCATTCACGCATTTATTATCTGTATATCTATGTATCTACATACAGCTATATCCGTCTATGTATCTACACTCAACAAAAATATAAACGCAACACTTTTGTTTTTGCTCCCATTTTTCATGAGATGGACTTAAAGATCTAAAATTCATTCCAGATACACAATATTACCATTTCTCTCAAACATTGTTCACAAATCTGTCTAAATGTGTAATAGTGAGCACTTCTGCTTTGCTGAGATAATCCATCCCACCTCACAGGTGTGCCACATCAAGATGCTGATCTGACATCATGATTAGTGCACAGGTGTGCCTTAGACTGTCCACAATAAAAGGCCACTCTGAAATGTCAATTTTTTTTGCTTTATTGGGGGTCTGGGGACTCAGAACCAGTCAGTATCTGGTGTGACCACCATTTGCCTCATGCAGTGCAACATATCTTCTTCGCATAGAGTTTATCAGATTGTCAATTGTGGCCTGTGGAATGTTGGTCCACTCCTCTTCAATGGCTGTGCGAAGTTGCTGGATATTAGTGGGAAGTGGTGCACGCTGTCGTATACGCCGGTCAAGCAAATCCCAAACATGCTCAATGGGTGACATGTCCGGTGAGTATGCTGGCCATGCAAGAACTGGGACATTTTCAGCTTCCAAGAATTGTGTACAGATCCTTGCAACATGGGGCCGTGCATTATCTTGCTGAAACATGAGGTGATGTTTATGGATGTATGGCACAACAATGGGCCTCAGGATCTCATCAAGGTATCTCTGTGCATTCAAAATGCCATCAATAAAATGCACCTGTGTTCTTCGTCCATAACAGATGCCTGCCCATACCATAACCCCACCACCACCATGGGCCACTCGATCCACAACATTGACATCAGCAAAGCGCTCACCCACACGACGCCACACAAGCTGTCTGCCATCTGCCCTGAACAATGTAAACTGAGATTCATCCGTGAAGAGAACACCTCTCCAACTTGCCAGACGCCATCGAATGTGAGCATTTGCCCACTCAAGTCTGTTACGGCGACGAGCTGGAGTCAGGTCAAGACCCCGATGAGGACGACGAGCATGCAGTTGAGCTTCCCTGAGACGGTTTCTGACAGTTTGTGCAGAAATTGTTTGGTAATGCAAACCAATTGTTTCAGCAGCTGTCTCAGTGGCTGGTCTCAGACGATCTTGGAGGTGAACCTGCTGGATGTGGAGGTCCTGGGCTGGTGTGGTTACACGTGGTCTGCGGTTGTGAGGCCGATTGGATGTACTGCCATATTCTCAGAAACGCCTTTGGAGACGGCTTATGGTGGAGAAATGAACATTCAATGCACGAGCAACAGATCTGGTTGACATTCCTGCTGTCAGCATGCCAATTGCACGCTCCCTCAATGCTTGTGGCATCTGTGGCATTTTGCTGTGAGACAAAACTGCACATTTCAGGGTGGCCTTTTATTGTGGACAGTCTAAGGCACACCTGTGCACTAATCATGATGTCAGATCAGCATCTTGATGTGGCACACCTGTGAGGTGGGATGAATTATCTCAGCAAAGCAGAAGTGCTCACTATCACACATTTAGACAGATTTGTGAACAATGTTTGAGAGAAATGGTAATATTGTGTATCTGGAATGAATTTTAGATCTTTAAGTCCATCTCATGAAAAATGGGAGCAAAAACAAAAGTGTTGCGTTTATATTTTTGTTGAGTGTATCTGCCTACCTACCTATACCTATAGTGTGTCTCACAACCAGACACACACACACACACACCTCACAAAATCGCAGACAGGGCAGCTGCTCTCACTCTGCCGAGTGTCCTCCTTGTCTAATAAAATTGTCCAGGAACATGATGGGGTGAATGCTGAGTGCAGCCCTTAACTGTCAATGTGGTGTAAAGCTGTGGATGCTTCACCAGGCTCCCGGCACGCAGATTAGAAGAGGATATTGAAAAGCAAGACAGCGAAACAGAGCAAATTGCAGAACGAGACAAAAAGAGAGAGAGACAGAGTAAAAGAGAATGAAATAAAGGGAAAAATGAAAGAGCAAATGAGCAGTGATAAGATAGGGTGAGACAGGGATGAGTGTGTGTGTGCAGAAGAGAGAGAGAGAGTCAGATACAGATACAAAGACAGCGAAGTGAATCAATGGAGGATTGTTTCACACCTGGTCTGCACCAGCTCCTAGCTATAAAAACAGCGTGGCTGATGATAGTGTGAGACCGAGCGTTGGTTAATTAAAACGCAGCCCTCCCTGACCTTGTCCTTTGTAGCCTGTGACACACACACACACACACACACACACACACACACACACACACACACACACACACACACACACACACACACACACACACACAAAGTTATCAGATAGCATTACTGTAAGGAGCTAAAAGGCCCAATATTTCCCAAAGAAACAGGTAGAGATCAAAATAGAGCAAAAGTAATAGTGGATATTGGATTTCTATTCTGCGGGTGGACATAAACACCAATCCAAATGAAAGCTATTTCTGTCTTTAAATTGACAAGTTATAGTGTTTTGTTGTGTTTACAGCTCGTTGCTACTGACCCCAAGTGACTTCAACTTCTTTAGAGCGTGTTTAATCATGCATATCAAGACTCAAAGGCAAAAACATGTTGTAACTTTTTTTTTTAGTTGCTGAAACTTTACGATATTCAGATTGAGTGTTATTCAAATCCAAGATTGCTTCTGCATAGTTTTACAAGCTTATAGTTAAGAGGCCTGACACTTTTGGTATCTTGTTTGGAATTTTAAATGTAGCCCTCTGGGTTTCACAATATGCTTGTCTGTATTAATGATTGACCTGGTGTTGGGTCTGTTCAGTCAGGGAGGTTAAGACATATTTTGCATGCAAGAACTGACATTATTCATCAGTTTCATGATGTAGTCTTATGTGTGCGTGGGTGTTATTTTTTTTTTCCTTTTTGCTGACTTACCCTGTAGTGGGGAATAAACAGTAGATACAGTATGTCTTGCTATAAAGCTGATTACCTATGACAAATGTTATGTAGAAGTATATGCATCTTTGCGATGCTGGTTTGTTAAAATCCAAGATAACGTCCACTAGCTTTAAATAGAATGAGTATAACACCTGTAAAGTGGAGCGATACATATGTTTACCAGTCCCAGTGCTGTTGTACTGCATTTCAGGACTCATGGAATCCCTCTCGTCCAATCAAATTACAGTCTGAACCAACTGTTCTCTCTGTGCTCTTTATTAAACCCCATCAGTCAACAGTGATGCAGAAGGATTGCGCACTGGATTTTGATTCAGAATAGTCCAAAAAGGCATTGTTATTTCAACACTTCAAAATCTCAACCAGATGTAGTAGGCATCCCGGTATTTTTTAAGCATGCTTGATATGACCACAAGGATTGGGGTATATCCTAAATCTATTTCTACCATACTAAATGTCAGAAAATATGGGTATCGGAATGCAGGGTCTGTATGGATATTGCAGCAGCTGTCACATATCCCAATTATTTCTCAGAGTAATGCCAGGGGTTACAACAAATTCAGCATCGAATGTAGGAGGGCGGCAGCCTTTCTGATTCATGTATACATAAATACATTTAAACCATATGGATAAAATACCACGTAGAACAGAACTGGGAATAGGGAAAAGATTGTTCTACCATGTCATCAGGTTAATGAGGCATGCAGAAAAAATATCAATTGAAGTAAATTGCAACATTTCTCCAACTCAATGTGCTCTTGTTTTAATTTTTGAAAATATCTAAACACTACGACTATCAAAACACTGGTTTTCATAAACCTTATTAACTCCCACTTGCAAGCACTATGGACACACAAGCAGCATCCAATTTACAAGGGTGGCTTCCGCTCCAAGCAAACATGTTTAGGTGGGCTTTACTGTAATGCAGCTTTCAAAACAGAGGTCTCCAACAGTAAATCCTGATCCCATAGGATATATGACAAACACGGCCCACTCCCTTCCAATTAAGCAGCAATGGTTCATATTAAAATCTGCCTGGCTCATCTTGCACAGAAAATAAGACATATGCACTCAGACTTCTTTCATCTTGAGATAGAACACAATCATTCAACTGTTGTTCATTTACTTTGAAAACAGCTCAGTACTAAGTAAACCTAAGTAAACCTTTTTAAATATTTTTCTATTAAAAAAAAACCTAGCACAGTGGAAAAGTGATTTTCCCCTGATGGTTTAAGTTGTTGCAAGAGATACAAACAGACCAGTTCAGTCAGTAGTAGTATCTCATATTTTTCATGTATGAAATTTCATGACAATATTGACAGCTCGCTCCTGACCACATTAAAGTTATTTTACTGTATTATGAAATCCTAGAGGAGCAACAGGATCTCAGTCCAGTTGTAGCCCTGTACTATCTAAACATTCTAAGGCTGGTCCATAGTAGGAATTCTATCTGATTATTTCTTTGTAACCCATTACATTATGGGGATGTGAGCAGCGCAGAGTGGGACCAGATGCAGTGTGATTTTGCCTGCGGCGTTTCTCTCTGTTCCCTCTCATTTTGAGATGAAGCTCCATCACATCAACCATCCGATACAAACCCAGGAGGATATTTTTTCTTTTTGATTTATTTGTTC
Source organism: Hyperoplus immaculatus (assembly GCA_949357725.1). Classification (NCBI taxonomy): domain Eukaryota; kingdom Metazoa; phylum Chordata; class Actinopteri; order Uranoscopiformes; family Ammodytidae; genus Hyperoplus; species Hyperoplus immaculatus. The sequence continues at coordinate 8,818,953 of OX442350.1, read as the reverse complement.
AAATTGAACCTCTGCACTGTTTTGCTGTTTTTCAGCCACATACCGCCAGTGGTTGAGACTAGTGTTCAGTTTGTTTCATGTGACAGTGTGGCTAGTAAATGTTTGAAAGAAAACCCCCTTTTTTGTTCTTTTTTTTCTTCTTTTGATCCTTTGATTCTTCATTGATGTCATCAGGACAGCCATAAATTGGATGAAAATATTGTCAAATTGAGCGGAATCGTTGCCTCATTTCACTCAGCAGATCGGCGTCTGAGTGGACTCACTTCCTGTGCTTCCAGTCACTCTCCCGTCTTCTTTGATTGCCTTTTAGATTTCCCCGTCACATTGTGCAGTAAATGAGAAGCGCAGGATTGAGCAGCATTTGCCACTGTGAAATTTTGGAACGTGTTTCCTCTTGTTGTGAGCGGAGAACAAATACACATTGAATATAGAAAATAGGAAAAAACGTGGAGCCTCGCTTGGAGTGGAGCCTCCATTCCACTCACTCACACACTCACACAGTTTGGCAGGCCTTATTCGATGCTACAAACCAACAAGACAACACACAGTAAACTGCGTATTCTAGGAAAAAAATCAAGCTTTAACCAGACATTGGATTAACAATTTTGAGAATTACACATTTAAAAAAGAATGCTCAATCCCTCAACCACCAAACGAACAGCAGGGAGTCCTCTGTATTTGCTATTCATGTAAGACCACCTCTCCCATCACCTTTCCTTAACCCTTTCACCTCACACCCCTGGCCTTTAATTGATTCACAACCTCATTTATTTTTTCCCCATCTACTTTTTGCCCTTTGTCATTCATCTTTGGTACACAGCTGACCCCAGTAGACACACACACACACACACACACACACACACACACACACACACACACACACACACACACACACACACACACACACACACACACACACACACCCACACACATACATAGGCTCAGACTAATTCATGTGACTCAAGTGTGATGCACTGGTTTGGCTCTCACATTATACCTTTAACTACCTCTCATCTTGTATTCCCCCCATCTCTTGTCTCTTCATTAATGCAACTATAAGTCTTTCTTCAGTCAGTCACACACAAACACACACACACACAAACACACACACACACACACACACACACACACACACACACACACACACACACACACACACACACACACACACACACACACACACACACACAGAGTGACTGGCTGTCTCTCCTGTCACAAACCCTCCTTCATTACTCCCCCGCGGGTGTGTATGTGTCTGTCTCTATCTAGCCTGCTCTTTAAATATTAATACTCTGTTTCTCTCCATATTAGCAAATGGCTGTTGATCACAGACCTTTGCAAGAGAGTCTGTTCGTGCCACAGAACCTTAATGAGGCGCAGCAGATGCATATTTAATAACCCAACACATTCCATCACCATAAATGCTTTTATAGCCCTCTTAGCTCCCCACAGATTTTCTGGTGTGTCCTTCCACTCGCTGACTCACTCAGTGTCCCGACATGGTCAAATTCTGCCCGTCCGAATAACCTGTGATTACTTTCATGGGCAACTCGGGCTGCAAGCCTATTGTTCAACAACATTCAAATGGCAATTTATTTATTAATGGGTTTTAGTAAAGAAACTGCAGTTTAATTTGTTGTCTTATTTTCATCATGCTGATATTAAACCCAATATTGTGGATACATTTTTTTTGCTGTGGTTAATATGACACGGTCTATGTGGGTGGTAAGGCAACATGTCAGGGCATTTCCATTGATACATTTGAGAATATTAGAATCTGTGATGATGCAGTGGGAGAATCCACAACACAGTCCTCCAGGGCCATCACAACTGACATCTGTCACACAAACTTACTGACTGACTGTGAGCCCTCCTTTCATCTGCTGTGGAAGGTGTCGACTGCTTGACAGAAAATCCCAGGGAGCCTGTGCTGCTTACTTGCTAAGTTTCATGACTTCTGCCAAGGATTTAACATCTCAGTCACCGGATAGTTGAGCTCCGGAGACAACTGAAGACCATAGGTGTTTCTTTAATGGCTTTTAAGAAGTGAAGGGACACACATTCTTCACAAAATGTCTCAAGAGTTTAAAAAATGTGCACTGCAAGTCAGTGCAGTCTAAAGATGCAGGCTTGAAAACCACTCTCATGTGTGAAGGGACCACAATATCACAGTCGGTACCTGTTGAAGTTAGATACTTGTTGTAAAAAGGAAACACAGACACACACACACACACACACACACACACACACACACACACACACACACACACACACACACACACACACACACACACACACACACACACACACTCACACACAGCATCCAGGGATAGAAAAGGAAAAGCAGAAGAATAGAATCTTTTGGCTACACAAACAAAACATCTACTTTCATTTGTTACAAAGAGTGAGTCCCCTGTTTTGGAGGGTTGTACCAAATGGTAGACAAGTTGTTTGTATGGGTCGTCATGTCGAGGGCGGAATACAGATACAGTGCCCCTTGTTGCTGGAGCGAAGTGGCTGTGTTCATGAGTGTGTGTGTGTGTGTCAGAGGGTAATGTGTGCAGTGCGGTGCCTGGCTGTGTGTGATAAAGAGAGGACAGTGTGGCAAACAGGAATTAGAACGGGCATTGGCATATGTGCACAAAAACACTCTTACGCTGTCACTCTCACACATTGTCTGTCACACTTGCAACCTCACACACATTCTATCGCTGATTTGCCACTGTGGCTCACAGCCAGAGACAAGGTGCAAGCTGCAACATTAAAAATCCATTAAGCTATCATTAGTGGCACCATGGCTGCCCAGTGTAAAGCCTCGAGCTCTGACAGCAACAGTAATCTACTGTTATAGCATCTGAATGTACTGTAATGAACCCACTGTGTTTCAGAGATTAGCTACAGCCCATACGCCAGAGATAAGCCGGGTCCTTTCCCCGCACTGCTACCACACAGGGAGAGCCAAGTAACAGTAAACAAGCAGTACATGCCTCAACAGAAGGCAAGTGATTTATATTTGGGGTTTGTAAAAGCGCTACATTTCATGATAAACAACTGGTTGAGAAAATGCACAATCAGGCTTTTTTGTTAGGGAGAGAGGGTGTGTTACAGAGAAAGAGTTGGTTTGCAGTAAGAATTTATCTCCAAGCATCTGCTGCTACTCTTTGGTTTTAATTGCATTTGTTATAATGATCTTAAGAATCCACCAAAGCCTAAGGTCACCTTCAGACACAGTTAATTCTTCATATAAATATACGACTGTGCATAAAGAATTGTGTGGCCAAGCTAAAGATAACAGTGCTACACTGCAATAAAAGTAAGTCAATGTGAAAATTGCACCTGTTGTTTTTATTTTCTTTTATGCTTTTTGGCATCCAGGTAATTCCTTCGTGTGATATTTCAATAGAGCGGAGAAGCAGCATGTTGCTCTCAAAGTAAAAAGCTTAATGAGGAACCCCGGTTGAGATGATTGTTGTGTTTTACTGGCCTACTGATGTGAAAAGATTTCTAAAGCTGCATGATGAAGATTTCAGAAACCGAACTTAACCAATATTTGATTGTAAAAACAACAGATTTACTTTCAGTTTGCTATGATATCACAAGTAGAACACTACTAATTTTACAAATTAAGGTCTCAACTTGCAAACAGTATGAAACAAAAGAAGATGTATACAGCCCTTTATGTCTCCAGATAGAGCTACAGGAAATCAGATAAACAAAGGTTAACCTAATGTTACAGGGACCACTAATGGAGAAATACGGTATAATGATTAGCTGGTTACAATACCAACATACTTGAGAAAACGCACACACACACACACACACACACACACACACACACACACACACACACACACACACTATTCGGCTGTGTTTGTAGATAAAGCTAAAGTGGTAGGCTGACTGCCAGTAGTTCATAGATCATGAGCATAGTGACATTTACACTGCACAGACTAAAACAATGAACAGTAAAATGTCATGTCATTTCTGTCCGAAACGCCAACTTTGTATAATGTAAATAATGCAATAGTTCTCAGAGCCTTCCTGTCCCTTTTCCAGCAGATGGCTTGCATTATGTATGTGGGTATTCTTATGGGCTGTCTGTCCTACTATTCTTACACTCCCACTGAAACAAGTTGTGCATGCTCAGTTGAGTCTTGAATCATGGTGAACCCAACTGAACTGAACGCTTAGGTTGTTCATTGTGACATTTTATTTATTATGATATGTTTTTAAACTACTTTTTATTGTCTTTTTACTTGTGCTGTCAGTTTAAAGCTGGGGTGGAAGATTTGGGGAGAAAATGGCAGTTGGGATAGAGATTCGAATTCAAATACCTCAACCGCTCCACTTGTTCTCTTTGGTCCCTCCCCTATGGTCCCTCCCTGACACGCTCTACACCAACAAAGTCGTGCCAAAGTGAATGGACAGTCCCAACAGCCAATAAGAACAGAGAATCGGAGCCCCGCTCTGATTGGTCAAAGTGTACAGCTCATGTTAATTTTGACCAATCAGAAATCACATACCACAGCTTTATCGCGTTATTAACGGCGTTAAAATGGGTTTGCGTATTAACGCAAACCCATTTTAACAGCGTTAATTTCTTTATCACGCAATTAACGCTCTTCATGGCCTAGCAAACATTGTGGTTTTTTCACATGCTGTTGCATCAACTAGTAATGTTAGAACAACTGAAACACCACAAACTATATATGGCTCGCAATTAAGTTACTGTTAATTCAAACGGAACAAGTCCTACAGCGTAATTTCACATTAAAATCATTTAACTGGCAAAACTGCTAAACGTCATTTCAATTATGACTTTTATTTTGAAGCAGAAACCGGAACCTAGCACTTCCTAGCTCAGCTGCGCGACCTTCACTAGTAGCGTCTTCCGTGGTGTGACTCTGGGACTACGCGGAAAAAGAACATAAAAGAAAGCTTGTCATTTGCAAAAGTCTTACTTATAACCCTGCGCGCACACTAAAACCTCCATGAATGTTAGTGGCAGCCGGCAGTCATTAATTTTCACTTTATTTTTCGTTACGAAGGGCATCTGAAGCCTTGGCTGCAGCAGCGCCATGGCAACCACCGGCACACAAGCGTATAGTGTGTCCTCTCCACAACTGGAAAACGCACACACACACACACACACACACACGCACACACAAAGTCTGAAATAAGCCGTGGATGAAAGACTCCCAAAACATTTAGGACTACAACAACCAGTTTAATTTAGCCTAAATACTATTTGTTTTATATACCTTATGTTGTTTTATGGTTTGGTTTTTAAATATAAAAATAAGTTCCAATTGTGTTTTTGCACTGAACTGCTAATTATGACATTTTAGAAGAAATACACTGAATTACAAGGGTATCGAGAATGGGTGTGATAAGAGCATTAAAATGAGCAACAGACAATACAATGTTTTGATTTTGGTGGCAACATAGCCTCCAAAGTTTTCTGATTACGGGACAATCAATCAGTGTTTGACACCCCTGCACTAGTGGGTTAACAATGAAATGCAAAAAATAAATAAATACATTTTTTTTTTCAAAGGGCCATATTACATTATATTTTTAAAATCGGCCGCGGGCCAATAAAAAGCGGGCCGCGGGCCGCAGTTGGCCCGTAGTTGGCCCGTAGTTTGGAGACCCCTGCTCTATAATATAAATCGAATTAAATACCAAACTCAAAGCTTCTCTATTTCTCTTTGAAAAATAAGATTATATGGGAAGAAATATATCAATGTAGGAAAAACCATAAGGTAAGGACTACACTATTCATGCAGTATTCCTTATCTTATTGTGTGATGCATGGATGTGTGTCGTAATCTTATTTCCCACTGTAAACTGTGGAAATAAAAGATAAGAAGCTTGGGAAGAGCAGTGAAATGGTCCACTTAACCCCATGCTATCTCACACTCATCTCCCAATGTCTCACCCTGCAGGACAGCGCCACTATGCAGTTCTGTGCAAACAAGCTGGACAAGAAGGACTTCTTTGGCAAGTCAGACCCTTTCATGGTCTTCTACAGAAGCAACGAGGACGGAACGTGAGTGTTCCTGATGTGGTCTCTGTTGTGTCATTCTGAAGGCTTTAAAAGGAATCTGTAAGTGCTGGTGCTGCCAGTGGACAGCTGGTTGAGGAAGCCCCCAGAGACACACATATATAGTGTGGGTAAAGGGAAACAAATGCTTTAAAAAAGCCACACATACAAGTTGGGTAACTGAATTCCATGGTAAGAAGAATACACTGTCAGATATGAGCTTGCCTTTCTTAGGAGAGGCTGGGAAATCAGTTTTGAAGTGAGGTTGCATAAAGGTTACAGTTACATTTCTAAAAACTTTTTAATTGACATCTTGAGGGGATTAATCAGAAAACAGGGAACATTAGCGGAGATACAGCATGGTAAGGAGGGAGGAGAACATATGTCTATTGTGTGGGGGTGCTGCAGTGGCTAATATGGCTTGCACTACTCAAGAGGCTGCATAGTCTGTTCACTACAAATCCCTGGATCACGTGCCTTACAGAAATGACTCCAGGAGAGAGAGGCGATCATTAAAAAAAAAGGTGGAAGAGAATGATGATAGCAAGAAAAACACAATCTACTTTTGCAATCAATAAGAAAAACAGCCCTTACTGAGGCAATTCAAGTGGAGGTGCATCACACTTCCACATCTCCTCATGGTTCCCAGACTGCTCTCAAGCATCCCAGGGGACTGCTTTGTTGTGGCAGAGTCAGCCGTATATAGTCAGAGATGCTAAAACAAGAGCTTCATTAGCTGTCCACCAGCTTTTCCTCTTTTTGTTCATACATAACATGGTGGTAAATGGATCCCCACAGATGCGCTGGAATGATCTGTTATAGGTGCCAGAGGGGGGTACAAATTACAATCACTGGGTTTTAAAATGCACAAGGCTCTTAATGGAGCACGTCATCCAAGGCTTTGGGTTAAAAGAGAAAGTGCTATGCGTTGTTGCTTTCTTTTTGTCGATATTTGGGAGGTATTTGATAGGAATTTATGTGGTTCAGCTATGCGGAACATTTCATATATCCGAGAAGGCCATGTGCATATCATTGTTACAAAGCCAGAGTAAAATATTAAATTATTCTCTGTGGTCTTAAACACAATATAGCTGGGAGACAGGCCAAAGCGGTAAGCAAAGCTGGGCACAGCCCTATTTCAAACATCTCTTCTGTCACTGTGAAATTCCACATTGTCTTTCCTGTTGCCTGTGTCCCTTCAATCACACAATCCTCCCCTCATTTGCATATTTATCTCTCTCCCTGGCTTGTATAATTAACAAATAAATATCGCTCCCTCTTTTTGCACGTGTCTTTTCCTCACTCCCCTCCTCATCCTCTTCTTCTAGGTTTACTATTTGCCATAAAACAGAGGTGGTGAAGAACACATTAAATCCAGTGTGGCAGCCTTTCGCCATCCCAGTACGGGCACTCTGCAATGGAGACTACGACAGGTACAATGCAACCTCCCCGCTCTTCACACTTTCTCTATATCTACCTCATTACTGTACATACACTCCCACATGAATACTTAACCACACACCTTGAATATTCAACATTGTTGGTCCCATTGACATCTTCGTTGATTTCTGTTGGCTCGAATTATCGATTGACTTCACGGCTCTGATCAGAAACTATATGGCTGACACACTTTGTACCGATGGCATTGGCAGTCATTACTTCAGCCTGAAAGTATATATGGGTATGAGTATGATTCTGTTCATCACTGCCTTGCTTTAACACTTTGGCCCCTGAAAACACTGGATGTCAATCAGTACTGAGTGAATATCTTATATAATGATGGTGCTCTCCTCTCATAATGAATGTAGACATTGTTGTATCAGAGGGGATATTAATTAATTGTTTCTCATTATGCCTGCCTCTAACTTAAAAGACAGTGCTAGGGAAAAAAACAAGCTAAACCACGAAGGAGCGGTGGGGGAAGATCAAAAGAGAGCAAAAGACTGATTACTTTTGTGTTGGGAAATATTCCCTTACTAGTTGTCAAACCCTAATTACTGCTTCTGAGAACCTAGTGTGTGCTCAAGAAAACTCTAATGAATCCCAACGACACTAAAGAAAAAGAGGTGTAGTGGATATATGGGGTTGCTTCTAGATGTAATTTAATAACTGGAAAATAATAAGTCAAATTGTGTGAGCCAGCCAATCACATTTGAGGTCAAGAAGGGGTCACTACACTGTTGTGCGCAATCATACACACAGGACTGAGCTGGGTATCAAAAGGCACTTCTTAAAGTGCTCCCGTACCATACATACATGCGCACAAACACACGTCCCCATTTAGAGCATGATGAAATGTGACAAGCCAAGAGCTGAAACAGCCTGAAATGCTGCCTGTCTTGAAATATAACCAAGACAGGTTCTATACATGTTCATGACTGAGGACTGAAGATTGTGTTTCAGTGCTTCCTAGTTTTTTGTGTGCATATTTCCATCCAAATTTCTGTCATTCCATCTTTTTAATTATATAGTTCACGAGACCTGCTAATTAATACTTTTTTTCAACCTCTACGATGATTATCATCTGAGCTGTATTTATGCATCAAACACAGCTCTAAAGGCTGTCATTGCTTTTGATCTCAGTAATTGCTGTTAGTGTTTATATCCATCAACTGAAAAGCCTCCAGTGATTTGACAAGTGTTTAATCAGTTTAGAGCAATTTTGACATGTTTTAAAAGTATTTTTTTAAACAACGAAATAGGGATTGACAAGACTGGCATTGGTGATTGCTGAGATTAGATGAAATTTTGGAGCCTTTGTACTTAGTTATTTTGTGAACAGCTCTTCACTGTATCGATATTGGCATCTCATTCATGGTAATTCCAGTTAATGCATGTTTCCAGCCATTACTGTCAAGCGACTAAGAGGAGTTGGACACATTGAACAGTCATTGGCAGTGAAACCACAAAAATGTGATGTTTGAGTCCGATGTCAATTTTAGTCTTGGGCAGTTGACTTGTATTAGACACTTTGCCATGTCAATTGCTGTTGTATCTGGGCGGAGAGGCGTGTTGCTCCAATTGCTTGTTATCCGAGTTTGAACTTACTCTGCACTCGCTCACTCCAAAGTCCAGCATCTAGCGTTAGAGAAAGCATCAAAGCAACTCTAGTTGTTGAGAGCACTAGCCTGCTCAAGTATGTCAGTGACTGACCAACTGCTGATTCACTTTGCTCTAATAAGATCTGCGCTTTAGGTTGGACACGTTCCTCTCGTTAAATGCACCACAGGGACAAAGGAGAAGTTGGTGCGAGTTCAACAAAGGGCAGCTCCAAAATGGAGCTGTGTTGCTCTCCCAGCGGACATCTCTAAAAGGATAAAAAGGGGAGATGCATAGTCTGTGCTGAAAGAGACAATGCATCCTCCCAGCCGACTGCATGACTTTATCTCTCGAAACTACACAAAATTGCACCGGGACATGCGCACATGAAAAAATGGAGCGGCACTCTTTTCCTCATGCTGGAACAAAAGTCCCATTTACTCGGCTAGGTTCTAAATGTGAGATCCACTTTGAAGTCTTGTAATTATTTTTCTTGACTTACAGTGAATATGGGAGACAGCTCAGGTCAGACTTTCTAAGGAAATAGTTTAAAGAAACTCTCTCTCAAAGTCTCAAATCAGATGAAATGTTTTGTTTTTCAGTTCCATGGTCGTTATCTGTGACAGTCCCCGTATTTAATGTCAGATAAAGGGGCAACAGGAGCTCAGAGGGGACTTGGGTTGGGAAACGGAGGGTCGCTGTTTGAGGTCTTAGAATGTGAACTGGTAGCTGGAGATGAACCATGGTGTTACAAAAAAAATATATCAATAAAACATCACATTTCTTAAATACTACCTGGCTACTTTATAAGCAGGTATCCAAAAAGCTATATGTCGTGTGCCCATGAGAGATGTGTCAAATTGATGCTTTTGGTTTCTGAAGTATACCTACGTTCTGGGATAAGCTGAAAAGGGCTTATCACTAAATAAGGTAAATCTGGTAAATCTTTTGTCTGATGAGAAGATGGGAAGCTCTGTTTTCCTGTCATGGCTTCAGAGGCCGAGATTGAGATGCTGATTGTAGATTGAGTAAAGCAAGGCAAAGATATTTCTGACATTTTGTTTATTGAATCTCAAATAACAACCACTGAATTAAAACGAATAAGAAGAGCAGGGAGAATTTGCTGCCTCTTTACAGTTTTATCTTATTTTACTATTATTATCAAATGGGTTTTATTTTCGTATATCTTTTTCTCCATTTATTATGGCATCATATCCCAGTTTTATGTTCACTCTATGTCTATTTTAATGTGAAGGGCTAAATGTTATTCATTCATTGTAAAGCAATTGGAGCTGCATTTCTTGTATTGAAAGGTGACACACAAATCAAGTTTATTATCAAGAACAATATACTGTCATTCATATTTTTTAATAGGAATAAATGTGTGAATCATGTTTTCATGTAGTGAAGAAGTGACGTATAGTTACAGCCTTTTCCCTAACAAATAAGACAATCCCGAACCGCTTGACAGATTGATTTACAGAATACATTTTTATATTTATTAATAAAAAGTTATAAAAAAAGACCTCCAGTATCAAATAGATGATTGGTGATTTGGGGGTTACATTTTCATTACTGAGAGAAATAATTATAAAATGAACTTGCACAATTGTTGCAGCATTATTGCTAGGAAACAACATATCTGAGCCAATGTCTGAGGCACTCTTTCTTCCCTATTTTAGTCAGATCTGTGGGCCACCTTTTAAAATATCTTTGAAAAACACAGACAAGGATAAAAAACTCCTCAACCTTCCAACATTGTTGGTGGGTGACAGGGTGGCACAGTGAGTAGGCGGACTGTCCTTCAGATAGAGTATAAGGAAGGTAAAAGAAGTGGAGAGAGTGATAGGGGAGGAGAAAAGAGGAGAATAACCGATAGTCTAGCAGGGAGCAAAGGCAAGTATAGTTGAAGTGTTACAGAAAGAGAAACGGAAATCCAATATATCTAAATGCCAGGACACACCGGCCCGATAATCGCCGTTGTAGAGTCGGGAGGGGGCGGGGACACGAATCTGTTTGGTGTGTGCCGTGAAATCGGTCGTCGTAGATGTCGTTGGGCTTCTTTTGAGCCGATTTCAATCGGCGGCGGGCAGTCTTTCAGTTGGAGCAATTTGATTTGTGGAGGGCTAGCGAATCAGTGAAGCCCGGAAGTGAGGCGGGTAGCACAAACAGTTAACAACAGTTAGCCATCGTTTTAATGTGTTTGTTTGTTTAGTTCAGCGAGTACTCACATGCATCAACCCTTGTTGACTGCTCGACACCATGCTCAACACTCTCTGCTAAAAATGGTGCTCTTTATGGTCCATAAATATAAATACGTATTTCTATCTATGGTTGCGTTCCGAATCGCATACTTTCTACTATATAGAATGTAGAAAGAAGATTTAGGATGTCCCGATTCTTGTGGCCAGATTTAGGATGGTTAGAAGTACCCGGATGTCATGCGGCCAAGATTGTTAGTGTTGAAAAGTGCATCCTATTTGGGCAATTCTGACCCACAATCCAGTGCGCACGTGAAGTGACGTCACATCGACGAAGCCTCCATATGAAAACAAACGGGGATGCGACGGATATAAAAGCAAGAGGCAAGATCAAGGCGCAATGTTATGATGAAATAAGAGAGTAAGGTATGTCCCAATAGTATGCCTACTGCATCCTAACTAGATTCTTTTTATCGTCGGATGTAGTATGTAGAATAGAAAAAAGAAAGAGTATGCGATTCGGAACGCAACCCACCACGTTTATGGTCTAGAGAGCCGTCCCATCATTTCCGGCTTCCATATTTTTTCGGGCCACAATACAGATTAGTGCCGCCTGCTGTTATGGAGACATTACGTCCCACGCAAGCGCAGAGCGTACGGAAAGTCAGCAGTCGGTTTGGTGTGTTCTTTGCACTTTTTCGGACGCGACGGGAAGACTGGAGCTCCCTGAATCGGCAGTCTCCATTTTCGGGTAGTCGGACTGGTGTGTCCTGGCCTTAAGAGGAGTTCCAGGTGAGTAAGTCAAGGAGAAGAGGATGAGGGAGTGTGAAGAGAAAGGAGGGAAATCATAAGGTGTTTCCTAGTTGTTGTTGTATTCTGTGACTGAGGTGTGAGGAAAGTTACATTTTCTCAAACTCACCACCTCTTTCACACCAATTGTTTCCTGTGTTCCCCCTGTGTAGATGGCACCTCAGGTACCTACCTATACATATTATTATGTCGATAATTAATTAAAAAAAAACATCAAAAGAATCAATTATTTTCTCATTACCTTGCCAGCCCAGAGGACTTAAATCATCCAATGTGGTCTATTTATTGTGCCTGGCAAGAGATCAGAGTCAGATGTGTATAATTGAAGGTGAAGAATTGTTCAGTGTCAAGTCCAGTCTGCTTCTTTCCTTCAATTATACTGTAGGCGCCTGCTACAGTGAGATGAGTCATGTTCTTTAAAGACGCCCGAGAATAGCAGCCGAAAGATATCCGCGGCAGATTAGTTTTTGTAGTGTATATTGTTCAGAGAGACCAAGGGGCCCACGAGAGGGTCTGGGCGTCTGAGGCCACTCGATGCAGCCATAAGTTAGGATTTTAAATGAGATGATATCAAATGCCTTGAATCAGAATCAGGTTTATTGTCAAGTAAGGTTTCACATACATGGGCCAAGTACTTGTCTTGTAATATCTTATATTATGGTGCATACAATAAACACAGAGGAGATAAGAAAGTAAAAGAAAAGCAAGTGGCAAGAACATTGAAACGTTTACAATATAATACATCATAAGATAAGTGCAAATTTCATTTTTTTTTAAATGATAAAGCTGTACCGTTTGGGAAGGGGTGTTGATTAAAGAACGTGTAAGATTCACAGTATTTAACATAAAGATATGAGCTGCTAATGTAAACATGGCAGTTTGATTACTGCTTTACTGGTATTTGAATACCATGGTGTGCACTTATACACCTAACACTTGCACTGCGTATAGACTGGTCAGGGGAAGCGATGTCTTTCCCCCTTTTTAGTATCTGTCTCCGCACTCCATACTCCCTCTTCTTTTCCACACTATGGCCCTCATTTATCAACCGTGCGTAGACCAGAAAAATGGGTGTATGTACATTTCCACGCAAATCTCGGCATTTATCAATATGGACGTGAGCGTAGGATACGCTCAAATCCCACGCCAGCTCTCAGCTCGTGTACGCAAGTTTGTAAACAGCATGGACTTGCAGTGCAGGCTGTGCCGGGTAGCCGATGACTTTGTTGGACTATTATTAGAAGATAATACAAATGCAGTGTTTGCTCAGACCGAAATAAAGATATTAATCACTTAAAAGTGTGCAGCTTATGGTGTGCAACTGAGTAGGAGAGCTGATTCAATAGTGCGCACACCGGCCACTTAGGAGCGTTGCATGAGACTGCGTAAGGGCAGTTTTCTTTGACTTGGAGCAGCTGGGGGGACACTGAGGCACGGGGGCTGCATTCATTCAAAATGTTAGCCTAAGTATTAAATATGTAGTAGGCCTACACTGCTCTTTATGATAAAAAATACACGGCACAACATTCAACTTAACATTTTACTTATTTGGCGCACTTTTTAGATGTTAGTTCCTCTTTTAATGTGTCATTGATCGCTTAAGCGAGCGATTTATTTCCACCGTTAACCGGCATGTTTTTCCGATCTGCTAGTGGGCGCTCTCACAGCTGATCGTTGCCGGGTCGGCTTGTGCAGCTGACGGCCGGGCTGACCACTCGTGCCAAGCGCATGCTGTCATACAGTAAAATGCAAAATGTGTTATTTTTAGTTTTTAAAACCCTTTTGAGTAGTGCTATCTAAAAGGGCCAATTAATTTTAATCATTCAAATCTCTGCTGACGTGTATTTATTTTATGGGGACCATTATCGGACAGTTGGTGCGCCTTTTTCTCCTCTACCACTTATATTATGCCCGCACGTTGGTTGCATTTCAGAACAGCAACACGCTTTTTTTAGTGGCAATTTTTGAGTCAGACCACTTTTTCTTCATCTATGTAAAGAAATGGCGACATATAATTGTATATGCTGTTTTATAGCATTTGAGCGCTGGAGATCGTTTGTTGTCAACATCAACGCTGTTGACCGCAGGAGTTATTTCCTTCCTAACTGCTGCCTTCTGTCGTTCTTTGATGCCGCTTGTAATGCTCCGAAATGAAACTCTTTTTTTTTTCTTCTTTCGCTGTTATTTTGTCAATTTCTACTTCAGAGAAGTTCCTCTTCTGTGCCGTAATGCGCATATCCATGTCGTAAAACCTCTGGGCGAGGCCTCTAAACTGAGAAAATATAGGGGCGTGATAGGATTGTTTTCAGCCACCGCATTTATCAATAATGGCCTGGCGTACGCCGAGATTGGCGAGATACGACTGTTTGATAAATCCCACGCGATACCTGGCGTAGGGAGGTATTTGCGCCAGAATCTGCACCAGTTTCCACGCAAGTTTGATAAATGAGGACCTAGAAGAGCAAATGTGTTTCTAGCATCTATGGTGACAAGCACTCCTTCTCTAGTGCACATGCAGCCTTGAAGAAAACCTCAAAAGAACAAACTGTCACCATAGAACGACAGGGGCCAGGTGGCAGGGAGGAAGTTTGGCTTATTTTCATGGATCTTTTTTCAATTCCCCACTGACAGAAGGGGTCTCTCATGTACCGCTTGCTTCTATTTTCTTTGGATCCGGGCCCATGTCAGTTCTTGTGTTTGATGAAATGGGGAGAGAGGGGAGATACGGGGGGTGAGATCAAGGATGTTTAGGAATGAAAGTTCCACAAATAAGTTTTTTTTCTTTTTCCTTCACTCTGCAGGGACTTTGTTTAAAATGTTGTGGGTGTCTGATGTTCTTTTCAATGTTGGAAGTTAACATGTGCTGCAGTTTGCGAGTTACAAGTTGGCTTTTTTCTCTTACAAGAAGCCGCCAGATCCTCAGCCTTGTTCTAAAGCTGGCAAGTATCCCATTTTCAAATTCGCTTTAGAGTTCCCGTAGCACTAATTCAAAACACTTAGAGCCCTTACTTTTAATTGAAAAGATTTGAATAGACTTCCATTTGATATTTTTAAAAGGTCAATGATTTTTGAGATAATGATTCCTCTTTCGGACTACATGATTGTCTCATTAAAACAGCAAACTGAAAAACAGACTCTTTTGGGAAAATTAATAGTTAACATCTTAATTTTTTCTTTTACTCATCTCACCCAACAGTGATTACGAGCCCCATGTGTTTTTTGCACTGAAAGCTCCCA
This sequence comes from Hyperoplus immaculatus, assembly GCA_949357725.1. Classification (NCBI taxonomy): domain Eukaryota; kingdom Metazoa; phylum Chordata; class Actinopteri; order Uranoscopiformes; family Ammodytidae; genus Hyperoplus; species Hyperoplus immaculatus. Next base: position 8,803,620 of record OX442350.1, on the reverse strand, counting down.
GGCATAGAGGCTTGGCATGAAACAAGAGTAACACACCTGTAGCTGCTCTGTGCATGCTGTGTACATTACGAAAGCCTTAATGATGCTAATGAAGTTATTGCTGAGGAGTGTGGTTATGTATCCCAGCATGTAACACTGTATCATCTATTGAGACATCTACTATATTCATTAAATGCTCTTGCCTAATGGTAAAAAAACAATAATGTTTTCGCATTTTTCTGCAAAATGTCTTTCTCTTTTCATTATTGTATATACACTATGGGTCCAATGAATTAATTTAAAGGCACCCTGTGGAGTTTTTGCAAAGCTTTGTGTTTTGGTTTGTATTGTGCACAACCAAAAACGCACCTGCCAGCACACAGGCGGGACAATCCACATCATGCCGTAGGGTTCACACTATAATTCAACGGTGGTAAGGCAGCAAACAACCGTAGCAAAGTGCCAACAAAGCCAGTGTAGAAGAGGAAAACTAGCTAATAACAATATATGTAAACAATACACATTTAAAAATATCTTCGGAAAAGCTCTAACCAGATTGGGAAGACCTAAAGGGTTAAAATAATTTGGTTCGGTCAGAAACACTGAATATAAACATAAGGAAACTCATCAGGGCACTTTTAAATGATGTGCCATCAGTGCCAAAGGCAGAGTAACCCAACAGCTTGGCTGAAAGTGTCAGATAACAGTCTCTCACCCAGTACAAGATCCATCTGTTCCTGAACAATCTAATCATGTGCGCAACATCCCAAATGTCGGCCAGGCCTTACCACTCTGGTGTAGAGGCACCATAATGTTTAACGATATGGAAAAACGTGGAGTCAAGTCTGGAACTTAAATACAATTCTGCTGTAGCTTGTTTGAATTAGTTCCTTTTTGGATGGATGGCTCATAGCAGATTGTATGCTTGAATGGTTGTCTGTCCAAATAGATTTTTGTACAAACAAAGTGGCATGCTGAGATGCTTTCAAGTTCATACTACCAAGAAATGTCACCCTTCAGGAACTTTGATCTTTCCATTGTTGATGTTCAACTTTTAATTTTTCCGTGCATATTTTTGGGGAATTCATGTCGCAGTTTTCTTGAAAGTTCAAATACTTATGATTTCATGACAACTATTATTAAGGCAGATCTCCAGAACAAGCTACTAGACTTTGTGGTATGATTGTTTGCTAGCTATATGCCGCTTTTACACTGTGTGCCTGTTTTTCCCCCCAGAACAATCAAAGTGGAGGTGTATGATTGGGATAGGGATGGCAGGTGAGTGTGATTGCCCAGAGATGAATCTACTTGCATCATATAAGTAAAGAACTGCATGCCCACCTTTAATTTGAAAAAAATATGAACTTTAATGTAAGCTTAGTGTAACGTAAAAGTTTTTCAGAAATATTCACCACAGGAACAGATAGTTTTACTGTCAAGAAGTTCATTCTTGTCCCAAATGTCTGTCCTAGTCTTTGTACCTGATATTGTTGTTGTTCATTCCTGGCTCTCCTTTTATTTATCGTCCCAGCCATGACTTCATTGGGGATTTCACGACCAGCTACCGAGAGCTAGCTCGAGGGCAGAGCCAGTTCAATGTGTACGAGGTGAGTCATTCCAGCACTTCTCAACAGCGTGTGTGTGTGTGTCTGCTCCTGAGCTCTGTAGATCCTTCGACGCAGCGAGCCTTAGATCCCATTTCTGACATGAGTGACATTTCTATTCCTGACATCCCCGCTGCGCTGTTTTCCATTACTAGCACATTCCACTTTCACGGATATCTCCTACGCCCGCGGCGAAAAATTTTTTTTAATGCAAAAGTCATGTCTAAAAAAGTTATTCCATACATTCCTAAATCATTCCTTCAAAAGGGCATTTCAATGGTCTCAGTATTTTTTCATTTCTCCCCCATCTTCCCCAAGCATTTATAAATCCAATTATTTGCCCATGTTGTTCTTTTCAAACTTCAAGATTCATTTCGCCACAGTAACAACATGGATGCCGACACACATAGAAATGGAGCTATTAGCAGCAGCGTGAAACAGGATTAAAAGGAGAATGATTCTAGGGAATTTGCATGATCGCAGCTACACCTCAATACTTCTCATGGGATATCTTACGTGTCTCATTTAAATGTCTCCAAGGTTGACGGGCATGAAAATAGGTGTGTCCTGTGTTTATGGAAAATCACAAGGCTACTTCTTTTGATCGGAACAGCATTTATTATATAAATATACAAGTATAAAGAGTACAATTGAACAGGAACCCTTGTTCCTGAATACAAAAAAAATTATGTAAAAAATGTAGCACACAGAAGTAAAAGCCTTCCCAGAGGACATTTCAATACCTTCACGCCTCTACGGTTGGGTGGCCTTCATCCAAAGGACAAATACCTGTCTTTTAGATGTCGGCTCCATTATACGCTACTCTTCATTCCTCTCTACCTCCCAGTGAGACTGAAAGGCCCTTTAGTTTTTGCATCAGCAGATTGCTCACTGTGTCAGACAAATTGCCATCCCTCCATGTTAAATTAGGGGCTGTCACGTTCATGCCTAGCGGCCAGAGAGAATCAAGGTAATGAGCTGAGACGTCTTTGGTCTCCAGATTGACGTGTCTCTCTTGTTCTGGAGTCCCGGTAATGTAAATGTAAGTCTTGCAGCATAAGCCTGTCTCACCCAGCAACTGTTCGTGGCCTTCGATTTGTGTTTGTATTTCGAGTTTTGTCTCTTAACTGTGATTGACTTATATGATAATCAAAATGTGGTGCTTCTGTATCAAATGTTTTTAATTGATCTACTCTTCCTATTTAAAACCATCTGTTACTTCAAACACACAAATATACACACACAGACACATATACACACATACACGTTTTCTAAACCTTCCATCCTCCCTCAATCTCTCCTTTGTCAAACTCATTATTTCTCCTGGCCACAAACAGGCATACATCTACATACAGGTGAAACTCGAAAAATTAGAATATCGTGCAAAAGTTAATTTATTTCAGTAATTCAACTTTAAAGGTGAAAATAATATCTTATACAGACTCATTACATGCAAAGTGAGATATGTGAAGCCTTTCTTTGTTATAATTGTGATTATTATAGCTTACAGTTTATAAAAAACCCAAATTCAAAATCTCAGAAAATTAGAATATTACATCAAATCATTAAAGAAAAGGTTTTTAAATACAGAAATGTCAGCCCTCTAGAAAGTATAATCATGCATATGTACTAAGTACTTGGTTTGGGCCCCTTTTGCATGAATTCTTGCCTCAATGCGGTGTGGCATGGATGCTATCAGTCTGTGGCACTGTTGAGGTGTTATGGAAGCCCAGGTTGCTTTGATAGTGGTCTTCAGCTCGTCTGTATTGTTGGGTCTGGTGTGTATCATCTTCCTCTTGACAATAGTCCATAGTTTCTCTATGGAGTTCAGGTCAGGAGAGTTGTCTGGCCATTCATGCACAGTAATACCATGGTCAGTCAGCCAGTTACCAGTGGCTTATGGTACTGTGGGCAGGTGCCAATTCTAGCTGAAAATGGAAATTGTCATCACCATAAAGCTTGTCAACAGACAGAAGCATGAAGTGCTCTAAAATCTTCTGCTAGATGGCTGTGGTGACTTTGGACTTATGTAATATTCTAATTTTCTGAGATTTTGAATTTGGGGTTTTCACAAGCTGTAAGCCATAATAATCACAATTATAACAAATAAAGGCTTGAAATATCTCACTTTGAATGTAATGAGTCTATATAATATATTAGTTTCACCATTTAGGTTGAATGACTGAAATAAATGAACTTTTGCACGATATTCTAATTTTTCGAGTTTCACCTGTATGTGATGGCGTGCAGTTGTCCTCATGCCGCCCACATACATGCACTCATTACATTAGTTTCACCCAATTAGAACAGACTGATATAGCAAACACAAAGGGTGTGATTATGTGAAAAGGGGGGATATGATAAGCTGTAGAAATTAGTGTTTTTTGTAACGTGTGTGTAAAAATACATAGCTGCAAGCCAGATCCAGCAGACAGAAAATGATAGGGAGTTTTATAATTATATGCTACTAATGCAGCATTTTTCTCTGATGTCATTGTTCACTGCTTGTGTGAGATTTGGGATGAAAAATTCATAGCTGAAGAGTCTGGGCCAAGAAACAGATTTTTAAAACAAGTCTGGTGTATTCAGAATTGTTCAAACTGTTCCTGCATGATTCTGGAAGTGTTTGACTAATTTCTTTTAATTGAAATTCAATTGAATTATTGTCAGATCTTGTGACCACTGGCAAATAAAACTGTTTGTTTGTTATTAATAATCAGTGATATTAAATAATTGTGTATAATATGTATTCATATTTCCCTTTAAAGCCACAATTTTGATTTTAATCAGCTCCAGCTATAGCCTACCGTGGCCAAAATATTTTTTAATTCGATTTTCACTTGTACCCTTTGTGTTTATTCTTTTAGGTGATCAATACCAAGAAGAAAATGAAGAAAAAGAAATATGTTAACTCTGGAACAGTAAGTATGACTTGAGCAGCAAAACCAGAACTTATACTTTCTGCCCAAACCTACTTCTGTTTTGTTATGTTTCCCTCATCTTTCTATGTTGATAAAGAAAATATTTCAGTAAAGAAGTTGACTCATTAATTACTGTACCATGTCAAAACATTTGGTAAAGACCAAAGAGATTTGATTCAAGTATAGCCGGAAATTTAGCTAAACACAAGAACTAATTTCATGGTTATCACTGTTCATATATGCAAGTAGACAAACAAATTGTGCATTGTTTTCTACAGTATATGGTACTGTAGGGGACTATGCGGGATGTGCACTTCAAATGGCAGCTAAATATGGAAGTGGGACAAAATGAAAGGCATTTGAGGACATAAGATCTGAGAGATGGGTGACACCAATATGCAGAGCCGGCCCGAGGCATAAGCGAACTAAGCGGCCGCTTAGGGCCCCCGACTGCCTGGGGGGCCCCCTAAAAAAAGATTTTTTTTTTTTTTTTTTAGTTTGTGTGTTTGATATTAACATCATATTATGCAAATGTGAGTTATCATACAAAAAAGGAATAAAATGTTTTGGTCTAGATAATTAATAGCCTAAAAATGTAATCAGTTCATCTGGGAGGAAATCCGAAATTATCTGATCATGTCACGTTCACATCCATGCACAGTGTGTATTGAGTTTATTTAAAAACAATTGGAAATGGGGCTGTCCTCAGTTGCCCATGCACAGTGTATAGTCTATAGCCTATTTCAGCCTTGTCTGTGGAAAAAAAGATACAGTAGCTGGACAACAGAGTTCTTCTGCTTCATTCCTCACACTGCATTTAAATGCATTCACTATATTACAGAGAAATATGTCCCGTAAAAGGAAAAGAGCTCCAAGCCCAACCCAGAGGACCCTCCATAATATTTTATTTTATATTAATATTGTTATGGAAAATCCATGTGTCCTTCTTCAGTAGCTTCTAATTCGTCTGACCCAGTGTCTCCAAATTATTTGTTCACACAAAATTTCTCAGATTTATCCTCTTAATTTTCCTCTCAAATTGCACCAGATTCATGCATTTCACTTTAAAAAGGTTAAAAAAATCTTACGGGGGGGCATACCCCCGGACCCCCCTAGGAGGTCTGAATCTTGGCTGTCTAATATTTTCACACAGCTGCACAGTGGAGGCACTAGCGGAAAACACTGGCTGTGTGAATGATATTTAACAAAGATCTATAGTTTCAGCAGCACTAACATTGGAGAGGGGCCCCCTAATCATATTTCGCTTAGGGCCCCCTGAAGGCTTGGGCCGGCTCTGCCAATATGTATATTCAGGAGGAAAACATCATTACCACAGTGTTTAATTTCATCTTTCTCCTTGTCTTTAATTCCAGGTGACCTTGCTCTCCTTCTCAGTGGAGTCAGAGTTCACATTCTTAGATTACATCAAAGGAGGGTGAGTGTACTTATTATATGCTAAGGAGCAAAGTTTGATGTTGTACAAGGGCCACAGGGGTAGGACTACTGAAAGATTATGATGCTTCCATTGGTCATTGCTTATGATAATTATAAATGTCTGTAGAGTCCTTAGTTAAAATGCATATACAGTATCTCTATCCCCTTATCTTTAGTGTGGTGGCATAAGCACAGTGATTTATAAGTTCCCAGTAGGTACAATCTGCACTTTAACATTTCAAATATATTTTAAATGAGCTAAGGCTAAACCATCCGTAGAGTGGGTACCAACCCATCAAGCTCAGTTTAGTTTTAAAGTGTGACAGATTTCACTGACTGAAAAAAAATGAATTCCCGTCAGTCTGCACCCTAACAAGGTTCTAGTATCTATTGCACGTTAGAGAGTTGTTTCTTGCAAATGTGGAGCCTCCTGCTCTTTTAATAATGCATGAAATAGCCCAAAAGCTCACACACTTGCACACTTTGACAGAGTGAACAACATCCAGGTCCAAAACCTAAACGAGAAGAATAAAAGAAACATTACAGTGCGAAACACCCCCATTCCCTGGTGCAGATTTGCAATTGTGCTAACTTCCCATGCATGCACAGATAGTAATACCTTCAAGTATTCAAGAGTCCTCGTGAATTAATCAAATCAAGTTTTGTGAATGCTATAGTTAGCAGAGCCGGGCTGTGGCATATTCTCTGTCCCCCACGCAAACTGAAAGGTTAATGTGAATGTTGAACACGTTCATTTCATTAAAATAGCATTCCTTTCCTCTCTCTGGTGGTGGTGGCTCTCACACAATGGATAATGAGAAGCTTTCGTGCAGGCCCCCGAAGGCCTATTCTCATTGTCGTAAATTAGCAATGAGGAAAGAGTGCTTTATCAGCAGGGAAAATTGGATTATGATTTGCTCTTAAGTGCTCCATCAGTCTAATTGCTTGTTACCCAGCTCAATGCCACAAAGGTTCCTTGGCCCCTCCTGCTTCTCTTCCCCATGCAGGTGAAAGAGAGACTGAGGAGGGTAATGACTAAATCTTATTGACGACTGAGCGACTGCATTTGGTTTCTTAATGCAGATGAAAGAAACGGCATGCAATAAAATGTCGATTTGTTTGTCACTTAATCATCATACAAATACATCATGTGTAAGATGTTCTTCTGTTTCGGCTTTCCTTTGTATCAGAAAATGTACTGTAGGTGGGAGGCAAAGCAGTGGAATTTAATGAGGTCGGGCATGTTGTTATTGATCGCAGGTCTTGGTAGTTGATTTTTTTCCCCATCTCCTCCTCTCCGTCTCCCTTATAGGACGCAGATCAATTTCACCGTGGCCATCGATTTCACAGCGTCTAATGGTGAGTGATATTGCCATTGGCAAAGTGCATGTGTGTGTGTGTGTGTGTGGAGGGGTGCATGAATAGATAGAAGTGCTCTTTGAATGTGACATGTCCAATTGCACAATCAATCACCGAAACACACACAGAGGCATACAGTGCAGGCACACATGCTGTACACACATTGTCACCTATGAGTGATTACTTTCCTGGATAGATGTACCTCATGAATGCTCTGTCAATACAGTCCAAAATAAAGTTTCTCGCAAGCACTTTAGCAAAAATAGAACAAAACAAATAACATGAAGACAGTGAGTCTGTGACAGTCTTCTCAGTGTGTGAAGTGACCACACATAATTATTACAGGAAGATTTGAATTTTATTGCTGTGAAACTTTAGCCAGGAAATCCGGACCCATATCTAGAACGATAGAGGGTCTGGCCACGATCAATAGACCTTCCCAACTCAAGGAGCGGCACCTACGCGTACATTTAAAATGCCACTGCATGCAATTGGATAGCACTACTCACCAATTATCCAATCTTACTGTATATCAGATGTGAGCTAATGTTAATAGGCACTATCCATCAAGCTTCGGATTTCTTTACACATGTTAACAAACAACTCAAAAGGTTTGGATGGTGGGGTAATTTTTTTTACACTTCCAAAAACAGAAAAGCAAAAGTATAAGGAATGAGCTAGCTGCACTGTGCGTTTATCTGCTTTGACAAACCCTAAGCTGCAAATGTAAGCATGTAGACTAACTGATACATTAGCAACAACCAATATTACCTGTAAAGCCTAGGAGCATTTTAGTACTGCAACCAAATTTTTGGGATTTACACGTTTCTAGTTCACGACTTGCACATCCTCTGTGGAGCATTATCCCAGTTTGTAAAAGTTAGCATTGGATGCTGCTATACCAGAGTGTATTGTAATGTCAGCTGTTAGCAGTTTGCTGCTGATCGACAGGCCTCTGCTAAGATTTGGGCGCAAGGGGATATCAAGTAGCAGATGTCAAGTTACATATCTCGACTCCAATTAACGGTGGACAGGCAGTTAAATGTCTAACAACTTAACCATCTAAGAACAGAAGGCATGACAGGCGTAGTAACTGGGGCTTTACCAACTGTGAATTTCCCCAGACCATTGAGATTTCCAACCGTGGTTCAGTTCAAGGTGACATCTTTGTTGTTACTCTCTGGACCTACGGATAAAAAATCACTTGTATTACATGTTGGGAGTGCAAAGCCTGGCCGGGCAAACAGCAGGATTGCTGCTAATCAAATGGTGAGCACACCATCACCTTCAACCTGCGATGACAAATATTTTCTCAAATACATCCAGAGTAGCTTATATCCCAGTTGGGCTGTTAGTCCTGAATGGCTTCCTGATGTGTTGTTACAGAGGGAACATTTTCAAATGTCATTATGACAAGCTTTATTAAATGCTCAATTGATTTGTCATTTGGAGTTAATCAATTCTCAAAGGGGCTTTTTCCACAGTTTGGTAATGATTCTAAATCTCCTAGGCCTGAACATGAAAGCACTGACTGACAAGAATCATGTTAATTGTGATCCATGGCTGCAGCAGACAAAATACTTTATTTAAAAAAAATTAAAAGAAAATAATAACAGGTGGTGCACAAAAACTATATCTTGCATTCCAGTTGCAAGTGACACCTTTGACCTTTATTACCCACAATGACATTGAGATGAATTGATTGATCACCAGGTAACCCTTCACAGTCCACCTCGTTGCACTACATGAACCCCTACCAGCTGAACGCCTACGCCATGGCCCTGAAGGCTGTGGGGGAAATCATCCAGGACTACGACAGTGACAAGATGTTCCCCGCTCTGGGCTTTGGAGCCAAACTGCCGCCCGACGGACGGGTGTCGCATGAGTTTCCACTGGTAGCAAACTCTGCTCATTTCAACTTTGATTGATCTGTCCAATTGTTTTCCTGATATTTATTTTTCCCAATGACCTGGTAATACGAAGATGCCAATATTTGGCATCTATTTAAACTGGTGGAAAAAGATAAAGAATCTTGGTGAGTCTTTGTTTACATCTACCAAGTCTATGGTCAAGTCTATATTTTTTTTTCTCTGATTCTCTCCTTTGCCAGAATGGAAACATAGAAAATCCGTACTGCAATGGTATTGAAGGCATCTTGGAGGCATACCACCAGAGTCTGAAGACAGTGCAGCTGTACGGTCCGACCAATTTTGCTCCCGTGGTGAACCATGTTGCCAGGTGAGAGCTCAATGCAGCTGGTGAAAAGTATTCTACTCCTTTGCTCCAATTAAAGTGGCAAAGCAGCAAGGAACAAAACAAGGTATAGCTCTTTGATATGGGTGAAAGACAACAGGAATCTTGCAGAAGAGTCATTTGGATTGTATACAGTGATGGATGGTTTCAACCCCTTCTTGTGGTTCATTGTGATTTTCTACAATGTTCATATTTTCATTTAAATACTGACAATGCAATGACATGTCAAATTATAATCAGAGAGGTTTGTTCAATGCTTTTCCGACAGATCTACTGTATAATTGAGCCATTTATCCCGAACAATTCAGGAGAATTCAGTTTCCATGCATCAATGTGAGCATAAAGAGTAACAAAAAAATTTAGCGCTGGCCTCAATTGGCATTGTTTCGTTGTGCCACAACTCTTCTGACCTATATTACACTGTCAATATCATTCCTGCCAGACACAAAAGACGGGATGTAAAACCGCTTTCGACCGAGTGGCAGATTTAGCTGATGAAACACATGACAAATGGGCCTGAAGCCATTCACATGCAGTGACATATCACATCCAGTTAGCATATAAAAATAATACATTCAAAGATGTGACATGATCTGAGTGGATCCCTGCTCCCCCGACAGCCACCTCCACCTCTCTGTCTCATTGTGTTGAGCCATATCCAGACAATTATTCATCTGATTAGACCAATTCTCTGTTGAAATTAGAAACTTTGGCAGGGAGCTGTAGATTTTGTAAATACACAGCCAGTACTGGTATTTAGCATTTGAATAGGTGGACTCGAGTTGGAAGAGATTTAAACAAAAGGTGTAGATATTTGAATCAAACAGTGTAACGCCAGCTTTGTTTAAAACTTGAATGTTTGGGCGTTGTTAATCTGTGTGTTTTCGTGAAGCATGTTATCTTAGTACACCAATGACAAAGGGGGCATTTTTTCATTGATTTGCCTTTGTTCAGTTTGCATGATCAGAATTTTACTCCCACGGATTAATTTTATTTCGAGTCCGATTTTTTTTTTCTGATATTAAAAAGATCATTTGACATTCCTGCAACTTCTAAATATATCGGTGTGTATATGTGTATGCAGGTATGCAGCTGCAGTGCAGGATGGCTCTCAGTACTTTGTGCTACTCATCATCACAGACGGTGTCATTTCGGACATGGCCCAGACCAAAGAGGCCATTGTGAATGTAAGAATGGGAAAGGTTTTGGGAAAAAAAACAGTTAACTTGACTCCACCCAAAGAGATTTATTTTGTACAGATTTAACAAACGAGACATATTGTGTCAATAACCGAGCTTTAGATGTGCTAGTAGATGGAGAGGTGCAGCGAAATATTCAATATGTTGGTTTTATTTGATGAACAGTCTGATATGATGTTTTAGTTCATAATGATATGACATTGAGAGAAAAGCAGAACATATTCACGTTCATGGAGCTCAAGCATGTTCATTGATGCTGGTAACGTTTTAGTTCTGAAACATGAGTCCTTGAGGTACAAATGTGTTGTACCAACCATCACCACCACCAATGTAATGAAGGATTTAAAATAAAATCGTCTTTACCATTACAATGGTAGTCAACATATTTATAAAACACAGCATTTGAAAAGATACTCACTTGTAACTTCCTCCTTAAATAAATCAACGCAACGTTGTGCTTTATCCCTCTGAGCTTTTCCCAAAACTTGTCCTCCTTTTTTCCCCTCTCAGCTTTAAATAGCAGGTGTTTGGTTTCCTTCCCTTTTCTTTCCTGTTCCTTTCTTCCCCCCCCCCTCCTTCTCCTCCTCTTCCTCCTCCTCCTCAGCCCGCCACAGGCACAGAACACCCAGCAGACTGGATTTAAAGGGAATTTGCGACTGTTAGTCAAAACATTAGAACAGCCACACCTTCCTTTTAAGATCTTGCCTGCTGCTCTATCTCACTGCCTCCACCCTTGACTGACTACTGATGCTTGCCGCTTCCACACTGCTTTCCCCCTTTTTTACTCTCCACGGATGCTGGGCGAGGGAGGACACACTGCTGAGGTTATTTAAGTCATTCCATCCATATTCCTGCTGAAAGGTGTGTCTTTAGGGTAAAAGAGCAAAGTGCACAACTCTCTGAATGAACATCTGTAGCGGCTTTTGCATTTGTGCATTCAGGTGTTTCTGTGTGTTTGAGTATAATATAGCCCCGTGTGGTAGAACAAAGGTTATCAGTGTCATCAGAATTTTTCTGTCAATCACTCAGCGTCCCCCTCCTCTGCTGTCCCATTCTCTCTCTCTGTGAAGCCGTGACACTCCCTCGCTCATAGACACAAAAGAATCTCCCTCTCAAAGATCTCAATCTCTCTGTCTGCATCTGCGCTCTCAATATTTCTGTCGCCACCTTCATTCATTCAGTCCGTGATAAAATTCCTTTTTGCTAATTTTGATTTATTTTCCTTTCTCCTCCTCTGCTTGTCTCTAATACCCTTTTTTAGTGCTGTGTGCTTTAACTCCTAGTCAGTGCCATAACCCACCAAAAGTTATTCTCTGCACAGCTCCATATGTTGGCTGAAAAAGCCTTCTTCAAATTACTTTGTAATGTTTGATCTTAGCTGACTATTCTGAAAACAGGTAAACCTGGTAAAAGTGATTTAATAATCACGTAGCATTGTTCTTTTGTTGCAGTGTATAGCTAGCTACTCCTAGTATTAGCCTTAGTAAATATAATCCTGTTTGGGTGCTCAGTTTGGATAATCGTTCATATTTGCAAACAGTATGTTTCACTTGTATCGTTACAAGAGAATGGACTTTTAGAAAGAGGGAAAAGTAATGCAGCTGGCCAATTATACCACTTTCTCAAGTAATGTTGGCTATAGAGCTGTTAAGCGGAAGTGGCGGAATTACGGGGCATGGGACCTCTCGGCTGAAAAAAAAATAATGGGAGTCTATGGAAAGTAATCTACTATTTTCTGGTCCCAGTCATTAAATGCCTTGGATTACATATATGTTTTGTATGGGTCTAAATTATCATTTTTCATGTGAAGAGTTTGACGGTATGTTGTATGATTATTCGTCTAACGGCTTTTGAAAAAATGTTACGAGAACAAGTCTTGTCACCTCTGTGACGTCACCTCAACACATTCCCTCCACTTCTCGACTGACAGTGCTAATGCTAATGCTAATGGCTGGCGTGGACAACGCCAACAATCTCCCCACTCGAGAAATTGAAACTCTCCACATGTCCACTTGTGTAGTGGTTTTCGCCACGCTGAAGACTTTTGTCTTGTCATTGAAAGAAGGCGGTAAAGTGCATTAAAGACACAGCCATGTTTCTGAGCTAAGCGGTGCGAGTGGTGGTGACGTATATCATAAGTGACAAGAGCAGCGAAGAGCTGTAGTCCACAAAAGCGCTCTGCACAAAACCTGGCCGTATCCAGCTTCTACTCGCTAAATTGTTCCATTCTTTGCACGAAAAAATACCATCTAAATCCATACAAAACATATGTGTAATCGAAGGCATTTCATGACTGGGACCAGAAAATAATAAATTTCTTTCCATTGACTACCGTTGCAATTTTTCGAGCCGAGAGGTCCCATGTCCCGGAAGTAAGCCACTTCCGCTTAACAGCTCTATATGGTAGCTGCCTGGAGGGTTAACTTCTCAGAGAAAGCTGCTACAATAAGCCTTAACTGTGACAGACTCTAGAACCAGCTACCAACCAGTGTTAAAGAACGGTAGAGTGGATGTGCTATAGTGTTATTTTTTATGTAACCTCTAACTCTACAAACCAATGTTAGTACTTGTGTGCTCCTTGAGCTGAAAGTAATACTCAGCTGCTAGTATAGGAAAGGGAAAAAAAATCAAAGATACCAACCTCCAAACTGTAAATGCTGACTTTGTTTATTACATCCCCAAGCACATGACATAGAGAAATCCAAAGCTACTCAGCCCTAGTTAAAGTTTCTCTTGGCTTATTGATTATATACAATCAAGCACTTACAAATAAGCTTCATTCAAAATGGTAGCATAATCTTTCCACTGAACATCAATAGTGAGTCAGAGTCAGCAGAGGCGGGTGCAGCAGTTAAAAACCATCCACCATGCGGGCAGATATAAGCTGTCCTTAATCTTTTCCGACCTGAGCTGTGAGCCAATGAAATATTGTGAAGTGACTCAGGTGACCCCTGTGCTAACAGAGGTGTCACCACTCCAAACATATACATCCATCCATAAACCTACTTGTGTGTGCATAACTGCGTTCCGGATACACACAACCATCAGAGGTGGTGTTTGTATTCAAGCAGCAAATCCAGAGTGAGTTGTTGGAGTAACGATTTGCAGATTGACGCATTGTTTTGTTGTTTCATGAGACTGGATCTCAGATGTCTCTCAGGGTGACAGCAGGATGGCAAAAGTGGGACACGGCGGATTGCCAAGTTATTTTTGGTGGCAATTGATGTAATGATGTGTGCATATGTCTTTGTCTACACACACACACACACACACAAACGCATGAATGCCTGCAAGTGTGTGTGTGTGTGTGTGTGTGTGTGTGTGTGTGTGTGTGTGTGTGCGTGTGCGTGTGTGCGCGTGTGAGTGTGGGAGTGTGTGGGAGGACAGGCACTGACAGGAGTTATGTTGAACACTGATAATCGTGTTGATGTGCTGCCGTGGAGTCGACAGAAAGTGCTTTCATCCCTGTGGCAAAAGAGGTTGCTTGATTTGCCATGGTACATTTTTTATTGTTCCAGATATAAAACTGCACTTGTTATAGCTGCGTTGTGAAATGTGTGTCTGCTGAAAAGGCATTACACATAATAGCCCCTATAGCTTTTCCATTGAGCATTTATAGTGCTATCAATCTGGAAATTACAACAACAGAAATTAACTTGGCCCTGTGTGCAATGCAGTCGCTGTCACTCAATCAGCATGTGAAGAAAATCACATCAGTTGCACTTATGTCAGACAAAGTATTCTGATATGCGAAGTGAAGACGTTACAGCCCCCTCCAGGGATATTCAAAAATACTTTACTAGGAAAATAACCTGGTCCAAGCAGACCATCGTACTTCATTTTGTTTGTTCAGAAGGTCTGGAATTGCTCAATTGACAAACATAAACTCACTTGAAGGCGGGTGTCTGTTGAAGTTTAAAACTGGATGTGCCCAGTGCCACTCTGGATCTGCCAACCAATTGCATAATGTTTGGTTGTGATGTAAGTCATGTGCCAGCTTCTGACTTCAACTGAAACTGGTGCACGACCTCAACACCATTGTTCTCAGCCACTCCCACTGTTCGCTGATTGGATAGCCAAAGATCTGCCAGGGAGAAAACCCGCGAATATACAGCGGACCCAGAATGACTTCTGAAGGGAAATGAGAATTGAGCGGAAGTAGGTAGGCGGGCGGTCCCAGGCTACTAGGAAAATACCCTTTTATTTAGATGAAAAATCCTGGGCAAGAGTGAATGAACCACGTTAAAGAATAACTGCCCGTACGGGACACTCTAAGAAGTAAAGTGAACGCAAAAGGGTTTCACAAAAATCCAAGAGCAGACCTGAGAAGTGCCAAAACTGGAACCAGCAGCAATATATCTAAGTGCAAGCAAACAAGTTTGAGGGCAAGCATACAGTTTGAGCAGAGTAAATCGGAACGCAAGCAGGAGCAACTTAAGGGAATTACCCTAACCCTTTTAGAGATGGCAAACATCCATAGAAAGACTAACAGCAGTCTTATATCTTACTGGAAGTGTGGCTCGGGAGTGGCTGGGTGGGTGACTGAGGCTGGTCGCTGTATTGACTATAGTTGGCACCTCCTCCCTCTCCCTCCCACTCCCAGCTCACAAATGCCACCATGTTAAACCTGCCATGTAAGACTGTATCAAAGTGTACAAGTTCAATTCGAATACTTCTGACCTGTTGCACCGTTAGTGTTAGGTTAAACAACAGATCATTGGATTCAAGGACTTCAAATAACCGTGATAAGGAAAGCTGTGACAATAACGATTTCCTCTTGAAGCATCCCCCTGTGGTGAACTCTCTATGACTCCCTGTCTCTTACTGGCCCATTCATTTCCACTCTGGAGGCCCTGTCTCACCTAAAGGTCATTCAGCTTGTTAAAGGGTGACTCAGAACATTAATGTGGTTGTAATCTACGTGGGTGAGCATGTAACTGCTATAATGTCTTATACATACAGTAATCAGCACCACAGGTCAGTGGGGATTAGGACAAGCTTCTCTCCTCTGTCTGGTCTAAAGAAATGTGTACGCATGCGCTTGTTGTTTGCTTAATAAAAACAATGTTCTCTCACTTTTTCCATTACTCTGCAGGGTGCCAAGCTTCCCATGTCTATCATCATAGTTGGAGTGGGCCAGGCTGAGTTTGACGGTACGGTGGTCATATGGTTTTAACTGCATAAATGCAATTATTAAATGTCACATACTATGATCATTTGTTGGGTTAAAAAAATGGGTTTCAACTACTGTTTTTCATGGTGTAGTGTCCATCACCTTTAAATAATCAGGTAATTCTATATAGTAGGCACATGCGCCATGTAGGAAAAACCTTCAAAGGCATGAGCTCTTTCATGCTCAGTTTTCTTTCAATACCATGTGTACTAATCAAGTCAATGAAACAGATTTAGAAATTAGCCAGTAATTGACATTTCAATTCATACAACTCACAGTCTATTACCCTTCCAGCCACTGATTATCTCTCTGGCACTGATTCAGAGAAATAGTCCAGAGAAAAAGGACTGTACAAACTCATTTGTGTCATTAAAGGTAATGCGGAGGTGGATACAGGCATAATTATATAGGAATTGGCTGCAGTTAATTGCTGTTATTGCAATGGTTTTTCATTTAGATTCATATATATAGCGCCGTGGCAATTATGAAAGGACTTCTTTGCAGATTAGAATTTTAATAAAGACAGATTACAGTTGTATAGCTCCATTACTCTCCTTTGCTGATTCTAAAGCAGTAAAACATGTTGTTATATGATGTAATATGATGTGACTCATGTGTGAACAACTTATTTGGTCCAGCTATGGTGGAGCTGGATGGTGATGACATCAGGATTTCGTCCCGGGGGAAGCTGGCAGAGAGAGACATAGTACAGGTGAATGCACTTTATGGAATGACATACATTTACATTGAATGTATTCATGGCAAAACATTTGTGCGCTACAAGTTTGCATATTTTAAAGGAGTGATCCAGAAATTTGGACTGCAACCATTCTCCGATAACAGACACTGTCAACTGTAAACATGTATCAAGCTTGGGCTTATATAGTGTTTGGCAACGAGATGCACTGATTATAGGCAACAGTGTTTTCATGGATTTTTTACACTATGAAATGTGTCATATTTTTTTATTTGCATCACAAAACACCATCTGCCGACACTGGCAACACTAACGGATAAGGACATCTGTCTGGTTTCCCATGGAGACAAGCAATACTATAAAGTGTAATATTGAATGTTACTCTAGGAAACCTTATTTTACAGAAGCATTGCCTTTCTTTTTCTGTAGTTTCAAAATTCAGGATTTAGGTGACTGAATACAATAGTGGGCAGAGGACTATGTGGCATGTGCAGGACTTCCCACAGGGTTTTAATAGACATGAGTAGCCTATTCCAAATACAATTTACGTCATTTAATGGCTATTGTTTTAGCCACTGTCTTCTGTACTTAAATTGATCATTCGATCAGATGTGTCAACGTGGCTAACCACCTCTCCTGATGTGTTATGTTAGTACAAATACAAGAGAAAATCCAGACTACCTTCTTTAAAGGCTAATAGAAAAACGTTTTCACTCTTCACTTTGGCTTCTTGTATTTCTACTCACTCCAGAGGGAAGCCAGAGCACAGGATTAGTGCCAGATTAGCGTCATACATCTTGCAGGATCTGGAAAATGTTGACTAACATGGAGGCTTATACTGTTCATGAGCCCTCTGGAATACTCCATTCGGTGTAAAACCCTGCTCCCAAAACCTCCTTGTGTACTTGTATAATGTATTAAAAACTTTTCATGAATCAACAGTAGTCTAAAAAGTGTTCTCTGTGCTCTGATCTGGTAATATGCTAGACAGAGCATACCATATGTTGACGAGTCTTGTGAAACGTTATATTCAAATAAAAAGGATTCAAGTTCTTTCTGAGCATTCATTTACTAGTGAGTATGAGGATATTGATGTTACACTGTTGTTCTCTTCTCCCTCAGTTTGTTCCCTTCAGAGATTACATGGACCGGACAGGCAACCACGTGTTGAGCATGGCTCGTCTGGCTAAAGACGTGCTAGCAGAGATCCCCGACCAGTTCATCTCTTACATGAAGAGCAGGGGGGTCAAGCCCAACCCGGCGCCGCCCCCTTACACACCGCCCGGACACACACACCACCACACACAGATCTGAGCACATTCTCTCTTTGGCTTTTCACTGAGGACTGGCAGCATGCAGCAGCCACACAAGACTCCAGTGACTCTCTGTAGCTCCTGTTGTTCGGTGCAAACAGGGGCCAACGCGCCAGGAAAATTGGTGTTGAAAGATTTGTGCCGTATCTTCTCAGTGACTATCGGAGCAACATTTTATTTTTATTTTTTTTCTGTGATATGTTCATTTGGCTAGTTTCTCTCGAAGAGAGAGGTTGCAAACGTTCCAAGGCTCGTTGTTGAAAAGCCTTTTAACTCGGCACTGAGGCACTGACTGTCTGTGGTTGTTTCTCTACGTGTGTCAGGACATGTGAACTTTGAACCCAAGCCCTGCTCGTCAGTCATTGGTGTGGCCTAATACAGCGATTACTTTTCAGGCACCTTTTCCCTCATGGGGTTAGTTTTTTTTATAATTGAGGAGTATATCCATATCTGCTAATGCATCCGTTCTAATGAAAGAAAAAAGACAGGTGTGTAGTTTGCACTCACTGATGTTGGATATTAATCAGGCATTCATACCATGAGGCGGCACAACTTCTTTATTAGGTAAATGTTTATATGAGCATGTTGTATGAGACTTGAACCCCCAGTATATGTATTCTCGAATGTTATTCAGAGTGGCATGGAAAATTGATGGATCTTTCATAAATGTTATCCATGTTGAAGTTGTCATCAACAGTTTTTAAGCGATTGCACAAAAAAAGCACAAGACAACTTGTCTCCATACCAATATCTAACAAAATCCACAATGTGGATGTTGGGTTTTATCACATAAAATACAACTGACAATTCATCTGACAGAACATTAGGCAGGAAGAAGAAATTGAAACTTAACAAATTATATAATGGATCATTTTCATAGAGTAGTCATTTGATGATTTGCCACTAAAGCGCCAAAAACACATGAAGTCGTGGCAATTATCATCTTATCCCAACGAACTGTCTTGAGGGAGATTGTGTTATCATTTTGCAACATGTATGCATGTTAAGTAATAATGAATTAATTTTATGAAAATATCACTAAGAGACACACACACAACTGGAAAGGCAGCACTCCACTGCAGTACCACTTATTGGTTTAATGTTTCAAAATTATTGGGTTGAACAATTTTGAGTGATAAAGTCCCATATCTTATTTTTACCCAAAGACCAGTAGCGATTATACAAACACAAGCTCTGCAAATCCAGCGACCATGTTAGTGGAAATCCATCCCCAGTCCCCAGCAGCCACATAACCTCTGCCATCCCTCTTTCCGCCATGTAAGCCAGTATTATCACAGCCACAGTGTTCCTCCCTGGAGATATACCACTGATACAGCCTAAGTGTATTACAAGTCTCTGGAGAGAGCCAGTTCACATACTGTCTGTTCTCCAGAGCTTCATGCTCATTACATTCAGTACATAACTAATTAATTCCTGTGCAAAAACATTAACAATCTGTCTATAACAGAGGGTAAAGAGAGATCTTAGTTTGGCTTTCTATAGCCGCCTACCATCAGTGACGTCAGTTTATAATGTGAGGAAACTAAAAAAACAAACCGGCTTCCATGTAGTAAATCCAATTTTACCGCATCAGTAACAAAGCCTGTATATTGAGATACATCTTAGCACGATGATGCCACGGCAATCCTTTCCAGTCCTATGATGTGACGCCTTACAAAAACACAGAGATCATAGGGTGAAAAATATAGGCATTTAAAAGGAATTGTATCACTGAAGGGATTGGTTTGATCCGCATCAAGGAGATGCTTTAAAAAAAAGTACAGAATACGATGCATCACTCAATATGTGTTGCCTGCCATTAGATAAATCACATAGTTTTCCTGCTCAAGCTACAGAAATAATGTTTCTTTTTTTTCTATTTTGTTGTTTGTTTCTCTTCATAGTGACAAAGTATGCTAGCTACATCATTAGTCTTTCTACTTTCAGCTCAGTACTAAAAGGAAGAGGACAAACTGATATAAAAACCAGCATGCCGTAAGCAGGGAAAGGATGAAATTGAAGGCAGCTGTAAACAAGCTTGATGGAAATTAATTTCCTCAGTTTATTGAATTTTAAGCCACACCAGCAGATGGGCTGCAGGGATGGCAGTGTTGGACAGTTCATCACTTTGGTTCAGAATGAAATGACACTTCAGCCATTGGATGGACTATGTGTGAAATGTCCACAGAGGATGTATCCTTATGACTTTGGGAAGAGGATGAACATGGTTAACATTACCTGCTAAGCATCAGCATGTTAACATTGTCATCATCATGAGCATTTTAGCATGTCGATGAAAGCATCCATCTCCAAGTACAGCCTTCCCTAAGTGCAGCCTCACAGACATTCTAGCATGGCCTGTCCGTGTCTTTATTTTTCAGCCTTACACAGGCGTCAATTTTACTGCTATTGTTACCATATGTGTCACTCTTGGCCATTGTTCTTCTCAGAGTTGAATTATTCCAGTTCCATTGGTATTGTTTACTATACCTTGACCTTCAAGCGTCCCTCATTGCTGCAGTGTTATAAAATGCTGTGGTTGTCCTTTTTCCCAGTTGTAAACTGACAAAGCAATGCAGAAGCAGAATGAAGCTGAGCTGAAAAGCTTCCATTCAAATGTGTAATGTAGCAAACTAAAGGCCTTAATAATGTGAAAGGCATGTCATTCCGTCTCATTCAGACCTGCATTGAAAAGCAGTTGATAAGCATGTCTCTGCGGAGGACAGAATTATTGTTGATGGTGGTGGTATGTCAAAACAGCAGGCAGCTTGTAAATCCTTGTGTAAGTGTTAGAGAGAAAACAGTTGACAGTGATAAGGTGAGAGTTGACATATATTAGAAATATAAAGTACAAACAGTTGGTTTACATGAAGATCCCAACATATGTTTGATATATTTTCGGGAATATTACTGTATTGAAGATATTTATTTATTTTTGGATTGTACGACAAGCCATCGCTCCCGTCGTCAACGTCCTTACAGTGACTTCACCTCCCTTATAAAGCCCTGCCCTTATTACTGCAATATATCGACTGCATGGTGTGTTGGGGTTACGTCAGACAGTGTTTTACGCACAGCGCCGCTATCTGTAAATTAAGAAAACAACCCAGCCGGATCACATGCATGTCAGTGCCAAACATGGCAGTAAAGCTCTGTGGACTGTTTGCTATTTATTCTCTCTTGTGCCTGGTTCTCTTAAACATTTCTTGTCTCACCAGTGGTTATAAAACTGTAGCTAATTTTGCATGTTACAGTAAACACTTTCCTTTCTTTTTATTCCAATTTTTTAATTCAATCTCTCTTTGTTGTTTATAACTCTTCAGTTTTCTTATTCGCATGACTCCCTTCTTTCCTTTAAATGGGTTTTTATTGTACATGATTATTGTAATATGGTGGGTTGTGAAATGCTTTGTATTGGATTGCCTTAATTAATTAAAAACAACTTATTTTATAAAAGCTCTTGTATTACTGTATTCATTTATTTCATTGGTAATTGTTCTTAATAGCTTTTAAATATGGGGGTCAGGCTGCTAGCTGCTGATAAGTAGACAGGGTTGGAGTGTTAACTGCTTGAGTAATTTTTTTTTTCTTTTTCACAACATTAATATTCCAAAAGACAAACTGGTTACAAGGATACTGTAGTCTTTACATAAACCGTAAATGCAATATCAGAACACATTATACTGTCTCAGGGTCGGCTCCATTATTAATTAAATTGTATTTTAATAAAAAGGGAACATACAAAAGTGAACTCATACCAGCTTTTCTTCATTTTAAATTAGTTTTTTACTGGTTAAATCAACATGTAGCGATGTAACATACAAGGTGTGGGGATTTTTAGCATTTTTCCACTGAGGAATAAGACCAGTATTACAAATGCATTTTGGACGTCATCTTTAAATGATCACAGGACTTTTAAGTTAATCCCCACTGACAGTTCATACTCCCCCTGCACTTACTTTGCATGGAACAAAACATTTTTCAATACACAACCTTTTAACAAACTTTTTTCTGCTTGTAGGAGCTGCAACAGACAGTGCAGACTTTGTTCCTTTAAGTCCTAATAGGTCAGCACAATCACTGCAAAATACTCGCCTTGCAAAAATTCTCTCTCCATATCCATAAAAGCATCCATAAAACAAAAGGTACTTAAATCCAAATCTGCTATCAGCGTAGATTCATGCTCTTGATGGTGCTCATGGTGTGCCCTACACACTGTAGTGAATCATGTGTCCCTCTTCTGCAGTTTATTTAGTAAGCCTGAATTACCAGCGTTCTTTTTGGTGGATTTTTACAGAATTCCTCATTGATGATGAAGAGGTCACCTTTTTGTTAAAAGCTCTCACACATTGGAAGATGTACAGACAGTTGACAAAATAAAGGAAAACAGAAAACCTGTTAAATCGCTCTATATTCATACAGTAATCACTTATTATATGGTGCTTCATAATACAGGACTCTCAGTCACCCGCTCTGCATGTAATCGGCAAATAAACTTTTCGCCGATAAGTTTTCGGGTATCCCACAACCTGATATCCAATCAAAGGAGAGAACCCTACAAACCGGCACATCTCAGTGCCGGTGCAATTGCAGAGACCGACAGAGGGGTGAATGTTTATGCGTCTACAATGGCGTGGCAGGTAAAAATCCTTCTCAATGTATGTTTTGATGGTTTTCATCATGTTTTATCGCATTTACGGATCTGATGTGATGCTAGATGGCTCGCTGCTTGAAGACCGCAGTGCATTAATGTGGTGACGTAGGGCAGAGCCGGCCCAAGCCTTCAGGGGGCCCTAAGCGAAATATGATTAGGGGGCCCCTCTCCAATGTTAGCGCTGCTGAAACTATAGATCTTTGTTAAATATCATTCACACACCCAGTGTTTTCCGCTAGTGCCTCCACTGTGCAGCTGTGCGAAAATATTAGACAGCCAAGATTCAGACCTCCTAGGGGGGTCCGGGGGTATGCCCCCCCGTGAGATTTTTTTAACCTTTTTAAAGTGAAATGCATGAATCTGGTGCAATTTGAGAGGAAAATTAAGAGGATAAATCTGAGAAATTTTGTGTGAACAAATAATTTGGAGACACTGGGTCAGACGAATTAGAAGCTACTGAAGAAGGACACATGGATTTTCCATAAAAATATAAATATAAAATAAAATATTATGGAGGGTCCTCTGGATTGGGCTTGGAGCTCTTTTTCTTTTACGGGACATATTTCTCTGTAATATAGTGAATGCATTTAAATGCAGTGTGAGGAACGAAGCAGAAGAACTCTGTTGTCCAGCTACTGTATCTTTTTTTCCACAGACAAGGCTGAAATAGGCTATAGACTATACACAGTGCATGGCCAACTGAGGACAGCCCCATTTCCAATTGTTTTTAAATAAACTCAATACACACTGTGCATGGATGTGAACGTGACATGATCAGATAATTACGGATTTCCTCCCAGATGAACTTATTACATTTTTAGGCTATTAATTATCTAGACCAAAACATTTTATTCCTTTTTTGTATGATAACTCACATTTGCATAATATGATGTTAATATCAAACACACAAACTAAAAAAAAAAATAATAATTTATTATTTTATTTTTTTAGGGGGCCCCCCAGGCAGTCGGGGGCCCTAAGCGGCCGCTTAGTTCGCTTATGCCTCGGGCCGGCTCTGACGTAGGGACAAGGGAGGGGTCTGCTAACTGCAGTTACTGAAAGGAAGTTGGCTAAAAGTACCATTTTGCTTGCTGAACCTTTAATATCTGAAAACAGAACGATAAAAACAATGGGAATTGGATAAAAAGGCCCCCTTTACAATATGAAAATGTCTCCAAAACACTTCATTTTATCGCTCTTCCCCTAATAACCACTTGTCTCTGTAGGTTTTTATGAAGTCCAAATGCAGAATAAACCAAAGCAATGGATTCAAAAGTTTCCTCCAGCCCGGAAAGATGGTAGAGAAAACATGAGAAATGTCTTCTGTTTCTTCTACAGCTCACACAAGTTAGTCCCTCTTAAATTATTCAGTCTGCATTCACTTCTCATGTCTCATCGCAGCAGTTTGTGTTGGAGTTTGCAAGGGGGGACGGCTGTCAAAAATTTGCAAAAACTGGTTACAAAAAAATAAGAAAAATTTCACTTCAGCTGACGGTAGCCTCTCGCTTTCTCTCCTGGTAGCAGAGCTACGCTGGAAAATATAAGCAAAGTATACATGGAGTCATCTTCCAAAATAATTCTCACCAAACATCCATTAATTTTGTTTGGCGAGGTTTGGCATTTCATTGGGCTCTCTCCTGCCCACATTTCAAGTGGACCTTACTGTCTGGAGGGGATACACTTTAGCACACTCCATAGATGTCAGTATATTTTCGTAGTTTCTGTGTCAAGAATGAACAAGGTAGAGATAGGGGGTGTTTTTTCCAAAGTTATTTTTTTTCTGCTTGAGAAGAAGTTATCATATATTATTCACAGGCCGAAGGAATAATTCAAGCAGACTGAAAACAATGAGCATGAAAAGTTTTTTCAAGTTATGGTGAACATCGTTTTAGTTAATCCAGATTTGCTCTTTGCATTACACAAGTTGTTAGTTGTGTAATGCAGGGCATGCATAAAACAACACCTGCAGCAGTTCTGTGGTCGGTCTCGATGTTGTGTCTCCAATGGATGAGATGATGATGACAGGAGCAACAGGGAATGTTAGCTATTGTCTAACTACTGCCAAAAAGCAGTTACGTGACTTGGCAGTCACTGGAGTCATCAAACGAGCAGGCAAAATCACAGATGTTCAGCTAAATTAACTGACACACACACACAAACACACACACACTCTCTCGCTCTCTCTCTCTCTCTCTCTCTCTCTCTTTCTCTCTCTCTCTGCAGCCAAAACATCACCTCACTGTGAAACTCAGAAATGTCATCCTATCAATTTCTCGGCTAATTACAATAATGGATGTTAGTGAAACCTTTTCAAATCCTTCCTACAGTCATCAATCATTTTTTCAACCTAAGCAGACTAAGTGTTACCCATAACATTATTAGGACAACTAATGTCAGTGGTATGTACTACAATAGAATGGAATGAAAGAATATAAAGTCCTTGCAACCAAACATTTTCTTCTCCATTGTTGTTGTGAAAGGGGATATCTTACAGTGACACAATTGATTAGGAGTAGTAAATTGACACCATGGTAGACAAGCCATAATACTAAAATATTTTTGTTTCTTCAAAGTGGTTTAAAAGAATTGTAAGTCACAAGTTAGCACTAATAAGACAGCAGGCAGCACAGCAAATAAAGCAAGAGCCTGATAAAGTTGTTTACATGGTAACATTAAGTGACAAATCCCCATCAGCTTTTACTATCTAGAGATAGTGCTGAAGGTTTTTTGCTAAGAGCAAGTTGTCTGCTCCACCGGTCTGTCTCAGGGAAGTTTTGAAACTCAGTATTAATATAAATAGCATGTCATTCCACTACAGCGCCTGCTCCAACTGAATCTTCTGCCCCTAATTCTCTGTTGTGTCTCAGTGTGTCTATTTTGCGTTTGTCTTTATGGCCCTCTTTTCTCAAATTTGCCTTCCACGGTGCAAACTGCAAGGGAGCCGGTTGGAGTTTGGCTCCCCCTTAATAAGACATGATCTCCGCTGAAAATACAATTTGTGAAATTTTTGGGGGGTCTCTAAAATATTGATATGCAATTTTTTTCATGCATGCACTTCTATTTTTCTGTATTTTCCTCATCATGGCTAATCCGTAAAATGATCTTATAATTGATGTATGATTAACGCACGCGAGTTATTCATCAATAATTCACTTTAATGAAGATAACAGCATGCAGGCTATTCTTGCCATCACTATCAAAGCGTGCCAGTGTAATATCATAAATTTCATTAACTATAACACAAAGAAAAACTTTCTTAGTCCCACTCAGTCTAATTGTCCGTATTATCTATGCGCCCTGCGTTATTCGGCCGTATTGTATGGTATAGGGATTCTAGTTTTTTCCGCTGTGGAGTATGTGTTCATTAACTGATTTATGTCAGATGTGCTGACATAAAGCAAGTTTAGCATACTACATGCTTGGAGCTTTGAATGGCTGAACAACAGGCACAGTAAGTCCTCTCTTTGAGGCACAGGAGAAAGTGGATGGGATAGATGGATGTTCTTACACAGATGTTGTCTCTTTTTAATAGCATACCTGATAATCACACACTGTAAGACTCTATCCTATCAGTTGTCGTCATATTTGCTGTGTCCTTTGTTTGAGTCCAATTTCTTTAAACCACTTTTACAATTCTTCCTCGTCCTTCTCAGTCTTTATTTATTTGATCATCTTGGTCGTTACTATACAAATCACAATTTCCATTATTTCAATTGTATGTCTGGCAAAGTAAAAAGTAGATGACATATGTAAAATATGCACCCTAAATATCCACCAAATAAGGGATAAGTGGGAACAAGCAGTCCTGCACACCCTATGCTTCTGTCCTCCTTACTATGGCAGTGGCTGCAGCAGACAATATAGGTTAAGGTCCTTTACGGCTACAGCCTCTGGGTAGAAGCAGAAACTGCAGACACAATCCTTCAAGGCCAGGCTCCTTTGCAGGGGAACTGCCTACACACTGTGCAGCATAGAAGAAGCCGGCGTTCAAGAGTATTGTGCAGCTGCTCCTCTCTCAATAAGAGAGGCCAGCTGAGATGTTATAGACAACCGGTAAGGATGTGCAACCTTTGAAGCAGCGTCTAGCATGACCTTCATTGAGAGGTCCTCAGGATGGACCAACTAATGAGTTGATGCTTGAGTCATAGCTTGTGCAAGTTTGGATATCACACGTCACAGGGAACATTGAAACAAGGCAAAGACACTGCAGCTATTTGTGTGTTCAACGTCCCAGAACAACGATCCATCTGGTTTTGAGATCACCTGGTGACCTCTGTCTGGATGCATCTTGGTCTATTTATGTCTGCTGAACATACCAGAGACAAGTGTATTGTATTGATGTTGACTGAAATGCAATTAAGTGCTTTGTTGATTAAAGATCAAGCTCCTGATGCAAACATTTTGTCATTTCAAGTGTAAATGAAAGGTTTGGCAACATTGGTATCATTTCGACACATTCAGCCGACAAATATGTCAGATTTTAATTTAATTTGCCATTTGAAAAGGGGCAAGTGTACCCTGACAAAAAACAGCAGTAGCTTCTCTCCCTTTTAAGGCTAGAAGCCAAATGTGTGACTGGACAGCTTAAAACAAAATAAATCCCATGAGGTAACACACATTGTCTGTATTCAACTGGACCTGTGTTTTAATTTAATAGTCGATAGAACGCATTTGGATTGTGTAATTTTAGGGTAAATATGAGGAAATTGCCAATTCATCAACATTACTGTGAATTAAATGTAAAAAAATAAGCCATACAGTACTCTGATTAGTCAATAAGCCAATTGATAGTATCATACTAGCTTTCCATCCAATAAACTGTGTCATATAAAGAACTATAGGAGCAGGAGTTCTACAGTTTACAGTGTATGTCTTATGCGGCAGTTAGATCAACTGTGCGGTTTAGAGTGTGTAGCAAATGCCTAATGTGTGCCAGAAGCCATGTTGAGTTTCCCATAAAGTCAATATCGCATGGAAAAAATTATGTAAATGGACTGTGAGCAAGGCAATAGATTACATCCCTAGAGCAAATATTCAGTATTAACCTCTTCCAGCTCCTTGAGTTTGCAGTAAACTAACAGAAAATAATCCCAAAAACAAAGGCAACAACCTGAGGCGCGGATCATCTCAGCCCATAACTCAATATTATCAAACATGAATATGTATGTCTCTATTGGGCTAATTAACAGTTGGAGGCATCATAATGAATCCATCATTTCTTCTCAAACCTCCAGAGTTTTAGCAGTGCTAGACAGCAAAGGAATAGCATGAGGTGTGTTTGATTTACAGGTATGTTACAGCAAGTGGAGTTACACAACTTGTAAATTGCAGAACCATGTTCTTCAAAAAATTATCCATTTAGAAGAGGATTGTAAACCAAATACTTTGTTAAACACACCACACTCACTCTCACACACTCTCTCACACACACACACACACACACACACACACACACACACACATACACACACACACACACACACACACACACACACACACACACACACACACACACACACACACACACACATTTGGAACTTTTCCTAGAACCAGCTCTGGAGGAAAAACAAGAGCATGTGCAACAATTGATCAGGTGTTTCATTACACAGAGCCAGGGGGAGAGGATCCCAGCTAGGCTGCCTCTTCTCTCTGGCTTTTCTCCTTTCCTCTCTTTGCAGCCACCAACATAACCTCACTTTGGTCCTACAATCACGTTCCCAGAAAATTAAAAGCATTGTTCCCTTGTGTGTCTCCACACAAGTGTATTACATGTCCTTAACCGTATTTTATAATCTATGAGTTAAATAGATTTAATTATAAACTTCAAACATTATTCTTACACAAGTCTCCAGGTGTTGCATTTTGCCACTTGTCTTTTTTCCTGTTAAAGTGTTCTGAAGATTTGTTAATTTCAAAACGCTAAAAACTCTGGTGGTGTTTGTAATGTCACACATGAGAAAAACGAATAACTAAAGGCCCTGTGATCTCCTTATGTATGACACTCAGCTGCATCATAACAGGTCACACCCATGTATTCAGTTTGATAGCACTGCTTCATGTTCCAATGGAGGATGTGGGGTAATCCTGTTATGGAGAAGTAACTGAGG
The DNA here is from genome assembly GCA_949357725.1 of Hyperoplus immaculatus. Classification (NCBI taxonomy): domain Eukaryota; kingdom Metazoa; phylum Chordata; class Actinopteri; order Uranoscopiformes; family Ammodytidae; genus Hyperoplus; species Hyperoplus immaculatus. The sequence continues at coordinate 8,774,927 of OX442350.1, read as the reverse complement.
TGTGTTTGTGTGTGTGTGTGTGTGTGTGTGTGTGTGTGTGTGTGTGTGTGTGTGTGTGTGTGCGTGCGTGCGTGCGTGCGTGTGTGTGTGTGTGTGAGTGCGTGCGTGCGTGTCTGTTTATTATTTGTGTGAACGTGCACATTGTGTGTGGTAACACTGATTTTTGTGTGTTGCCCAGCACAATGGTGACTGCGACATCCCTGCTCATTATCCTTGTGTATGATTCCTAATCAACATTTTATTCTTTTCAGAGGCGATGGAGTTGCTTGACTGGGCAACCCAATTTTCATCTCATCCAAGAATAAAAAGTGTTGATGAAACATGCTCTTTCATTGTTTCACAAAGCAGCTGCCAGTGGTGAAACAAAGAAAGATGTTAACCTACGATGAGCATAATGCAGATCAGATTGTGGTTTTAATGCAAATGCAATTAAACAACACAACTTCTTTTAAACAAAACATCCCACTTGACCTGAATCAAATTGGTTCTTGGGGAAGTCTTTGTTGCTAGATAGATGGTCACTCACCGCACAGAGACAAAAGCATACATGCACATGCATAGTTGGTTCAGTTTGAAGATAAGTGATTGTTGGGTAGACATCAAAAGACACCTCAATGGCGGTGACTGAACCAGTCGATTGGGGGTGAAAGAAGCTAGTTTGAGTGAATGTATTTTGTGATACTGTTTAACAGAGATCATCATCAGTAGATAAATGTCGCCATCTTCTGGAGATAAAATACACTTCAATTTATCCATGAAGGGTGGTCAAATCTTGACTGTTAAAAGCAAGTTGGGAAACAATCAAATGATAAAGTCTTGAGCTAACTTCAATCTCTAGCCTGGCTTTCAGAGAAGTAATCATGTTGCCAGTGCTCTACAAATAAATAAGCAGTCGAGTACATTATAAGTAGGCTAGTTCACGGGGGCCTATGTAGCCTACTTACGTGCAGACTCAGCACTTGAGTAAATATAGCCTACTTTGTTGCTTTTCCTGTCAATAATAACTGCAGGTGGGGGCGCCCTTAGCTCAGTTGGTAGGGCGTCCTCCCCCCCCCCCCCATGGGCCTCGGCCAGCAGCGGACCCGGGTTCGATTCCAGCCCGGGGTCGTTCTCGGCATGTCACTCCCCTCTCTGCCCCATTTCAACTCTGTCTCTACACTATCAATAAAGCATGGAAATGCCAAAAAATATCTTATAAAAATATATATATAAAAAATTGAAATGGATCCAACACTAAATCTAATAATAAATAAATAAATAAATAAATAAATTTATATATAAATTTTATATATTTATATTAAAATATATAAATTATTTATAAATAAATAAATAAATTAAATAAATAAATAATAATAATAATAATAATAATAATAATAATAATAATAATAACTGCAGGTAAATTATGACGTGGAATACACACCGGAAGTACAGGAGTAAGCCCCTCCTCGTGCTCATAGCTCGTGCTGCACCCCTTGCGCGCTCTCGTGGATGTTTATCAGAAACACCAACAATGGCTCCGAATGCAGAAATAGTCGAGTGGCAGACCGGTGAAATAATCAAATGTCTGCTTATGGACGATGACGAAGGTCAAAGTCGTAAAGGCCAATTAAATGCTGGTCTGGAGTGTGACGGACCGACCGACAGCCAAGGTTGGTATATGTTAAGCTTTATTTGAATGATGTAATGTGCTGCTATACCGTGAGAGTGTGAACTCTCTACTGTACTGTGTCAGTGCAACATTGACTACAGTTTCACTTTCAGGAACGTGAATTAGGTCATTCTGGGCTATAGCAAATGCTTTTTAAGTTTTAAATGTTTCATCTTGACATGTCAAGATGAAACAATGCAGCCTGTTGATAAATACAATACGCGAATTGTTTTATCTTAAATATGCGCTTATCCGCCCCTGTGGGCTACAGGCAAGGCATGCTCATTTGTTTATTTATAGTTTCTTTTTTGGCTCCGCACTTTTAGCTTGTTGTTTGTACAGGTAATAGCCAGGCTGAGATACCCTCCTCAGTTATAGTCTTTCCCTGTTGACTGTCACTGACTGCATTATGTCCGTCTGCTGATCTGTTCTCGTTCTCAGATGACAGTTTTGACCCAGTTTTGATCGCTGATAAACTGAGAAGTGTGGCTGATTCCCTAAATGACAACGCCAATTTTAGAGCTGCACTGAGTGACCTGAAAAAAGCGGCAGCACAAGAGGTACACACGCACACACACACATACACTCTCTCTCTCTCTCTCCCTCTCTCTCTCTCTCTCTCTCTCTCTCTCTCTCTCTCACACAGAAAAAATGCCTCTATGAATGCATTCAAGGGGCCAGAGGTTATGTACATCTCGTCAAACCTATGCATTTCTTGCTGCCTCACACCTGTTGTTGGTGCTGTTGGTCACACGTTCAAACAGTACAAACGTGATCTTAGCAAAAACTACTGTTGACTATTTTGATGGGTAAATGTGCGTCATAGGTTGAAATGTAGTATTCATGGGAATGCTAGAAGATAGTGAATATGTTTTTTTTATTCTTGGTTTAATTTGTCCAGGTCTTGAGCTGTCAGCAACTCTCACAGGGGAAGTTACTCCTGTGTAAATGCACTGTTGATAATTACTGCTTACAGTAAGGCATGTAGATTGAGTATTGTTCCTAAATAAAGACACACTGCTGGTAGTTTTTTTGTAAATGTCATTTTCATCCTGAAATTATATTCAACTCCAATGTACTGTTGAACAAGCAAGAATCTCAGAGACAGATACCTTCTAAACCTGAGCAAAAACCACATAATAATATGCTACTAGCAGATACCACCAGACTCAGTAGGGATATATATCTTTTTCTTGCGATTGTGTGAAATGGCTGTACTTCCTTAATAAAGTATTGGTAGATTAAAGGTGGAGTCAGTGATTCTGGAGAACTCTTGTTTTCAAAATTACAACAATGGATTATTTTTTCAGTGTAGGTCATGAAGAGCTATTGACTGAGTTTAAAAAATATATATTTGTGAGAAGAAGCGTTCCCCAGAATCGCTGAATCAACTATTAATAAATATTCTTCAGCATTCCGGCAACTCTTTAGCCAGTCTTCCTTAAAGGTGGGGTTGTCAAAATGACAAGACAAATGATTGAAATGAAAATTAGTCAATAATTCCTGTCAATAATAACTGCAGGTGGGGGCGCCCTTAGCTCAGTTGGTAGGGCGTCCCCCCATGGGCCTCGGCCAGCGGTTCGATTCCAGCCCGCGGTCGTTCTCTGCATGTCACTCCCCTTTCTGCCCCATTTCAACTCTGTCTCTACACTATCAATAAAGCATAAAAATGCAAAAAAAAAATCTTAAAAAACATATATAAAAAAAATTGAAATGGATCCAACACTAAATCTGGATGTGTTTTTGGTTTAGTCAAGATACACTTTTTTTTCTTTTTCTGCAATGTCTTGTACATCAAATTTCCTGTTGTGTAATACCTGGACTTATCTTTCTCCATCAGGCTGTGGAAGCTGCGTTTAGCAGTGGTGTGGAGACCCTCTGTCAGGCGCATGTCTCTCGAGGGGCTGATGTGGCTCCAGAGATGCAGCTGATCAGGGCCTCTGTGGCTTTTGGACTTTACGTCAAGAAATGTTCCCCGGAACTAAAAAATAAAGTCCAGAGAGCCATGACAGCATTCCTCACCAGACGTGTGGGAACATGGGTGACTCAGCAAGGTGGATGGGTGAGTAGTTTCTTTGTCTTTCCTTTTAAGGTCACTTGCACACGTCAGGATAACCAGGAAACTACAATATAAAAGGAAAAAGAGACTTGAGACTCTTCTGATGAGGTTAGATTTTAATTGTTGCAAGGTGTGTTAAGAAATCACATCAGCCCTTTGCACCCGAGAAGTGTGAGTACACCAAACCCTGTGGTGCACGCATTGTAAATACACACAAGGAAGTTAGTTCAGATTGTGCTACCACAGACCTTTAAGGAAATATAACCCTATACAAGCAAATCAACTTATGATAAAAGTTAAATTTCTTATAAATATGTATCACAACTTATTTTTCACCAACAATGTAAGTGGAGAAGAAACAGATTTGGATCAGGCATTTAGTGAATTGGACTTTGCTAGAAAACATTTTTTTTTGATTGTCATTTTTGGAGGTGTATTTCAGTTGATTTTCATTTTTGTTTTCGATGCCTTCCCTTATGTTACAAGAAATCCAAATTAGGCAAAGGGCTTCCTCTTACATTTTTTTAATTAATAATTACTGTGACTTTGTACCTCATGCTTACTAATAACTGTTCCTTGATGTTATCATGCAGGTGTGGTTTTCTAATGAATGAAACTATCCTCAACTTGTATAAAATGCTGCATTGTGCAGATTTTACTGCTTGTCTGGGAAAGACATTTGACTTTGGTCAGGACCAGATAAATTGTCACTATGACTTTCTCAAGTTGCAAATAACTCTCTATCAAAGTAATATAAAACCATGAGCAATAAGATTTGCCCAATAATGTGTATTTTTGGTCATTTAAATGAGGGGAAATTGACCAAATGTACATGAAGTATTCCAATATTGAGGAACCATGCAGTTAAGACAAGATTTTACAAGCTGTGACTTTTTGTGACTAATGTGTAATTGTATTTTTTTTTTTCAGGATAAAGTAAATGTAAAAGAGACCTAATCTGTCCAAACCAGCCTCTCTGCAATGATGTACACCTACCGGGACAACAATATTTTCACCAGACAACCTTGTGGAGCACTTCTATCGGCCTTTAATCTGTCTGTTCAGGGTTCTTCTATCGCACAGGCAGATACCTGATCACACACTAAACCCATCCATTAGACTTCAAAAGAGTTTTCACATTGAGTTTCTGTTTTAGACAATCTGACACAACCAGCAGATTCTACTGCTGCACGTGCAAGTCACAGGTTAAAGCAATCATACGTGTCAAAGACGGTGTATGGAAGTCGATCAAATCAAAGGCTGCTGCTATTGAGGAAAAAGTTTCACTTCCTGCTGACTTGCACTCCAGGCATTGGTTGAAAAATAACAAAAATTAATCATAATACGTTTGACCATTGGTGGGTTCTTTGCATGTCCTCCCCTCTTTGCCCTAATGCAACTCTGTCTCTCCAAACTGTCTAATTAAGTGGAAAAACGGCAATAAAAAATCTTTATTTAAAAAAAAAAAGGTAATCATTTTCACAACATGGTGCTACTGGATGTTGATTTTGTCCAGAGTTGTTCTAAGCTATCAGTGGTGAAGGCAACTTTATTACTTATAATGTAATTACTTAAATGACAGTCTTTTTACAATCCGCCTCTTTTTGCTGGCTTTTTATCATATACAAATCAGTGACCTTTCTTACCAGATGACTATAATTACTGCAGTGGCAATAACAAACAACAATGAACATCTTATTCCCACATGTATCAACACTTTGTGTTAGGATGTCATCTTTGACACTTTATCAAGCTGTGATTTCAAGTACTTTTGTCTTATCACTTTTTTTCTAATTAAATACGGGTATTGTGGCATATCTTACTCTGTTAAAACTTGATATTTGTGAAATGTTTCTAAATGAAGTAAGCACACACAATTATGTTTGACGTATACTTCTCCATCCAATGTAGTCAGATAATGTATATAATGTTTATGTTTAAAATACAGCCATAGTGTTCACGTTTTCTTCACAGTTCAGTAAGACATGTTTGTTATCTGTGTAAACGTTGATGTCTCTGCTAAAAGTCAAAGGTTGTTGTACAGTGCATGGACATGTGCATGGTTGCAGCCACACAAAGCAAACTTTAAGTGACCAAATCGTTCAAATGAAATGTTTTTAGGCACTTTTTGTTTTTATTCACTTGTTGAAAACTCGATTGAAAGGGCTTTGCTTAAAAAAATCTAAAACCTTTTTTGTTTTTTTACATGGTTTCAATAAAATGTGAAACTTTGGGTATGATTTTTGTATTATTCCTTTCTGAAAATAACACTGAGGTATAAACATCCTTCAAATATGGAGACAACTAGTGCTGTTGTTGGAGTTTTTGAGAGTTTCTGGGCTGAAGATTGGTTAGTGTTAAAATAAGGCTGAAAAAACCACACCAAAATGGGAATCATAAAAGTCATGGATTTATCTTCTAGGAACCATGGATGTCTATATCAGATGTTATGTAAATGTATTTAATCAATAGAAATATTTCTATATGGATCAAAATGGTGGATGGCTAGCATGGCTAATAATGAGCATGTGAAATTCTGTACTTCACAGACTTTCTTGTGTTCAGTTTTACCAATAATACAATTATCCCTTTCAGCAGCAATTCAGAAACATTGCAGCAATATCTCTACTCTAAACCATATAGTCAATTCTGCAATTTGTACTATCAGTTCTGATAATGTATTGTGTCCTGAATGTGTCAATACAATAGGTGGCCACTGTCATTCATCAGTCAACCTGTGTAGTCTCTCCCTCACTGATGTCTTTGTGAAGGTGCTGGCATCCAATCCATCCAGACCAGGATTATATACTGCAACAGCTGACCGGGGGTCAGGGAACAAATATATCTACTTTAGCTTTGTTAACTCTACACAAGTATTTGTAGGCCAACCATGAACCATCTACCTTGTAATATATCAAGCTCCCTGCATCTCCTTCTTGTTTATCAGTGTCTGCAAACACAAATCTCTAAACATCTTTATAGTCTCTTCTATACTATCCTCATACATCTTTTGGATGTAAATGGGATATATTTTCATATGAAATTCACACACTGCACCAACCTGCCTTTTTCTTTAATCTGTTATTCATTTTGAATAGTTTTCTTGCCTTATTGCTTTGTCTAAAACAGACTGTTACAATTGGTGAATGAATGACCATGAATGCTTCCCAGGCTGTAACATTAGAATCAAATGAAAAAGGTGGTAACACAACATTCGGAGGAGGAAAAGAGTCAGCAGATGACTGGAGATATGACAAAATGCCATGACTATGTATGTATTATTATACAGTATGTATGTATTATACACTATGTATGTATTATACAGTATGTATGTGTAATCATAAACAATGCATTTGTGAAAAAAGTATGAATTCATAACATTTTAATATGTTTTCTACACACAGGCCTGAACTGTTTTGTATATGAATCTCCTACATGTAAGTAAATAAATATGATGTCTTGCTGTTAGATTCAGAGTCTGCACAGCCCTGTGTTTCCTCATGTTGTTTCAGAGCTCTGCAGTAACCAGCAGAGTGCAGCATTGACCATTTTCAATTACTATATGCCAGTGTAATTATTATATTATATTGTAATTCCAGCCTTTACAACACTAAGTACGGGGAGAGGGCAGTTTGTGATTGTAGGTAACAAAAATAAAAATAGATAAAATAAATAAGGACCAAAAAGGTAACAACGTTTTGTAAGGTGTTTGGCAAGTTTCACCTCCTTTTGCAGAGTTCTTTTTTTTCATATTTCTGTCTTTTGTTGTGATCACAGAGCTGTCATCTCTCTCCGGCTACAGTTCACACAGTGACGTAAAGGCATCTGGCAGGAGATTTCCACCACTGTGGAGAAACTGGACACAGTCAAGGTTGCTCGTAAATATGTGAAATATTCTTAACAAACACACCTAATACTTTCTTCACAGAACAATTCAGTTTGAAGTAACATGTATTTGCCTGTGCATTCTTAGCCACTCTCAAAGACAAGTCATTGATGAATAAGATTTGTATCAGACATTTTCACTGTTAAAAGCAGGCTATATGAATAAACTTGACTTGTCTGGATGAGGGTGTGCATTCGATGGAAATTACAAATAACGATGTGTCATCACAACCTGCAAAGAATTTCAAAACTACACGCGTAGTGAGATAACACACGTCGTCAAATGCTGTCATCAGCGTTCATGACAAAAGCAACTTTTATTTTCTTTCTCTTGTGTTTCATTTTGTTAAGTGTTTTTTTTTTCAAACAAATCAGCAGTTAACACCAACTGCATTGACACAATTTAAAAAGATTCAGTCTACATTAGGAGACGGCTTTCTGTGTTTCGTCTCCATCTATTGACCTACTTGTTCGCTTATTCCCACATAATTACAGTTCAACATATTAGCACGTACTGCTCCGAGCCTTCAGCAATTGATTAACAGTGTATACATGTACAATATTTAAGCTATAGAATAGAATATTGCACCAATCATGTTTAATTTATCACACTGGTTCGGTTTAAGTAAACAGATCAAACCTTAAAGCCACTATGTGTAGAAATAAGAATGTCAGATGTTGGTGCCCCCTAGTGATAGTATCAAAAAGTATACAGTGTGTGTTATGTGAAATCCCCACATCACCATTCCTCCCTGCATATATTGACCCGACTAAAGAACACAAAATGAATAGACTGAAAGCAAAACATAAACTTTGTCCCAGCAGTTTTTTACGGAATTGTTCTATGTACAAAAAAAATAAGGATGTCATCTTGATTTTAAATATGTTACAATTTCTTTTAAGAATTCTACACATGGTGGCTTCGAAAAACGCTCAATTGAACACAAAGTGAAAAGAGAATCACATGGTAACATTATTACAAGAGCAGCATTGGAAATACAGTGAGTACACTGGCCTGATGAAGACAATTAAGACAGAGATCAACAAGGTCACATTAACAGTGACAGTTAACTGTGTACTGGATGGGAGAGTATCAGGGTTGGTCTAGCAGCCCATTGACCTCTTCAGAGACATAAACTTATGACGAGTTTCTAAGCGGCACGCTGGCCTTTGGTTCCCTTGTAAACAGAATAATACTCCCACCCTGTCCCATATCACCACCGGACTTTATTCATCTATGTCATGAATTTAAAAAATATTTATTAGTTACATACAGTTAATTTTATATAAGTCAGAAGTCATCTATCAACATGTATAAGTCAGTCCTGTTACAAAAATGACAGGGACGATGTGAAGCTGCTACACTGTGGTATGTCTTCTTTGTCACGAATTAAGGTGGAAAATTTAAAAAGGTTGACTGAAAAAACCTGTGAGTGTTGGAAAGGGCTTGGAGATACATGTACTATTAATGTAAATGATTTTGTTAAAACGTCAGCAAGTACAAATGAAGCTCATTGGATGGAAGAGCTCCAACTTTTCATGGATTCACAGTCGGTTATTTAAAATACTGATGTTGCTACAGTTACACACGTTACTAGAGGTGGCTCTGTTGGTCATTCTGTCCGACAAATGGTCTTAGAAATGTAATTTTAAAATGTAAAAAAAATAAACCTTGACATGAGCTTGACACACACACACACTTTTAAAGGCCAAGGGTCTAATGACATAGGCGCTGATGATGAACCAGACGTTCATCGAATGTTCTGACCCCCAGTGAGTCAGTTTTACAGCATACAGTACATCCTGTGTCCTGCACCATCTCAGCACACCAAAATGACCAGATTGGTTCAACACATGTTCTTAGTTCCTCTCCATTACGCTTTCTGTCCTGAAGGCCACCAAACAAAGCACATCAAATGTAGCACAAAATATTATGCTCAACTATCATTCACACAATAATGGACGAAGAATTTTGAAAAGAAGCCCCTTATCCCGTAAGACATTGTCATTGGTTTGTCAGTCAGTGGAGAAACAAACAACCAACCAGTCAGTAATGTTTATCCTTCTCTCCATGCTGATTTATCATCCTGTCCTCTTGGATTGTGTCGGATGGAAGAAATCAGGCATTCCACCATGGAGGTCCTTCATCTCTTTGATCCTTCTGACGTCCTTCGATGCCATCAAGGCCATTTGATCAGTAATCCCTCAAGCTCCTTCCTCCATTCTTTGAACCAGTGGAGTAAAACTTTAACAGTTACACAGCAATCCCATTATTTGTCTAAGGTCACACATCATCGTCATCATCGTCGTTTTGCCGAAACCTCCGTTCAAGACTTTGTCCTCTCTGGCTCCCTCTTTGAGGAAGTCGACCAACGGGATCCTGACAAAGCATGTACTGATTCCAGATTTTCCAGAACGCTGTGCGGAATTTCTTGATGCGGAAAGCGTAAACGATGGGGTTGACGGCGGAGTTGCTGTGGGTGAGGATGATGGCGATGTAAATGAGGATTGGCGATTTCGTAGAGGTAGGGCAAAAAAGGGTGATGCAGTTGATAATGTGAAGAGGGAGCCAGCTGACTGCAAAAAGGAAAAGAACAAGGGCGAGCGACTTGGCTAGCTTGAGCTCCTTGCCAAAGTAACGGCTGGGGTCTGTGTGGCTAGCTGTCACCTGCAGGGAGATAAGGGAGATGATCGTCAGCGTATAAGTTAAGCTTTAATCTAAATAGATCACGTAAGGGTTTTAATAGCAAAAACATTGTCACTAAATTGCTGCTTATCAAACAAAACATCCAAATTTGTTGTACACTAGATGAAGTCCTCACCTTCTTGTTAAGCTGCTTGTGGATCATGTAGAAAATCTCGATATAAATGGCCAGCATTAGGAGCAGAGGGGGCAGTACCCAGCCAAAGAAGTTGAAGTAGACCATGTAGTCCATGCAGATAACTGTCTCAAACGCACAGGTTATGACCAGGTCATCAGTGAGCACAGAGCTGTTGAGATGCTGTCGGTTATTCCAGCCCAGCATCGGTGTGAGGCCCACTATGATGGAGACCAGCCAACACAACAGAACGGCTGTGCCAGCGCGCCGCTGGGTCACCACCCTCTTGTAGCTATGGCAACAAAGGAGAAGATAAAGTTTTGAGGCAGATAAACAGATATTTCAATCAGCCAGTGCTTTTACTACCGATTCATTTGCTTAAATGTATTGATGTGTCAACTCTTGAAAAAGATTGCTACACCTTAAATAACAGGCGAAATAAAAAGAACATTTTGTTTTTAATTCAGTCCGATACAACATCAAAATCATTGCTAAAGTTTTACAACAAATACTCTCTTTGTGGAATTGATACTGTTACATTTTTCAAGCGATTGTATTTTGGGGTGTGGTTCTAACTGTCAAAGCCAGACTATTTTAAGTTTTGTTGATTAACTGGAACAGCACAGGTCCGGAATTGAGGCAACCATTTAGGTTGCCTCAATTCAGGACTTAGTTATGTCTGTTATAAAGCAATATGTAGCTGAAGTTTGCATGCCTTCGCTAGAATTTTGTAACGATAAGCTTCTGGTCATACCAGACAAAGGAGAGCTGTAGCAGCAAATTCCTTGAATGTGTTGAATAAGCCATGGTGAGTTAAATTTCCTGTGAATAAAACATAGTATTTGCAAAAGGAAGAATGTGTTATTTCCTCTTTCAAGGGATACATAGTCTTGCCATAAACTCTGGGTTTATGGGACTGTTTTAGAGCAGGAACCCTGTGGGAGTTGTAAAACACAATTGTCTTTATTTATCTATTTGGTGTGATAATGGGAAGTGCCTCCTCCCTCGTCCTGTCTCTCCCACACAATGGTCTTCTATTGGACAGGACCATGAACTCACGTCATTGCTGACGAAACATGAAAGATTCCTGTTGTTGACTGAGCTGTTGATTTTTCTAAGACCACCTTTGTTCCTAAGTGCTGACTCAAATCGCTGAATAGTGTCATTTTTATTCGCTCCCTTCCATATGTGAAGCACATTTTTTCTCTCTTCCTGCCTGCTCCCTGGCTAACCTGGCCAACACCAACTCAAGCACAGAAACATACACTCACTGTATGTGCCTGGGTAGAACTTTGATATTTTTTTTCCCTCATTAGCTTTCTCTGCTCAGTCAGCTGCCCTTGCACTTAATTCTCTGTCAATTAAGGCACATACACACACACACACACGGTTCAGCCAGGATGATTATTCAGACACAACACAATGACGAATGAATGAATACATAAGGGATGATTTTAGAGTTCCCTTTAGGAGAACGTCTGGACAGTGGGTGTCGATGGCTTGTTTACCTATAGCAATCCGTACAGCTGCTTGTGAAGCTCAGCTGTCTGTCTGCCAAAAATAACTTTCTGGATTTCGACTAATTTCCATCCATCTCTTCTTCCGTCTTCTGTCTCCCAGCTCTTGAAACCCTGTCCTTCAGGTATACTCAGGTCATTTTCAATTCTCACATACGCCACCCTTATCAAGGCAGTATGGCTTCCAAACCACCTCTGCTATAAAAAGCAATCCGTGCCTGTGTCTCTCTAGAGTCCCAAGGGAGGAGTGTTGCTCACATTATCACACTACCCACAAGACACTTAAACACAACGCACGCATGTGTATGTGATCTGAACTTTACCAGATGGGATTTGCTGGCTAAAATGGAATCATAGTGAGAAGGAAGTACATGTTCTCTGATGTATTGTGGTGCTTATATGGAGAAGCACCTGACTATATATTTCCTTTGTTGTTGTTCTGTTTTTTCTTTTTTTTTTGCCGTTTGATGTTGAAACTATTTCTAAATAGATTGTAATCATTACACTAGATATTTTATATGACACGTAGAGTGTTCCTATTTACTGTGATATGTTTCCTGTGCATTGCCTCGTGCTGTCACTATATATCCAGGAAACAGGTTATCCACTGTCTGATGGAAAGGGCTGTGGAACCCTGCAGCACTGATGATATATTAGTTAAGCCTATAATACTGAGATCATACTCCAGAATATATATTTTTTTATTGTTCCCGTGTCATGTCTTGTGCTGATGTCCTCTGGGTGCATGTGTTTATTATGTGTGTGTTGGTTGCCAGCCTGAGAAATTATGCAATCCATCAACCAGTCACCGTAAGCCTATTGACTAATCATGCATTCTCTGGCAGGCCGGTCCAGGCTTCTTGTTAAATGAGCCAACTTTAAGTGGGAACTCGAGTTTTCACTAACAACACAAGGCACGAGTGGCCCCTGTTACCATGCAACAGAAATGCCAGTTTTAAATGTAGTTACTTACTAACCAGATCAGAGGGAATACAGATAGAAGAGCAGCAGCCATTATCTCTGCATGCTTCTTTTAGCTCCTGCTGCCTGCCCCCACACACATGTCTCCTGCTGCCTCCCCACACATGTGAAATTCAACAGCTTTAAAAGGTGCTGTATCAGCTTTGACCCTTCTCTGGACCTCACGCATCCCAATGTAAATACAAGAATTTGTCTTTGTTGTACACAACATGATCTCCATCTATACATCTTTATCATACATGTTAATTATATCCACAACTGAAGTGTCAATAACAAATATGTTTGTAGCTGAAAATACATATCAGACTTAAAAAAAAATCCATTCCAAGAATTCTGTAGCTAATTATTTCTAAATATTTTTTAAATTCCAAGTCCTAGCAGTGTCAGGCCATCTATTTTTGTGTTGTATTGTAGCTTCTCTGTTAAATCTAGTTTGGGTCGGATTTTGTGTTGGAATTGTAGGCCCCTACACATAAGAAGATGATCCATGAATGAAAAGATGGAAATGAAATAAAGAAGTCTAAATAACTTTTAAACCTATATTAAAATCAGGATCAAAAGATGCTTAGCCATAACGAAGACTGACTTCATCACCAACCACTGTCATTTCCAGTAGAGACAGATATTTTAAAGCAGATAAATGAAGCCCTGGTACATTAATGTAACTTAGTTAAAACTATCACACACATCTTTAAACTATGAAATTGAAATCCTGCATGCATACTGTATATATGGGTGCCCTTGTTCCGAGCTGCCGGTCCAGACACAAAGGCATCTGTGTGGATGAGACAAAGGTACTGGAAACTAGCCTGGAAGAATTCACCTTTATGCCTACCTCATGGGGATTTTGACTCGCAGATAGCGGTCGATGGCAATGGCCAGCAACGCCAGGATTGAACTTTGCGTTAGGACGAGCACCGTGCAGGTGATCAGCAGGCAACTGTAAAAGTGCGTCTTGAATCCGATGCTGATGGTTATCGCAAGGGGGATGACTAGAGCCCCCACCGCAATGTCAGCCAAGGCCAAGGAGACGATGAAACAAAACGTGGTGTCTCTCAGAGAGCGGTTAATACGCACAGCCCACACCACCATCACGTTGCCGATGACCGAGGACACGGCGATCACCACCTCCATCCCGATGTAGACGGCTTTGACGGTCAGATCCGAAGTCATGTTGTTCATGGATGCTGGAAGAGTGCGCGCTCGGCTGATAAACAGTCCAGACGCGTGGAGGGAGTTCTCTGGTGGAGTTTGTGGGCACCGGCTGAGACACCCTGACTCGCGTTCCGCATGTTTTATTATGTCCCCAAATATGTAGAGGTGGCTCTGAATGATCTCATGATCCACTCCAGCACATTCGAGCCGCGCGCCTGACGCAGAACTTGGTGTCCATGTGGTCCCCAGGCGGTGATTCCGAGAATGAAGTACGTGGCTCCTGCCGTCCTGCTGGCAGACAGAGAGAGAGCGCGCGCGAGAGAGAGAGAGAGAGAGAGAGAGAGAGAGAGAGAGAGAGAGAGGACGGACGGACGCAGGTTCCCAACGCGCGCTGCTTCCCTCAAATATGTGGGCATGTGTAAGAGGTCAGACAAATAAACAGAACTTGCCCCCAAATAATGCTGTGTCTGGCTTAATCTGAGTCATTGCATGATATTGATTGCGCCATCAGGACATGGACACGATTCAGTTGGCTCAAGACATTTTTTATTTTCCATGGGGCAATTGTTTCCCGTGAAGTAATCCAATTTAGATATGGTGACTGATTGTGAGTGTTTCAAGTATTTCAATAACTTTTTTGCCATTGTGTATCTAGTGAAACTAAAAACGTGTTTGGCCATGAAAGGAAAGGAATTCACATTTTATTTTTAATTTACCATTGCTTCTCTAGTGGAACCCACATTAACAAACCCCAGATAATAGAAAATACAGATTGGCTTACTTGAAACAAATGTGACATTCCTTACAATTTATTCCTGACGGGATTGTTTTTATTTAGGACAGGTTAATATCTCATCGGGGATATTCACCTTCCAGGATAGTCAGCTCACCTGTGAAAATATTTGGTTGTGTTATGCTAGCAAAACACAGGATTGACACATACAGTACCTGTTCGAGCGGATGTGCATTGGCAGGTCATATCAGAATCTCTGATGTAGTTCAAAAACTCAAACTCTGGTCATCAAACTCGGCTAAATGAAACTCTAGGCCTAGAATCAAGAGACCATACAGAAATAAATTCTGAACCTTTTTTCGGAAAATGGTGCTTGTCATCTATTAGTCAAAATTATACCAATCTCCAATTAATATAATAATATTATTGATACAGCATATTGGAAATGTCTGTTTTTTTCATAGTGATATCCGATCCATGTGACAGACAGCCAGGTATATAGATACACAAGGTCAATGCAATGCAATATCAAAGTGATTATGAAGGGGGATTCACCAAACACCTTACATCTCTAATGCTTGTATCTTCAGTATAACATGTAGCCTTTAGTTACAGGCCAAAATAAGCAGTGGGTGAAAAGTGTAAACGTGTAAAGCATTGAAGCTCTGTTGGAGGCAGATGCACAGAAAGGAAGCTGGGTGAAGAAAAATGGTCCAATGCTTTGTGTCGGACGGAGACAATGAAACATCCTACGGGACAGCATCAGCTGGGTATCAGTTGGAAACAGCTGCATTAAGCTTCAAGACAGATGCACACACAAAACCCCATAAAGATGCAAATGAGAGCCATAAACAAGTGGCATAAAGGCATGTGGCAGGAGGCATGGACACATACTGTTCACACAGCCTTCAATGCAGATGAAGGCAGGACATGCACTGTGCGTGTAGTGCCTTCATCTGCATTGTATTTGAATGTGAAATGTTTATTTTTTTTTTAATAGACAAACTTATCGTCTCCTCCAGAATGGCAAACACCGATGCTGCACTCTGACAACCTGTCAATAGATGGAGAAGGCCAATTTCTCTCACCTTGACTACAGCGGAGGTATTTTCCCCGGGAATGATGTATGTCTCTGTCTTCAATCATTCATCTGTCTTTGACTCCTCTGTGTCTTTCATCAAGCAACACTTAAGGTGAAGGATGGCAACCCACGGGCACACTCTACTCGTGGTCACCCTGAGATAGACCTAATTTCAAACATATTTTCTATAAAAAGTAAAGTAAAAAGTAAAAAGCCTCATTTCAGCTCATTATATCCCCATTGCTTACACGTGTGTGATGTTCTTTGTTGTATTTGCGGTGTATTGATTGATTTTATTTTATTTGTGTATGGACATGACAATGACATTGGACGAACCAGATGCAATGTTTTCAGTGTATTAGCATAAATGCAAGTTTACAACACCTGTCCACAGGAGGCTTTTAAAAACAACAAAATAAACAAGTCAAAACAAAAACAAGATCAAATACTGATAAAAACTGACAATTAAAAGCGTAAAAATGCAGTATACAATGGAGTACAGAGCAGCAATATAATAAGTCAAATATATATATAGGCTACATAGAGTAAAACAAAGGCAGCATGATCAAACAATACACTAGTTGTAAATTATTTGTGTGAGCACTGTTGATTTGGTTGAATATTTTTCTACATTCGTTATTTATTGTTATCAGAATCATAAAAAAGCAGGCTTATGTGATGTATGAAAATGGATCTGAATTGGTGAAGATAAGATCCAAGCGTTTCCTTGTAAGCGAGGGCTCTGGGTCTTCCAGGCAGCTTCGTGGTGGCCTGTATGATCATTGTGACTCACCTCGACCATTCTATGTGACTGAGTTTTTCTTTGTTGAAAAGATTCGCTCAAAACATCTGAAGAACGATGCCAACTCTGAATGTTGCTATATTTGGCATTTATTTCTTTGTTTAAAAGCACAAGCAGCGGTTTGACCTCCCATCATAATACTATGCATCCCACTTCTGAAGAAGACACGTGTAGGACAATGTGGACACGTGTGGTATCTTTGCTGGAACTACCGTACATAATATTTATGAATCATGACCATGAATTTTATATGCTTCATAAGGCCTGTTGACCCTCAGCAATCAGTCACAGTGGAAATATATTGGCTTGTATATTTTTAAAGAGCAGTCTCTTCTAAGAAACAATTCCTCCACAGTAATCCCAGTAGTTTTCTGGAAGACATTTTAAATCAAGACACATCCAGGCGACAACTATTTGTCACAATAGCCCAGTTTAGCTGCAGGCTGCCAGCAGCAGTCTGTGTGCCACAGGTACAGGTGGGCTGCATGAAAGCACTAAACGGGTTCATCCATCTGACTCAAGCAGGGGACATGTTAAGACAAGTATCTTCTTCAAGTAGGAGTATAAAGTTGCATTAATTTGACAATGTCTTTTCAAATATTATCTAGGTCATGTACATGTACCTTAATCCATTGTTGAATTCATTGTTCCATAGGTGCAATCTCAGGTCACCTACAGAGGCACTTGTCAGAAATCAAAAGAAATAGGGATGCACTGTACTTGGAAATTGGAAGTTTATAATTTGATGTGCGATCACACTGTGGTGTATACTCTGCTAGACTAAGATAAATGTCACAGTCTTATACTCTGGTCTATGATCACTCAGTTCAATGTTGATGTGTTTCCCTCGTCTGATTCATGATTGACATCCATTATCAGTTCAAAGGGAGATGCCATTTCCCTGGTCTGAGGGCTTGTGTGCTGTTAATGCAAGTATCGTGGCCCACAGGTCCATGGACATTAAAACTGGTGGGATAAGATTTTGACTTCATTGTGTTATGGCTTTATAAAAATGCATGCATTTACATGTGTAATACAGCATGTTTACACTTTAACTTCAGTCTGCATGTTGCAACCAAAGAGTGGTTTTACAGGACTGATGCTGATCTATGCTGAGGATATTACTATGCCCTGTGCATTATGTTTATACAGAATGAGTCCATGATGGAAATAAAACATTACATTCAATTTGTGTACATTTACTCAGTTCTGTACTTATTTACAATTTTGAGGTACATTTTGCTACTTTATACTTTTAATCCAGTATAACAAGGAAATATGGTACATTCCACGTTTACTTTACTGCTTAACTTACTAGTTATGTTACGAAATACATGTTATGTACAGTATGAAAAGATTTTAAGATTAAACCAGTGGTTTCCAACCCCTATTGGTTTGTGGCCCCTTCCATAAAAACAGTGTCTAGTTGGGGTCTTCATATGCAGAGGAAGAATAAGATAGGCTCTGTCCACTGGATGTTGCTTATCTGGTAAAATGGCTCAGGACTGGCTGTCATGGCTTCACTAGCTTAATTTATGACAGCTTCTAGTTTTCATAACTCGTTTCATGCGTTCCGTATCTCATCACAATTTTATACGAGAGCAACCCTTTATCTCTCTTTCCAAGAAAATGAACCGTCATAGGCCTGCTGAGCGTGTCCCAGCTTGGATCGAGGTCCATTGTGTGGAATCTGTGCTGTGGCTGTTGAAGCGTGATCTTTTAGGGGAGAGAACGTGCAGCTCCTCATCAACCCTGTCC
Source organism: Hyperoplus immaculatus (assembly GCA_949357725.1). Taxonomy (NCBI): domain Eukaryota; kingdom Metazoa; phylum Chordata; class Actinopteri; order Uranoscopiformes; family Ammodytidae; genus Hyperoplus; species Hyperoplus immaculatus. The sequence continues at coordinate 8,756,489 of OX442350.1, read as the reverse complement.
AGCCCTTTGCATAAATGGAGGGAATTGTTCTGGTACTTTGCTGCTGGGATGAGCCTCATATTACGACCGCTTCATTTGCTGACCTGTGGGATGCAACACAATATGGGGCTGAAGCTGAACTCTGTAATCTGTGCAATAACTAAATTGGTGTTCCTGCCACTCGGCCAATCTTCCCCAAGTAACATGCGTCGTCTCTTTAAAATCGGGGGACTGGACATTTTGGAGTGATAGAGCACTTTACTTGACTTCAATTTGGTTTAAAATAAGTGTTCAAAGAGTGCAGTCTGTGCGGGAAAGACAGGGAGTAAACATCTTATAAAAATGTCTCAATCACAGAGCAAATTGATAAACAAATAAAAGAATACTAGAGAAAATATTGTGAGGAAGCGCACAATGATACGCTTGTAGAAGGAAAAAGGTTTATTTTCAATAATAGCAAGAAAACTCCGCGGAGGTTCACTGGTTACAACACACGCGGGTATGTTGTAAGGAGTGGCAACCTTTCCTTAAATCGTCACATATTTAACATTTACTCCCCAGGGGGGAGGCGTCTAACAGTGGGATTGGAGGAGAGACAGGCTGAGAGGCAGACAGTTCTAATATACATACATTGTTATTGTAAAACATGGGAGGGGTCAGGTTGATCTGAGTAGGCGAGACAGGCAAGGGAGGGGGACGTAGGAGACAGGTATACAGTTAAGCTGGGTGGGGGAAGAGGAGGGGGAGACAGGTTGGGAGGCAGACAGGTTGAAATATACATTCATATCATAATCGTGGGTGGGGCAGGCTGACCCAGAACAGCAGGAGGCTGTCTGCAGGAACATTGTCCTCTTTCAAATGTATAGTCAGGCTGGCTAATCTCCCTCCACAATATCTAACATAGTTTGGATTCAATGCTCTTCATGAAAACGAGATGGAGGACAATAGAATTAAGGGAATAATTCAATTAAAAACATTTGCAATGCAATTTGTATATGGAAGTAGTTTTGCCAATGAACCAAGTTTAACAGTGGTATGCCACTGATTTATTATTACACTTCCATAAAATGTGGAGGAAATACAAAATGCACAGAGGCTTGAGATATCCTGTTTTTTAATCCCTTGTGTCGGTCAAGCTCCAGAACTATTGGTGTTGATTATTGTATTGTACTCCAGACTGTCAGTTTTAAGAGCCCGAGCGGAGGTATACCACAAGATAGTTTATTTTTCAAACTTTTAAAAGCGCCCTCCAGAGCCATAAATGCCATTTTATTAGATATTTTATTGGTTAAGTATGCCTGCCATGATGTATAAACTGATTGCATTGCAGCACTGCATTAGAGAGAGTTAGAACTTGTTAGGACTCTTGAAGGCTGCTGTGAAATTATACTGACAAGCCTGAAGTCAGTGTTGTACCAAGGGTTGCCAAGTCTAATGAAAATAGATCTTAGTAGGACATGTGACTGAAGTTATCCTGGGCTATTCTGACATATGGAGGTGAAACTTAATTCTGAATCCTTAACATTGTGTTTGTTCGACTTGTTTTCTCATTTCTATAATTATCTAAATGTCACAGCCAAATCACTGCATTATAGGAACAACAGTCAGATGTTTTCCTCATTGTCTCCTATATAATTCTGCTGAATGCACAAAAACAAGAGTCTATAGAGTTACAATCCATTATTTAGTAACTGTGTATCTGAATCCGAATTTGATGAAAATGGGGGCGGGACCTGATAAGCCTTTGGCTTCTTCCGTCTCCCTTCGGACAACACAAAGTATGATGTATGAATATTTGCAAGAGAAAATTGTGTATTGTGTGGAATTGTCCGAAAGAATAATAAATAAATAAACAATCCATTATAATGCTGTACCTTGACTAGAGCGGACGATATTGACGAGGATGTTACAAACACTTTGTTTTTAGGCATCATAAAGAAATTGTGTAATAATTTCATCTCACATTATCAATTACTTGAAATAAGGATGAGAGTATTTTTAGTGTATTAAGCCCCGCAAGTCACTTTACTGACTGTCTGTAGGTCTGGCTTTATTATACTATCTATGGTCTGGCTACACTTCTACTTCCTGTATTCATTGCAATAGTTCACAACTTAATCTTCTCATGTAAATTCTTTGAATTCTCCTCTGTGGTCACTGTTTCCACGAAACGTCGGATCACCATCTGTTTCACATCCGACATCATTCAGCCCTCTGGTAGATTGTTCTTGTGTTCCATCTTGAGACTACATGTGCATGAAGCTAATCGGCAGGCTTGCTGCTACATCTGAGTCCATTATTCAACAAACCCATTTGTTAGCATATAGCACTGTACAGGATGTTCTGCGTAATCCGGTGTCTAGCCACATGTGTGGTTTCTCTCAGCATAGGTCTGTGCCATCATGTCTGCAATCACGTGAAAAGTGTACATATGTTAAAGAGGACCTATGATACTTTTTGACTTTTATGCCCTATGAACGTTGTTATAATGATTTATAGTCATGTTTAACCATACTAGCTTATCAAATAATGACGTACATGCATTTAGACGTATTCCCTGCTGACCGTCTGGGGTGGCTGTGCAGAGCACTAAACACTAGGCCAGCCGGTCGAGAAATCACGTGTTCAAATCGGTTCAGAATTTCCTGCCATCGTGTCGTCACGTTCCCGGATGTTTCCATGTATGGTAATGCTGCTCTGGCAAGCTCCGGCCATGCCCCCACCTTCCTGCTCTCAAATCTCCCCGTGCGCTGCAGAAAGTGTTCCGGAAGGAAGGTAACCAATCACAACGGAGTAGGGTTTGCAGGGGGGTAGGGGGGGAGGGGGCGGAGTAGCAAAAAGCCGAGTGTTGTGTGAGACTGCTGTGCTCGCTCAGATGAGAGGAAGAGTTTCCCGAAAATCTACATGGGGTTTTTGTGATGTGATTCATGTCAGGTTGCTCTATAGCAGTTTTTGACAAGAAATTAAGACCAGAAAAGTTGTATAATAGGAGATATTTAATGAATAAATAAATGAATGGTTTAGGTTGTGTGTCTTAATTGCTCTTGCAGTGTTTATAAAATGAAAAGGTATAATTTCTATGAGGGGTGGAAAGGTTGACCTAAATCTAGATTTCGCCCTGCTGGATGTTTGTGTGCTGTGACATTTCGGAAATATGTTTGGTTTTGCGGTATAGGCTAATTGTGCAATGGGTCGGTTGGCATGAAAAAATGCTGTATTGTGGGGGACGCACTTCCACTTCTTCCTCTTTTTTCTTATTTACTCAATATCCCTCAATGGCAGTTAGGTATACAGAGAGCCAAAAAGATGTAAATAACACTAGATAAAACCAGCCTTGAAGTATGGCAAGCAATCAATGGCAAATGATAACCTGCGACTGTGAAATTTTTTCTTTTGCGATTGCGTCCTGTCTTCTTGTCCTGGGTGGAACACTTTTTGATAAACCCGTAGCAGCAGCACTAGACTTTCTGACAGCAGCTGGAAGGTCTCATTATAGGCTTTCACAAACTGATCTGATAAAGGCAGTTCAGGCTTTATTTGATTTTATGTTATGGGTTAAAGGCTGGATATAAAAGAGCCCATAGCAACAGATCAGACAGAGCTCACCCTCTCAGGATCCTCTTGGCAGGACTCCACTCAACATGTTCACTGTTACTCCCCTGGCGTTTTGCATCAGTGGGTTCAGAGCCAAATCCCATTCTACCCCGCTACATGACAAGCCCTCCAATGTCTTCCCTTTTAAAGAATACAACATAACAGACATTCTTGTATCAGGAAGTCCTTTTGTGTGTGGTTTTTCAAAGTGTATTAACCTCTTTTTTTACAACCTCTCTTTTCGTAAATTTTACCACATCACTTTTCTGTGGGAAAGAGAGCTCAACAGTTCCTTCAGCCACTGACCAACTTTTTTTTTTTTTACCTCACTTGCTTAACGGGAAGAACACAGAAATGTGTCATTTCTTCCCGTTCCTCGATGCATGCCAGAAAAGCTCAAGGGAAGATCATTGCAAAATACAATTGAATTTATTCAGAATGATGTGCCAACAGAGTTTACTGTATCTACAACTGTTATCTACAACTAAGTAGACTTAGATAAGTCATTCTCAAGAGATAAATGGGTAACACTTTACAATAAGGTACACAAAAAAAGAGTAGTTACCCTTTTAAAAAGGTTAGTTACCCTTTTGAAAAGAGTAGTTACCCTTTTCAAAAAGAGTAGTTACCCTTTTTGAAAAGAGTAGTTACCCTTTTTGAAAAGAGTAGTTACCCTTTTGAAAAGGTTAGTTACACTTTTGAAAAGAGTAGTTACCCTTTTGAAAAGAGTAGTTACCCTTTTGAAAAGAGTAGTTACCCTTTTCAAAAAGAGTAGTTACCCTTTTTGAAAAGAGTAGTTACCCTTTTGAAAAGAGTAGTTACTCTTTTGAAAAGAGTAGTTACCCTTTTCAAAAAGAGTAGTTACACTTTTGAAAAGAGTAGTTACCCTTTTGAAAAGAGTAGTTACCCTTTTCGAAAAGAGTAGTTACCCTTTTTGAAAAGAGTAGTTACCCTTTTTGAAAAGAGTAGTTACCCTTTTTGAAAAGAGTAGTTACCCTTTTGAAAAGGTTAGTTACACTTTTGAAAAGAGTAGTTACCCTTTTGAAAAGAGTAGTTACCCTTTTCAAAAAGAGTAGTTACCCTTTTTGAAAAGAGTAGTTACCCTTTTTGAAAAGAGTAGTTACCCTTTTTGAAAAGAGTAGTTACCCTTTTGAAAAGGTTAGTTACACTTTTGAAAAGGTTAGTCACACTTTTGAAAAGAGTAGTTACCCTTTTGAAAAGAGTAGTTACCCTTTTTGAAAAGAGTAGTTACCCTTTTTGAAAAGAGTAGTTACCCTTTTGAAAAGAGTAGTTACTCTTTTGAAAAGAGTAGTTACCCTTTTCAAAAAGAGTAGTTACACTTTTGAAAAGAGTAGTTACCCTTTTGAAAAGAGTAGTTACGCTTTTCAAAAAGAGTAGTTACCCTTTTTGAAAAGAGTAGTTACCCTTTTTGAAAAGAGTAGTTACCCTTTTTGAAAAGAGTAGTTACCCTTTTGAAAAGGTTAGTTACACTTTTGAAAAGAGTAGTTACCCTTTTGAAAAGAGTAGTTACCCTTTTCAAAAAGAGTAGTTACCCTTTTTGAAAAGAGTAGTTACCCTTTTTGAAAAGAGTAGTTACCCTTTTTGAAAAGAGTAGTTACCCTTTTGAAAAGGTTAGTTACACTTTTGAAAAGGTTAGTCACACTTTTGAAAAGAGTAGTTACCCTTTTGAAAAGAGTAGTTACCCTTTTTGAAAAGAGTAGTTACCCTTTTTGAAAAGAGTAGTTACCCTTTTGAAAAGAGTAGTTACTCTTTTGAAAAGAGTAGTTACCCTTTTCAAAAAGAGTACATACATACATACATCTTCAACCGCTTATCCGAAATCGGGTCGCGGGGGCAGCAGCTTGAGCAGGGAACCCCAAACTTCTCTTTCCCGGGCCACATCAACCAGCTCTGACTGGGGGATCCCGAGGCGTTCCCAGGCCAGTGTGGAGATATAATCTCTCCACCTAGTCCTGGGTCTTCCCCGAGGCCTCCTTCCAGCTGGACGCTCCTGGAACACCTCCCTAGGGAGGCGCCCTGGGGGCATCCTTACCAGATGCCCGAACCACCTCAACTGGCTCCTTTCAACGCAAAGGAGTAGCGGCTCTGCCCCGAGTTCCTCACGAATGACTGAGCTTCTCACCCTATCTCTAAGGGAGACGCCAGCCACTCTCCTGAGAAAACCCATTTCGGCCGCTTGTACCCGCGATCTCGTTCTTTCGGTCATTACCCAGCCTTCATGACCATAGGTGAGGGTAGGAACAAAGATCGACCGGTAGATCAAAAGCTTTGCCTTACGACTCAGCTCTCTTTTTGTCACAACAGTGCGGTAAAGCGTATGCAAAACCGCCCCTGCTGCTCCGATTCTCCGGCCAATCTCACGTTCCATTGTTCCCTCACTCGAAAACAAGACCCCGAGGTACTTGAACTCCTTCACTTGGGGTAAGGACTCATTCCCTACCTGTAGTAGACAAACCATCGGTTTCCTGCTGAGCACCATGGCCTCAGATTTAGAGGTGCTGATCCTCATCCCAACCGCTTCACACTCGGCTGCAAACCGATCCAATGAGAGCTGAAGGTCACAGGCCGATGATGCCATCAGAACCACATCATCCGCAAACAGCAGAGATGAGATCTTCAGACCACCAAACTGCAACCCCTCCCCACCACGACTACGCCTTGATATCCTGTCCATGAATATCACAAACAGGATTGGTGATAAAGCGCAGCCCTGGCGGAGGCCAACCCCCACCGGAAACGAGTCCGACTTACTACCGAGAACCCGGACACAGCTCTCGCTTTGAGTGTACAGAGATTGGATGGCCCTGAGAAGAGACACCCTCACCCCATACTCCCGCAGCACCCCCCACAGTATCTCCCGGGGAACCCGGTCATAAGCCTTCTCCAAATCTACAAAACACATGTAGACTGGATGAGCAAACTCCCAAGCTCCCTCTAGGATCCTTGCGAGAGTGAAGAGCTGGTCCGTTGTTCCACGGCCAGGACGGAATCCGCATTGTTCCTCTTCAATCTGAGGTTCGACTATCGGCCGAACCCTCCTTTCCAGCACCTTGGAGTAGACTTTGCCGGGGAGGCTGAGAAGTGTGATACCTCGGTAATTGGCACACACTCTCTGGTCCCCCTTTTTGAAAATAGGAACCACCACCCCGGTCTGCCACTCCTTCGGCACTGTACCCGACTTCCACGCAATGTTGAAGAGGCGTGTCATCCAAGACAGCCCCTCCACACCCATTGCTTTCAGCATTTCTGGACGGATCTCATCAACCCCCGGGGCTTTGCCACTGTGGAGTTGTTTGACTACCTCAGTGACTTCCACCAGGGAAATTGACGATGATCCCCCATCAGCCTCCAGCTCTGCCTCCAACATAGAGGGCGGGTTAATCGGATTCAGGAGTTCCTCAAAGTGCTCCTTCCACCGACCGACCACCTCCTCAGTTGAGGTCAACAGCGTCCCATCCTTACTGTACACAGCTTGGATGGTTCCCCGCTTCCCCCTCCTGAGGTGCCGGACGGTCTTCCAGAAACACCTTGGTGCCGACCGAAAGTCCTTCTCCATGGTTTCTCCGAACTTCTCCCACACCCGCTGCTTTGCCTCTGTCACGGCAGAGGCTGCAGCCCTTCGGGCCTGTCGGTACCTTGCAACTGCCTCAGGAGTCCCCCGTGATAACATATCCCGGAAGCACTCCTTCTTCAGTCGGACGGCTTCCCTGACCACCGAGGTCCACCACGGCGTTCGAGGGTTACCGCCCCTTGAGGCACCTAAGACCTTGAGACCACAGCTGCCTGTCGCGGCTTCAGCAATGGAAGTTTTGAACATCGACCACTCGGGTTCAATGCCCCCAACCTCCACAGGGATGCTCGAAAAGCTCTGCTGGAGGTGCGAATTAAAGATCTCTTGAACAGGGGCCTCCGCCAGACGTTCCCAGTTCACCCGCACTACCCGTTTGGGCTTACCAGGTCTGTCCAGAGTCTTCCCCCACCCTTTGACCCAACTCACAACCAGATGGTGATCAGTTGACAGCTCCGCCCCTCTCTTCACCCGAGTGTCCAAAACATGCGGCCTCAGATCAGATGATACGATCACGAAATCGATCATCGACCTTCGGCCTAGGGTGCTCTGGTACCATGTACACTTATGAGCATCCTTATGTTCGAACATGGTGTTCGTTATAGACAAACCATGACCAGCACAGAAGTCCAACAACAAACGACCGCTCGGGTTCAGATCGGGGGGGCCGTTCCTCCCAATCACGCCTCTCCAGGTGTCTCCATCATTGCCCACGTGCGCGTTAAAGTCTCCCAGCAGAACTATGGAGTCCCCTACCGGAGCCCCATGCAGGACTCCGTTCAGGGTCTCCAAGAAGGCCGGATACTCCGAACTGCTGTTCGGTGCATACGCACAGACAACAGTCAGAGTCTTCCCCCCCACAACCCGGAGGCGTAGGGAGGCGACCCTCTCGTCCACCGGGGTAAACTCTAACGTAGTAGCGCCCAGCCGGGGGCTCGTGAGTATCCCCACACCGGCCCGGCGCCTCACACCTTGGGCAACTCCAGAGAAGAATAGAGTCCAACCCCTGTCCAGAAGTACGGTTCCAGAACCAAGACAGTGCGTGGAGGTCAGCCCCACCAGATCTAATTGGTAGCGCTCCACCTCCCGCACCAGTTCCGGCTCCTTCCCCCACAGCGAGGTGACGTTCCACGTCCCCAAAGCCAGCCTCTGCCGCCCGGGTCTGGTCCGTCGTGGTCCCCGCCCTTCACTGCCACCCATAAGGCAACTACTCTTTTCAAAAGAGTAACTACTCTTTTCAAAAGGGTAACTACTCTTTTTGAAAAGGGTAACTACTCTTTTCAAAAGGGTAACTACTCTTTTCAAAAGTGTAACTAACCTTTTCAAAAGGGTAACTACTCTTTTCAAAAAGGGTAACTACTCTTTTCAAAAAGGGTAACTACTCTTTTTGAAAAGGGTAACTACTCTTTTCAAAAGGGTAACTACTCTTTTCAAAAGTGTAACTAACCTTTTCAAAAGGGTAACTACTCTTTTCAAAAAGGGTAACTACTCTTTTCAAAAAGGGTAACTACTCTTTTCAAAAAGGGTAACTACTCTTTTTGAAAAGGGTAACTACTCTTTTCAAAAGGGTAACTACTCTTTTCAAAAAGGGTAACTACTCTTTTTGAAAAGGGTAACTACTCTTTTCAAAAGGGTAACTACTCTTTTCAAAAGTGTAACTAACCTTTTCAAAAGGGTAACTACTCTTTTCAAAAAGGGTAACTACTCTTTTCAAAAAGGGTAACTACTCTTTTCAAAAAGGGTAACTACTCTTTTTGAAAAGGGTAACTACTCTTTTCAAAAGGGTAACTACTCTTTTCAAAAAGGGTAACTACTCTTTTTGAAAAGGGTAACTACTCTTTTCAAAAGTGTAACTACTCTTTTTGAAAAGGGTAACTACTCTTTTCAAAAGAGTAACTACTCTTTTCAAAAGGGTAACTACTCTTTTCAAAAAGGGTAACTACTCTTTTTGAAAAGGGTAACTACTCTTTTCAAAAGTGTAACTACTCTTTTTGAAAAGGGTAACTACTCTTTTCAAAAGAGTAACTACTCTTTTCAAAAGGGTAACTACTCTTTTCAAAAAGGGTAACTACTCTTTTTGAAAAGGGTAACTACTCTTTTCAAAAGGGTAACTACTCTTTTCAAAAGTGTAACTAACCTTTTCAAAAGGGTAACTACTCTTTTCAAAAAGGGTAACTACTCTTTTCAAAAAGGGTAACTACTCTTTTTGAAAAGGGTAACTACTCTTTTCAAAAGGGTAACTACTCTTTTCAAAAGTGTAACTAACCTTTTCAAAAGGGTAACTACTCTTTTCAAAAAGGGTAACTACTCTTTTCAAAAAGGGTAACTACTCTTTTTGAAAAGGGTAACTACTCTTTTCAAAAGGGTAACTACTCTTTTCAAAAGTGTAACTAACCTTTTCAAAAGGGTAACTACTCTTTTCAAAAAGGGTAACTACTCTTTTCAAAAAGGGTAACTACTCTTTTTGAAAAGGGTAACTACTCTTTTCAAAAGGGTAACTACTCTTTTCAAAAGTGTAACTAACCTTTTCAAAAGGGTAACTACTCTTTTCAAAAAGGGTAACTACTCTTTTCAAAAAGGGTAACTACTCTTTTCAAAAAGGGTAACTACTCTTTTTGAAAAGGGTAACTACTCTTTTCAAAAGGGTAACTACTCTTTTCAAAAAGGGTAACTACTCTTTTTGAAAAGGGTAACTACTCTTTTCAAAAGGGTAACTACTCTTTTCAAAAGTGTAACTAACCTTTTCAAAAGGGTAACTACTCTTTTCAAAAAGGGTAACTACTCTTTTCAAAAAGGGTAACTACTCTTTTCAAAAAGGGTAACTACTCTTTTTGAAAAGGGTAACTACTCTTTTCAAAAGGGTAACTACTCTTTTCAAAAGTGTAACTACTCTTTTTGAAAAGGGTAACTACTCTTTTCAAAAGAGTAACTACTCTTTTCAAAAGGGTAACTACTCTTTTCAAAAAGGGTAACTACTCTTTTTGAAAAGGGTAACTACTCTTTTCAAAAGGGTAACTACTCTTTTCAAAAGTGTAACTAACCTTTTCAAAAGGGTAACTACTCTTTTCAAAAAGGGTAACTACTCTTTTCAAAAAGGGTAACTACTCTTTTCAAAAAGGGTAACTACTCTTTTTGAAAAGGGTAACTACTCTTTTCAAAAGGGTAACTACTCTTTTCAAAAGTGTAACTAACCTTTTCAAAAGGGTAACTACTCTTTTCAAAAAGGGTAACTACTCTTTTCAAAAAGGGTAACTACTCTTTTCAAAAAGGGTAACTACTCTTTTTGAAAAGGGTAACTACTCTTTTCAAAAGGGTAACTACTCTTTTCAAAAGTGTAACTAACCTTTTCAAAAGGGTAACTACTCTTTTCAAAAAGGGTAACTACTCTTTTCAAAAAGGGTAACTACTCTTTTTGAAAAGGGTAACTACTCTTTTCAAAAGGGTAACTAACCTTTTTAAAAGGGTAACTACTCTTTTTTTGTGTACCTTATTGTAAAGTGTTACCGATAAATGATAACAAATGTTATGTTTAAATTTTTGACTTTTGTCTATATCAACTCTGTGAGGTTTCTCAGAGGGACACATTCAGTCTCCTTGTTGCAGGTATGTTGGAAGTAATTTTCTTTCTTTTTTAAGTTAGACAAAGACATGTCTGACAGCCACACACCACCTAGCTAGCTCATGCTACATCAATGTATCACACTATATAAATATATGTTCAAACATGAAGTACATAATAAACATATTCACTATTATGTTTTGAGACTGGATGAGTACCAATAGCGTCATTTTCCAAACCCTTCTCAAAAATGTATTTATCTTCATCATTTTCATGTGGCAACTGATAAACACACAGCAGACATAAGACTTGTACTTTAGCAAAGTATAAACCAACCCAGAAAACCTGGTAACATCAGAAGAAACAGACCAGGAACACAAATGGTACAAAATGGGAAACATTGACAGCTCTTTTCATATTGTCACACCTCTTTTCAACCTTTTAATCTCTTAGGGAAGCTGACACGTCACATAAAAACCCTTTACTGCTCGGTCTCTGTCGCACTGCATCTAGTGGAAAACCTCAAATGAAATTTGCCATGTGCCACTGCGCGACCTTGACCGTGTTGCACAGATGCCAAACACCATGCATTTTCAAAAGAGAGAAGCATAAGAGCGCAGGTGGTCGCATCAAGCTAGATTGAAGTGAAAATGGATAGAGGATGGATTTACCAGATGGAAGAAGTGAATTGGTTCAGGGCAAATGGCTGTTTGTCCTTGCAAAGTAAAGATCTACAGTATTAGACTATAGGCTTTCCAAATCAGTTGGGTTAAATTGAATCTTCACATCACAGATACTGTACGTAAAAAAATTGGTATGGCAAGAACGTGCCAAACAGAGCAAAACATTCAGTGAAGCATGAATGTTTGAGGCAGGGGAATAATCCTGAGAGGAGGATGTCTGCTGCCATAGCGACAAATGATATACACACAAAGACTCTAAGTTGTTTATACCTTACTGGAAAGCTGTATTTCATATTAATGTAATTAAAATCTTATTTAGCGTGTTTATTTATTTGTTTTAAAGGGGCATGCCACTCAATCCTATCCACAGGGAGTACTGAACAGTTGTGGCCACCTTATTACAGCTGCACAATCCAATGCAATCCAAAACAGCTGCTCTGCCATGAAGTCTACTATAATGTACATTATGTCCAGTAGCCAAAACTGGACATGATGCACATCATAGAAATACACTCAAGGTGTTAATTAAGCGCGCGCTTGACGACTCTTCAGTTTATCCCTCCTGTCACCCATGTTTGGTTACTGTCACTCTATGTCTCTTGGCGGGGTATAACTGTAAACAGATTATCGTTGTTCTGTAACATGTACAATGACAAAATAAAGCTGAATCTTGAATCTTGAATTGCATGTCTTGACATGTACTATCGACTTAATAATTGGCTCTATCAGCCTCCACTGTAGGAAATGTCACTACAGCACCCATTTCTTTTCTATAGAAAACACATGCAGTGCATACACTCTGTCTGGACATGACCATCTTGAATCTGCAGTAATTGTGCTTTTTAAACAGAATAAATTGTTGAGAAGACTTTATTATTAATATTATTCATTATTATACTATATTATTATTAAAAAGGCTTACATCACTGTTGTGTAGTGTCCCAGCCGTGCATGCTCCCTTCCCGCTGTCATCATTTGCATTCACTTCTTGAGAACAAATGTTACTTTGCAGTCAGAACCGATAGCAAACTTGATTTTCTCTCTGCATTCTGCTGAGGCTAAAACAATTACTCTCTGTAGGGCTGAGCCGATAAGAACTGGTGTGATGTATTACTGACATCAGATCTGAGCTCTTGGAGACTCCGTTCCAAATGCATTTATAAAAATATGTCTCTGGCCTGATGTCCAGAACCTTATTTTTTAGGTTTTATTTTCAGAAATGATAAATGCTTGGCAAACTGAAATAATGTGGTGGGAGAGAGGAGGAACTGATATTCATAACGTTTTATGTTGTAAATGTTCAATGTTAAGTTGTGCGCCTTTTTATTTTCTCCAAATCTGAAGTAAAACAGACATAGTAACTGAAATAATTCCAGTAAGACAAACCTTAACGCTTAATGGACAACACTTTGGTTTCAGAGAAAAGGTTATGAAATTTATAGCATCCTTTTAAGTCTTACATAAACAGTGGATTCCTGAGATTAGATACAGAAGGCTTTGGGATAGGTTTTGGAATTGAATATTTCCCAGAACTCCAACAGCTCATTTTCCACAGTAAACAACCTGATGACAAACTAATTCATTTGTATCCATTTTGAAATCAATGCTGCATGTTTCTTTGACCATCTGTTGAATCAAATTAAATCAGCAGGGATGTTTGAGAGAGGAAATGTTGTTTGGGTAGTGCCCTGCTTATTTAGTTTTAGTTTTGAAGAATGCCATATTTGGACTTAGCATTTCCAGCTTTCTGTTTTCAAACGACCACACAGCTAGATACTGTTTCATGTCCAATAGATCCATAAATATTGTATTTCAAACAAAACCACAGCCAAAGACGAATCAGCAAAGAATCATTGTATGATAAAAAATAAAAATAAAACTCTGGAAATGATATAATAATATACCGGTACATTTCATTCAGCATCAGAACATTAGTTAATGAGGTAATTTGTAAATCCAAAAGTGGGGGAATGCTGTACGCACAACATAGATAGGAGAATTTGTTATGATGTATTTCAGTGCTGAAGGTTAAACAAGAAGAGGAAATTAAATTACAAAGAAGGAAGTGTCCAAATTTGGTCCTTGCCAAATTTCATTGGCACACATTCTGTACATCAATAGATACACACTTCACATGCTTTTTGATTTGTAACTGGCTGGCAACGCTCTCAAAAGTTCTGAGGAATCTTCCTCTGCGCACCATACATATCTGTCCAAAATTACATAGAAATTCATTGTTTCAACAACAACCAAAATGTTTAATAGTCTGGGGGGCGCTAAAATCAGGAGAATGCACCCTCTTGGGACCTCCTATTCCATGGTATTCCATCAATAGTCAGAGATATTTTGGTCAGGACTAGAGTGGTGGAACAACTTTGAAGGTCATGCTGCGAGAATGTCTTTGCTTGCTCTCCCACTGTTTGCCACTTTCATCCTGGTGCATTTTATATAAACTGACAGATCTTAAATGTGAATGTGTTTGTCAGTGTATGTTTGTGTTCGCCCTGTGATGGACAGTTGCATTTATTCACCTTTGTCTATTGTCTGTTGATCTTGTCCACTGTCAGCTAGTGGTTGAACATCCATTCAACAGCTGGCTGACAGCAGACCTAATGCATGAGACTGTGACAGAGTGTGGTTATGTCTGTTGGAGAGTGTGTTCAACAATCCCTCCTCACACATTCCAACAACATCTATTTGGCATTCACAGCAACACACTATTATTTTTCATCCCCATATTTCTTTCAAATTATACCCACTCAGGAACGAGGTGTTTTCATCTTTCAGCTTTCGGTAAAACCAGAAAAACCAATGCATCAACACAAAAAATGCATTTCAGACCCCTGCAGTATAGAGAGTATCTCTTTTCAGAAGACCCCAAGTGGAGCAGAATCATGAATACACACTTGCTTTTCATTTGCATGTTTTTCCCTTTCTCTTTTTTCTATTTTATTCATTCTCTTTTTTATCATAGCACCAGCAAATTGTCGGAACGTGTGTTTGTCTCACGTCTTCGTGCACCTTGAGCCTCCTTTGTTAACCCTGTCTGGTTGATATACTCAATTGTTTTGAACAGTGTGTTTTAAAGAGACAGGGTGCCGTATTTGGAGGTAAATTAACATTATAACCTGAGACACAGTTGCTGATTTAGGACAAAGCGATGGTTGTAACAAATGGGGAGTCATGCATATCAGGACATGTGTAAATACTGGTCTCTGAGCCACGGTTGATTTGGTAACCAGACTTGTTAATGACACATTTACTTTTGGTCTCTCTGGAAAAGGTAATGCTTTGGATCATTGATCTGTGAAAAGGGGATCTTTAATTCCCTCTTAATCTATTTTCACTCATCCAGTGGATACCGAGAGGATACGAAATGTAAACACGACATTGGCCTATCTGCTCATTGTCATGCCATACACATCAGACCATACTGCCTTGTGTTATTTATGTCAAAGTTATTATATTCTCTCCTCATTTAAGGATTCAAATACTCATTTTGTTTATTGAAATATGTCCCTTTAACTTGTTCTGTCTTTTTAAGTGTTGCTTGTTTTTTGTCTAAGTTGAAACAAATGATTGTGACCATGCTTCTCATTGCTGAGTAAATCTCTGAATTGGTGTGAAACACAACACATTTACTATGTTTTATTTCAATGAGAAATAACACGAATTTGCACACAATATGGCAATGATGTAATGTTTTTAAATGTCGGATATAGTCAACGTTTCTTTTTTTTTAAAAGTCAGCCTCTCACACAGCTGTCCGACAGATCAGAGCCTCAGTCGACACTGACTGGCAGCTATGGCCTCACCTGTCAGCTCCTCTCCTGGTGAGAATGAGGAGGCTTTGGGTGTGTGTGTGTATGTGTGTGTGTGTGTGTGTGTGTGTGTGTGTGTGTCCTCTCTTCCTTAACTCAGTTTATATTGTCTCAGTCCGATATGGTGTGTTAACAACAACCCAACAAACGTGTGGTGGAAGTAATAATCTTTTGATGGAGGACTAGAGGCTACATGATAATCAGACTCTGATGGTCTCAGCAGGGCCTGGCAGATGATTTGCAGGCGGCTTTTATTGGACATATTTTACAGTAAGATGTCTCACAGCAGTGGGGATATTAAATCGCCACCATCAATGTGATGAGAGAGATTGTTGCTAAACCAGAGATTTCACAAGCTGCATACAAAAATCCTCTCTTGGCAGCTGTTTATGTTAGCATGCTTCATTGTGACAATTTGGCTGGCAGCATCCTGTTAGAGGGTTCAGTTACAACTGGCACCGATGTGACATACTGAGCAAACAACAAATCTCTACTTCCGATTGGTAATGCCAGATTACCCAATGTTTTTTAGTAGCATTTTGGCTGGAAGAGATTCTGTGATGGGGAATGTCCATAATTCCAACGTCCTATTATTCCGACAGCTCAATAGTCGACATATTTCCCATTGGACCGAAAGGCAGTGGAGTTAGTTTAAAGTTGGATATTCGACAGACATTCATCAGCTACGTCTTCTTACATACCGCATGGTAAGAAGCAGGAGATGTAACCAGCATACTGATTTCGGGACGTCAATGAAATACTGTCAAGTTTACACAAAACCGATTAAGTTGCTGATGAATGTTTGTTGAATGTCCAACTTCACCGCCTTTTGGTTCAATGGGAAATATGTCGGACTAATGGGCTGTCGCATGGTCAGACGTGGCTAACGGCATGACACTTTTGTGATTCTCTTCTCTCTCATTCCATGCATTTAATGCAAAATATATTCTATCGACGTGATGTAAAATAATACTGTCACGCAAGTGCAGTAATAACCTTAATGATTGATCAACAATGTCATGCCCTAGGAATACAATGTCTGTGAAAACAATTGGACATTAACTATTGAACTCAGATTAGCTGGAGAGGTAGCCACAGCTCGCTTTAGCCGAAGACAAATGTAGTCAAACAGTAGGCTATTATGAGCAAAATCAAATTCTGTGTTCAGTGTGTTCAGTATTCCGCTTAACTACATGCAGCAATGCCTAAATCACAATAAGGAAAAAACAAACAAGTTTGGCTAAGTGGTAGGCTAGACGATTTAGTGTATTACAATGTGTTGTATAACCTTTACATTCAAATTAATTATACGGTAGACAGACACACAGACAGACAGAAATAGCTTGAAAAACAGAGATGTAGAAATGTAACTAATACTGTATGGATCCTTTGCATTAACTGACGATAATAAGATAAGACTGCATCTGCTTTTCACATGGTCTATAACAGTGATGGGTGATATAATGATCAACCTTAAATGCATTACAACGTTTCATCCGTCACGCAGTTTGCCAGCCAGGCATAGAACATTAAACCCTTTTTTCTGAATTTCTCCACTTCCATAATGAGCCTACTGCTGTCACAGAGGGAAATTATGCTTTTTAAATCTCCAATGAGTCACACACATCACAGATTGTTCTTAATATGAGAGTGAGAATGTTCCACAGCTGTTCAGAGAAACACCCACACATACATTCACTCGCCCACACACACACACACACACACACACACACACACACACACACACACACACACACACACACACACACACACACTAATCAGCTAGCTGTTTTTTTCCAGAAAAGTGTAAAGTATCTGAAGGAAAATATTGAATGTGCCCATAGCTATTACTGTGGATGTGAGTAAGTTTGATGAATGGGAAACTTGCCTAAAATATCGGCATCATTAAGATGTTAGAGGAACCAAATAACCGTGTAACAATGCTGGTTTTGATGGTGGCCATTATGTCATGTGTTTGGCTCAGTGGGAAGGGAAAGTGGCCTCTGCCAATCAGCCTGACCTGCTGGGCTTTGTGAAGGCTCTCAGACACCTGCCAGCTGGCCTTGAGTTTGTAGTTGTAGCAAATATGAGGTTTTCTCCTGTGCTGTGTCCTGGAAAATTGAAAGGCTTCAGGCCCTGCTTATAGTCAATAGTAGGCTGTGATCGAAACACTTTTTAATTTTTTTTGTGTAATTTAGGGCCAGGGGGTAGTGCAACTTAAAGGGTGTTTTCTCTCCATGTATGCTTTGTGGATGGGCAGATGTAGTTTTCTCATTCTTGCTTTTTAATTCAGTTCTAATCACGACAGTGGATATCACTTCACTTTTTTTAATTTTACATTTGCCTGGTATTCCAATATTTTTTCCAGTCACTCAAACATTGCGGCACACTTGCGGTAACTAATCCGTGTTGTATAGAATTTAGACTATAAACTATAAAATGTAATGTGTGTTCCTGTTTATATGTCATAGCTGACTGATTCCATGTTTATAATGAGGGAGAACAAATGTGATATGAAAGTATCAGGAGTTAATGAGACCAAAGCAACCTTTTAACCTCAACAATGAATTCAAAATGGCCAGCAGTCTCTTTGTCTCTCTTAAGGAAAAACATATCGGTCAGAGCAAGCATTGCAATAAAACGGGAGATATTTTCCCCTCGCCAGGCAAAAGTTTATGCTTCTGAATTCCTTAAATAGATATCAGATTGCCGGGGCAATTTTGTGCCACTCCGTCCTCTTCCCTCACCCCCACACTAAGCTGCGGAGTAAATTGGCACTGTCCGTCTTTCATTCGGGCGATTTCTCAGGGGAATTAATTTGGTCCTCATAAATGATATTGGGCATTAGTGGTAAGGTGTAAATAGATTTATATTTTAATGATTTTTTTTTCTAATTTCTTTCATTAATATCCATGAAGTTTAATTATCCATATAGGCTTTGAAGTTCCGAGTGAGGCGAGGTCATTGATATTCAAATGTTTGAAAATGATTGCCTTTTTTAATAATTTGATTATTCACATATGATGAGGCGAGTGCACTTTGTCGGCAATTTGAAATGAACATGGTTGAGTCATTAAAAAGCTGGGTCAAAGATTCATGTCTCCAACTAAACACAAAGAAAACGGTCTGCATGATGTTCACTAAACAGCCAACCAGCCTTCAGCAGTCTGGCGTTTACCTGGACGGTGTAGAACTTAGTTTAGTTTAATGAGTTGAAATATTTAGGCCTAACATTGGACCCAACATTAACATTTCAAAAACATATCAAACAATGAACAAAGACTGTACATTTTGATATATACAATTTCAGACAAGTAAGATCCTTCATGACTACTAATACTGCTCCAATGTTTTTACACTCGATGATTTTTTCACATATTGAATACTGTATAACCACATGGTCACTTGCTGCTGTCACAACACTTAAACCAATACAATCCCTTTTTAAAAAGGCCATAAAAATCTTTCACAAAAAGCCATTTTCGTTTCACCACTGCATTGTTTTAGATAAACATCATTTATAAAATTTTCATAACTTTGTTTATTTTAAAAATGCATGGGTAACACTTTATAATAACTATCCGTTGTAACTCGTTAATAGATCATTAGTAAACTCTTAATTAATGATTATTAATGATTTGTTAAGTGTTTGTTAGCAGTTTGTTAAGGATTTATAACAATGGTAGATAGTTAATAGCTTAATAATTTAATCAGTTCATCTGGGAGGTAATCCAAGATTAACTGATCACGTCACGTTCAAGTCCATGGCATGCACAGTGTGTATTGAGTTTATTTAAAAATATTTGAAAATGGGGCTGCCCTCAGTTGCCCATGCACTGTGTATAGTCTATAGCCTATTTCAGCCTCGTCGGTATCTCGGATTACCTCCCAGATGAACTGATTCAATTATTAAGCTATTAACTATACCATTGTTATAAATCCTTAACAAACTGCTAACAAACACTTAACAAATCATTAATAATCATTAATTAAGAGTTTACTAATGATCTATTAACGAGTTACAACGGATAGTTATTATAAAGTGGTACCAATGCATGTTTTATATATAAAATTTTGCACAGACTTGCTCCTCCACCTTTGAAAGAGCTGAAGTCTGCGAGTGGGACTGGCACCAGGGCCACAGCCCGAGAAGACTGTGACGTCCCATACAGACGTACTACATTCGGACAAACTGTTCTGTCAGTCAAAGGAACTAAATATTGGAATACTCTCCCACTCACAATAAGAGACTCACAAAATTATTCAACCTTCAAAACACACCTCAAACAGTGGATAAAAGAAAACCAAGTCTGTGACCACCTTTAAACTCTTTTATTTTCTTGTGTTATTTGTGCCTTTGTATATGTATTCATTTTTTAACCTGTATTTCTTTGCATGCCAGGGACAACAGAAATCTGGCATTTTTACAGCTGTAAATGTTACAGCTGTTCATGAATATGCACTGTCCCTAACAAAAAAAAAATCAAAAATACCAATACTTTTATCCCCAGAAACACTAAACAACCAAGTCATTTAGCTACTTGAAAGATTCACTCAGAGACACCTTATCTGAACATCTTGTATTTTGTCAACTTGTGCAAAGGGAAGCTCTCTTATCTTATGCCACTTTCATGTTCAGTAGCTATGAGACCAAATTGAAAAATTGTTGTTTAGTAGAGTACCGTACTTTTGCAGCTCTGCTGCTGCACCAACATATTGCCTGTGGGCTTAGCGTGAAAACCTGCTGCAAACCTTCTCTTCTATGTCACATCTCTCTCAACCTATGGCAGAAAAACTATAGAGCCAAGGTTGTTTCTTATTGTTGAAGTTGACGCACCGTTAAACTGAGCAAATGACTGAGACTTTTGAACCATCTGCTTGCTAATTCAAAAGGAACTATGGCACATAAAATAAGACAACATGCAAGATTACTCGCTGAGACCCTTGCTATGAGAAAACACATGATTTTCAACATTCCTGACAAGTTTAGGATCATCTGATTGATTGGAGAGTGATTGGACAATGTTGCCATTCATGGTCATCTGTGGCAAGAGAAGGTCTCGGAAAGGCAAGAAAAACAAGCTGCAAAGTACCGGATTGCTATTTAAAGCACCCGTGATACAACATCAATTGTAGAGAGACGTCTGAGGCATGAAATACAGGCGAAACTTTAGACTTAATTGATAAATAGGACAGTTGCAAGCTGTTGCTGAAACTATTATCCCAGAATTTCCATTTCAATCAGGAGTTTATGCAAATCAAGATGCAGCACAACAAAACCTTGCTGTGCATGACAATACAGTATCTTCACACAACGCAAGGTCATTCTGTGTACAGCATATTTGTTGATGAATCCACTGAGGACTGCTAAAGTATAAATGACCAAAAAGCCTCTGGCATTACATTGCCCTCCAAAAGATTTTGCTGGATGGAACAGATTTGTGACTTTTTCACTTTTAATCAAATCATCCTCAGTCCTTGTGACATTCACATGGATCATAACCTTGTACAGATTGGAGCTTCGAATGATTTGTATTTCCTCTTTCTCACAGTTTAGTCTGTTTTTATGAGGAAAACACATTTTCAGTCTCAATATGTCCAATAAATTGTTTATCTTCTGGGTGAAATCCAGATTTAATATATTTTAATAAAGCGAGTTTTAAAAAAATCATCTTGTTCACCTTTATTGAGGACATACTGTTTAAGTGAGCTGCTGTTGTGGAAAAACTAGGATCAGAGGTTTAGATGGCTGCAGAGGCTTGTGATGACTTGGGTCAAATGTGAAATTATTTCAAACATTTTTCATTCAAAAATGAAACCTGATAAAACTATTTTAAAGCAGAGGACAGTTAGCTCAGCTCAGCATACAGCCTAGAAACGGAAGGCAACTAAATCTGGCCACCACCTCTGAATCTGTGTGATAGGGCCTAACCTCTATTCCACTGACATCTGTAACTTAAATCAATTTTCACTTATCCCTTTTCCACCAAGGCAGTTATTTGCTTTTTAACAGCCAAAGATCTGACTCTCATCCAGGAAAAAAAGTTCCAGAGCGGCACCAACTCTTATAGGGCTTTCACACTGACACAGTTCTGGTTCTGGTTCTGTTTCCGTTCTGGATTCTGAGAACCTTGGTGCTTTCAGGTGAGCAGGCCTGTGTGTTTGATTGGGACCAAAGTTGAATCCCCCTTTGTCATGGTCTTGTGCTTTCTTGTGCTGAACTCTAACTTTTTCTGTGAATTTGGATTGTGCTCAAATCTCTACCAAGCATTTACTTTCCTCTGCCGAACACTGCAAGTTAATATGTTCTGCAGGCTGGATATAGTTTCTGCCTGTTGTTTCGTCTCGTTCCTTCTTCTTCATCTCGTCTTCACAGCTTAGATACGCCCCTTAATGATGTATTTTTTTAGTTCCAGCTGAGAACCAACTTGTCAGGTTCAGAACCAACTTTTTTTTACCGGTGTGAACAGGCCAGCCGGTTCAAAAGGAACGGAACCTTGTCAGTGTGAAAGCCCTTTATGTGGGAACCAAGCACCACTTGTTTATGTCAAGGGATATTGTGAGACAAACCAAAACGTTCTGTTCCTCATCAAACATCCTGACAAGATGTTATCGAAACGTATTTGCTGTCTGTACAATCGTAACAAGCAACATACATTGGACCAGTTGTGTTCGGGTGCCAGTAGCATCACTTTTAAAAATGCAATGTAGCCCGCAATTATTGTTGTTGTCCTTGAAATAGGGGGTAGTGTTCGATGGGAGAGTTGAGACGTATAGTATAAATTGACCAATATGAGTTGAACCAACTGCAAATTGGCACCCGCACCAGCCCAGAACAATAGAACCTGGTTTGTGTCGACTCACCGAGTTGACTTTATGAAAGGAGCACCAGGAAAACCTCAGACAATAGAAAACCAGGTGGAAACACATGAACAAATTATCATTTTCATCTTCTTAGTCATCCTTGATATCTGAAAACCACACCATTCAGTCCTGTCTGTTGTGGTGTTATTACAGAGTTCACCGCGACCGCCTCTTCTGTAATGCTTGGGATATTTGAGCTGCGATGGTCAAGGGCTTTCTGGGAAATGTTTTTATTCAGAGGTCAGAGAAAATAAACTAACAATATTGTATTGTTTAACATACTATGTGTCCTGTACATGTGTATATTGAGAAAACCACATGAAACACCAGTGAGTTGTCAGGGCATGAGGCTGTATTTTTAGTTATTTGCAATATATTTATAATGACTTTCGAAATATTTTTCAGTATAAAAGTTCAGTTTTCAATTCAGATCTCTAGTCCCATTCTGAAACTAGCCTGTTAAGTCCATGTTTCAAAACGCATTGTATAAGAAAAAAGTTAAATAAAAAAGGGGTCAAGAAATAATACTGTAAAACCACCATGTGTCATTTGTACACTTCCCAAAATATCCATTTTATGCACACAGACGAAGAACTGATTAAGCTCACGCAGATGAAACATTGGCCTTGCAAAAGCAGCAATTTTGCCGAAGGTCAGTTTCATTAACAAAACTGCCCAGTTTAGTGGCAACTGCATCAACACACTGTCTCCAGTGCCTGTGTCACGGCACTCTTTTGTGTGAGACAATCAGTGAACTGAAACCAGCTCCGATAAAGGCAATTAATCAAGCTGTTTGTTTGTGAAGAATATGAAAGTGGGTTCATCATCATGGTCGATTCGTTTAATCAGTTAATTTGTCACTACAGAGTTTTATTTGTGTGAATATAGAGAATCTTCCTTTATCTCGGTCCGCCATGGTCACTTTGATTTGTTTTTCCTTTCTCTCCATTGCTCGCAATTATCTGAGAAAGTCTTTACTGTAAAGAGCTCATAAAGAACCCCATGACTCAATCATATTAGGCCATACATGAACTAAAGTCAGATAAACGGTAAACAAACAGATAGATATATTACTGTTATAGCTGCCAGAGTTCTCAGTCACTCCTACAGTATATTACTTTGTCTCACCTGATGCCCATCCTTAAATTCACCCCTCCCCTGTTCTACTCCCCTACTGCTCCTTTCCTCTGGCTCCAGAATGGACTCAGAGGCATACTGAGAGCTGGAAACTCATTTTAATGCTACACACAGCCTGCACTGCAACAGAACAGTATCTCTTCTACCTGAGCTGTCACAATGACCTCCATCAAGATCTGTAGTGTGCAGTGGATGTTACTGTATTTATTATTTTCATCCTTTATTTTTGGGTAGATATCAACATATCTGACAACATAATTTATTTCCTCAGAAAATATGTCACAAGGTTTACATTCAGAAGTATGTAGCCTCACACGTTTTGAGAGTACTCTCACAGACAAAACAATCCTCTTGAAACGCATGCCACTCACTAAAAGGTGCTTTTAACAAAACCAACCCGATCTCACGGTAAGGCGTGTAATACACACGCGTGGACCGCCGGGTCTATTACACGCCTTGCCTGACCAGGGCGTGTGAGTGACACGCGCCCTAGTTAAGATGGCCGCCGCGGTGGCCGCCGCGGCGTTCCATCAATGTTCTATCTATATTCTAACCTCTCCCTGTCCCCTTGCCCTAACCCTAACCGTCAATGTTCTATCTATATCCTAACCTCTCCCTGTCCCCTTGCCCTAACCCTAACCACCTACGCCAGGGCGTTTGTCTCCGGGGCTGCAGCTGGATAGTATCCTCCGTTCATTTAGACGGGCGGGGTGCGGCGTGTAACTCACACGCCCTGGTTAGGCAAGGCGTGTAATAGACCCGCCGGTCCACGCGTGTGTATTACACGCCTCGGCGTGATACCGGGTTGAACAAAACACACCACCTGTACATCTCACAAATGTATAGCTTATGTCTTTGTTTACACAAGTGAATTATAGGAATATTTTAGTGACCTTTGGATCAAGGCAATCCATATCTTTCAGTATTTCCCGTCTTTGAGCTTAGATGAATGTCTGCCGGCTTTAGCTTTGTAATGTGGTATCGATCTTCTCATCAGAACAAAAAAAAAAAAAAGAATCGCATTACCCAAAATGTCAATCCATTTCTTCAAAGGGGGGATATGTCCTTTAATGGCACATGTTGTGCTGTAAATTCTGTTGTTGGAGCTCCACCTGCTTTCATCCGTCTCCATTATAGAGTCTTTCTGCTGCCAAAGTCATTATGCTCTTAGTGTGCTATGATTGTAATGTTGAGGCCAAACCATCAGGAAGCTCTGTGCCTGCAGTGCTCATGATCCGTATGCAGCCAAGCGGAGGTTACTGTTTATTGTCCCTGCTGCATATTTTTTTTGTACGCTGGGAACTCAGCACTTCCTCAAACAGCCTTGAATTCATTTCCCTGATTAACAGTATTTGACAGTGGCACTAAAATGTTGTGAAATTTTCAGTGTGCTTCTCATCACCCAGGTAGGTCATTGTGTCTGAGAGACAGGGATAAATGTCAGCACCGCAGGGTTTCATACACCATGTTGGTTATAGATTGGAGGTTTGGACAACTTTTCCAAATTGGCACGAAGAGAACACAGTAAATCCGACATCCATCCAGGTGACCTTTAGATTTGAAAAGGTTTATAGGAGAACGGAATAAAACCCTAATTCAAATTTCTATGCTTTTCTACAAAACATTTGCATAAAAGCTGCCACTAAATGTTCGCTAATTTTTCGAAAAAAGTAAGGTAGGCATTATGTCAACTGTCACATTGTGTCTCCACCAGAGCTCTACATTTCCACATAGTCTGGAGCCAAGAAAGAGAAGATGTATATTATAGAGAGAGAAAGGAAGGAGCTGAAAGGCTGTCGTTTGGACGCCTTACCACTGTAGACGTGCTGGTTGGTGTGCTTGTCATTTGTTTTGTTATGTCACTGCCTCAGAGAAAAGTCTAACTGTTGGCTGACAGTGATAGACTGAAATAAATGTGAAATTAGTCATTACCTCCCGTGGGTCTGTCACTCTTAACAAGACTGTCAATTGGCCACATTTTCACTGGGTCCTTTATTAAAATGCAAATTTTAAAATGCTCCATAGTTTATTGGCTCTGACAGCCTTTTGGCACATTTGGGATTGTGGCTCTTGAGAAATCAAGTTCATCTTTTTTTCATCTCATAGGTCTTGTCTTTGCTGAACTGTGTGCTATATGTATTGAAAACTGGCACACATAAAATGGTAAGGTGAGAGGTTAAGTATAGCTATATAGGGCTACTGTATTTGTCTGATTTAATTAAAAGTACGTTTTGAGGTACCACATACTAAAACCATTTTGCTTTAGCAGTGAGAAAAGATGCCTTATACCAGCTCAACAATTGAATCACACTTAATAAAAAATATCATAAATCAAGAACAAATCATAAGGCAACTCGGCACAAAGCGGATGCCCGTATGTTGTAATATAAGGGAAGGTGGTAAGGTCAGACATTTAGCAGCTGGAAAATGAAGAAGAGAGATCTCTAAGAGTCGAGATATTGGGAAGAGGACTGGATGTGCAATGCACAAAATGAATCATGTCTCTCAGGTTGTCTGAGGGACGTGTCCTGAACCAAGGTCACTATAAACTTGTTGTGCGTGTACAGTGAAAGCCTTTAAATTGTAGTGCCCTGACCATGATGCAGCACACCACAGAAAGCGATATCCATTTTAATGGAGACTGGAGGGGGGGGGGGTGAGCTTTGATGGCACACTCAAGTCGAGCGTATTGATCTTGGCAGCGTTTCCCAGATTCGTTAAGAGCCTCTTTGGGCTACGTACTTATTTGGAGCGCTCTTATGAACGCTGTGAAAGAAGAATGCGTTTCCCAGATTCGTTCTTAGCGAAAGTAGCTCTTTCACTAAGACGGAACTGTAAGACGGAGCTGACCCACTCTTTCAACCTTCTTAGCGACCAAATCGTCAGTGATCATGCCGCGTCAGGTAAATTTATTTCCTCCACTTTTTGAAATAATAAAACAATGCTCAATGCGGACCACTGGCGCCAGAAACATAGACTAATAGTAGAGAAAAAAAATGTTTTAATAAATTAGACGTTTACGTTTTCCACACACATGTGAGTTTATAGTACTACTACACATACAAAAAAAACATCAACAACCCTGTGGCATTTCACAGATATCAAAGAAACAGATTTAATTGAACTCAGCTGAACCTCATTCAGAGCGGCCCCACCTGCTAAAGGCGTTGCCAAAGTCAGCGCGTGTGAGAAACCATGGCTGCAATACAACACCTTCTCGCTGCGAACCAACAGCCTCGCCGTGCGCGAAGCCAGACGGTTTACATAAATGCATACGTGCGTCGGCACTTCTCCCCACTGGACGTGCTATCAGACCGGGCCGTCCAGGCAAAGTACCGGCTGCCCCGTGCGGAGATCCAACGGCTGATCACTCTGGTGTCTCCACACATCCAGAGCAACCCGCTGCAATTTTGCCTTCAGCCCGGTCCAACAACCCGCAGCCCCTACCTCTTCACCACCAGTCACCAAGCACTAAACCATAAACCCACAACCACCACACATCACCCATATCAACTCTCAGGCCTGAAGGCTGAAATAAATAAACAGAACCAGCAGATGTAGGCTACATGTAACGTCCTGCACACTATGATTATTGCTGCAGTGTCCGGGTGCTTTACCTGAAAGTCTGGCACTGGAATGCTGTTGAAAGGGCGCACAATACGCACATGTCATTAACCTACGCTTAGATACATTACAAATTGCCTGGGACTTTTTGTTGCTAGGTTTGACACCCTCATTTCAATGCAAAATGATCCACACAATACATGGTTGAAAAGAAACCAAAATAGTTTATTGAAACCATATGGGGGAGGGGTTACTCCACGCTGTCTTTACTGGGCGTCTGCATCACCTGCAACGAAGGGAGATTGATTAGTGGAACCTTCGCACTCTTCCTTTTTGTTTGGTTCTGGAACTCCTGCCACTTCTTCCTCACAGCGCGCCTGTCACGCAGGCCACATGGGCTGGAGGGGGACATATTTTCGGCTATGGCCTGCCTAACACGGTTCTTCACCGTGATGTTCTTTTTGCCCCTTGTTCCCCCGAATAAAACTCCCCGGTGCTGCCAGACCTCGTCCACTAAGACGCCCATCTCCTCCGCGGTAAACGACGGTGCCTGCTTGTTTCTTTTGCTGCTGCTTTCTTCCATTCTCACATCACGTGTGTACCTATATCCACCGGGTATATATGCGCTAATGGGCTTGATTACTACTTTGATACACTTGTTGCCACACACACCCGCACCCACACACCCCCCCCAACACACACGATACATGCGTAGCCTAATTCCACCTGTGTGGGGGAGACAACGGTGCGCTGTGTGACTTATGCGCTAATAAAGAGGTGGGTGATCGATTCGCCTGGCATCGATTTATTCAGTTTCAGCACGACCGCGGTGGACAGCTCCCACTAAAGAGCTTCTTTCGCTTCAACTTACGCGTTCTCCAAAGATGGCACTTAAGAAGCCATCTGGGAAACACCCGTATCTTAGCGCTCCTTCTTAGGCAAACCCTTCTTTCGACCCTTCTTTGGTCCCAAAGAACGATCGAATCTGGGAAACGCGGCCTTTATCAGTTGTTTTGAATATTTTTTTCTAAAAAGCCTTTAATTGTATACATGCTCCACTAGAGGTATGACTCGCATGAACCCTCCCTGCAAGCTAGGACTAAAGGAAGTGTCATCATTGGAAAAGCTGCAGTCTCTAATAAAAGGGTTAAAAACTATGCCCTTATACAGTACGTAAGAGAAAAATCTGTTCCCTTAAGGTCATGACTATATTTCAAAAGACAGAAGACAGTACTTCATGTACAGGATGGACATCTCTTTTTGGCTAAATAGGTTAAATATATTGTTTTCTAAACATCATTCAGCTCTTATTTGTTTTTTAAATCTCCAGCTTTTGGCAGGTTGCTGGACAGAGAGTTGGGTAAATCATTCGAATCGGTTATTGTCTGCCCTGATATCCTTTATCTTTTCCTGGAGCTGGGCCAGTTGGCTTAATGGGTAAGTCTACTAAAGCTATTGATTGTCAGGGTCATTCTTTCACTAGAAGAACATCATTTCTGGGAGCTGAAACAACAGAGGAGCCTCAGGGACCCGAATGGGGCACCCGTAATCCTGACGTATTCGTCCAAGCCTGTCATCTGTGAACCCTGTCGCCTCACTGGGGTCAAAGCAACAAGGGTTGTCAGTGAGTATTCCTCCATTATGAAGTTCCTTCTCTAATGAGGCCCACTAAACTAAGTGCCCACTGAACCAATACTCCCTCACCATCTCATTTGCTATTTTCTCTTTTTCTCTTTCTCCATTTCTCTCCCTCTCAAACTGCTTACACAAAGTAATAGCTAGGACTATACAAGCAGGGCCGACGGACTGCGGGGGAAAGTGTGACAGTCGTGGGGGGGCCCAAGGCAGAGGGGGGCCCATCATAAAAAAAGATTTTTTTTTTTTTTTTTAAGAAGTTAAATGTGGGGCCCCCGATCTTCGAAGGCCCTGAACAATGCCATTCCAAAAAAATAAATAATTGACTGGCTTTTTTCTCCCCTGAACCTTGCAAGGAGATCAGGGGCCTGCGCATGACTAAGGCATGTGTGCGGGAGAATAAGCAGGAGCAAGCCGACAATGAATTGAACTGGTGGTGAAAATAAACGCAGCGATGTTTCTATGGGGATATTTAGCTGTACAGAAATAAGTGCTGGCAAAGCTAGAACAGTTTAAGACTCCACATCACTGTGGCAACACAACCTATCTATCAGCTCAGACAGCGCAGAGAAAAGTCTGATGAATGCATGAGAGTGATGGCCATGCACAACTGTAAGGTCAGTGTGTGTTGTATTTTCGTATTCAAATAAACAGTTGTTTATTTTTATAGTGCGCATTGGCATCTTTGAGCAAAATACCCCCAACATTTTCGCCGCGCCTCCTGTGACACAGGCCAGTGACCACCTTCATTAAGACATTTTCTGGGAGAAACACTGCTAAAAGTTATGATTTGGTCATTCATCAAATGAAATATTGTGGAGTTGTCTGGCTCAGAGAGCCGTGTGTATTGTAAGACTGCCTTTCAGGGGGCCCATCAGGACTTTTTGTATAGGGGTCCAGAATTTGGTGCTACGCCCCTGTATACAAGTAGACAGTATTATAGTAAATGCAGTAATTGTTCTGCCTATAGAATAACCTTACCTGGTAGCAATTTGTTCTGGCAGTAAGTTTTTTCTTGCTTTCCCAAAAATTGCCTGCCATCATGACTGTAACTTTTTCAACATTGTTGGAATAAGTGACCCACAAAATCGCCTGATCAATATGGAAATAGGAATAGTGGAGAATGCTGTGCTGCAGACCAAGGCTTTTGTGTGTGACTCAAATGTTGCATGTCACCAGCCAATCCGTCAACATGTGGCATCCATCATGTCATTCTCTATGTAGCACACTTATGGTTGGATTAATCAGACGTTGGGATGATTTTACGTGGCATTTATTGTCGTCGGTCTGCAACACATTAAACATACGGTCGGAAAACCACACTTCTTCATATGCAGCTCTCTAGGGAACTTTATCAACATTCGCGCTTTCCTCAGGACCACTAAGACCCCCCTGCGGGCTGCCCCTACATGCCTGTGCGTGGCTTCCCCATAAATCCTAACAATTCCACAATAACTATGTCTTAATTCCTTTCACTTTGCACGTAAGTATACAGTCACAGCTTAACTTAAAATAAATAAATAAACACAACCTCAAATAAAATATACAGGTGGGGGTGGATGATTCCCGGCACTGGACAGTACACCTTTTTCCCATAATGTCCAATACAATGCTGTAAATTAACCAGAGTCCCACATCTACTTAAAACTGTTTGGTGAAGCAGAAAGGCCATAAAAAAATTTTTTTAAATAAAATATTTGATGTAGTGTATGAACTCATCAAATACAAACAAGAGGTAAATGTCAAGAGGCAATCAGGAACTAGGCTGGTCTTGGTAATATTTTCCCATAAGGAACAATAATTAGGCTAAATGGTGACATTTAAGGGCAAAAAATGTGAGAAAAAAATCAGGCCTGCCATCTCAGTTACTCTTCCCATTAAAAACATTCAGATAAACAAATAAATCAGGCCCATGTTTAGAGCAACTCTTCAAGTCCAAGTACACAAGTTGGCTGATTTATTGTAAAACGGGGGAGAAGAGTGTCAATGGCTCTTTATTATGATGGCGACATGGTATAATTTATTTATTTATTTATTTATTTATTATTCTTTCGGACAATTCCACACAATACACAATTTTCTCTTGCAAATATTCATACATCATACTTTGTGTTGTCCGAAGGGAGACGGAAGAAGCCAAAGGCTTATCAGGTCCCGCCCCCATTTTCATCAAATTCGGATTCAGATACACAGTTACTGTTACAGAAAATAAAAATAAAACAAAAAACAAATTTTTTTTATTTTTTTTATATATACACTCAACAAAAATATAAACGCAACACTTTTGTTTTTGCTCCCATTTTTCATGAGATGGACTTAAAGATCTAAAATTCATTCCAGGTACACAATATTACCATTTCTCTCAAACAATGTTCACAAATCTGTCTAAATGTGTGATAGTGAGCACTTCTGCTTTGCTGAGATAATCCATCCCACCTCACAAGTGTGCCACATCAAGATGCTGATCTGACATCATGATTAGTGCACAGGTGTGCCTTAGACTGTCCTCAATAAAAGGCCACTCTGAAATGTGCATTTTTTTGCTTTATTGAGGGTCTGGGGACTCAGAACCAGTCAGTATCTGGTGTGACCACCATTTGCCTCATGCAGTGCAACACATCTTCTTCGCATAGAGTTTATCAGATTGTCAATTGTAGCCTGTGGAATGTTGGTCCACTCCTCTTCAATGGCTGTGCGAAGTTGCTGGATATTAGTGGGAAGTGGTGCACGCTGTCGTATACGCCGGTCAAGCACATCCCAAACATGCTCAATGGGTGACATGTCCGGTGAGTATGCTGGCCATGCAAGAACTGGGACATTTTCAGCTTCCAAGAGTTGTGTACAGATCCTTGCAACATGGGGCCATGCATTATCTTGCTGAAACGTGAGGTGATGTTCATGGATGTATGGCACAACAATGGGCCTCAGGATCTCATCACGGTATCTCTGTGCATTCAAAATGCCATCAATAAAATGCACCTGTGTTCTTCGTCCATAACAGATGCCTGCCCATACCATAACCCCACCACCACCATGGGCCACTCGATCCACAACATTGACATCAGCAAAGCGCTCACCCACACAACACGCTGTCTGCCATCTGCCCTGAACAATGTAAACCAAGATTCATCCGTGAAGAGAACACCTCTCCAACGTGCCAAACGCCATCGAATGTGAGCATTTGCCCACTCAAGTCTGTTACGGCGACGAGCTGGAGTCAGGTCAAGACCCCGATGAGGACGACGAGCATGCAGTTGAGCTTCCCTGAGACGGTTTCTGACAGTTTGTGCAGAAATTGTTTGGTTATGCAAACCAATTGTTTCAGCAGCTGTCTCAGTGGCTGGTCTCAGACGATCTTGGAGGTGAACCTGCTGGATGTGGAGGTCCTGGGCTGGTGTGGTTACACGTGGTCTGCGGTTGTGAGGCCGGTTGGAGGTACTGCCATATTCTCTGAAACGCCTCTGGAGACGGCTCATGGTGGAGAAATGAACATTCAATGCACGAGCAACAGATCTGGTTGACATTCCTGTCAACCAGGAATGTCAGCATGCCAATTGCACGCTCCCTCAATGCTTGTGGCATCTGTGGCATTTTGCTGTGAGACAAAACTGCACATTTCAGGGTGGCCTTTTATTGTGGACAGTCTAAGGCACACCTGTGCACTAATCATGATGTCAGATCAGCATCTTGATGTGGCACACCTGTGAGGTGGGATGGATTATCTCAGCAAAGCAAAAGTGCTCACTATCACACATTTAGACAGATTTGTGAACAATGTTTAAGGGGAAATGGTAATATTGTATTGTATGTATCTGGAATGAATTTTAGATCTTTAAGTCCATCTCATGAAAAATGGGAGCAAAAACAAAAGTGTTGCGTTTATATTTTTGTTGAGTGTAGCTATATATATATATATATATATATATATATATATATATATATATACATATACCCATACATTTTTTTTTTTTTTAATAATAATGGTCTAAGACTGAGGTTAAAACAACATATCCCAGGTAATGTTAGCATATTATCAAATGCATGATGTGTAGCATTGTTGGTGGAGCTAGTTAGACCCAGCCTTGTAGTTTAGTAGGCTATAGTAGGAAAAGAGAGTAGTTAGATTCATGGTTACATGTGTTTGCTTTCAGAAAGAGTATTGCACTGATAAAGGAACAAAGGGTTTTGAAAATGAAGAAAAGTTGGGCAAACTTAACGGTCTCTTTTTTGAAAAAAAGTAATTTTGGGGGCATTTTTGCCTATTCCTGTAGATAGAAAAGGAGAGGGGGGGGGTGCGATATGCAGCAGAGGCCGCCAAAGGCTGTAATGGCGAAGTCAAACCGTAAACTGAACGGAACGCCATCTTAACGAAAGTTTGGTAGGAGTTGCTTAAAAAAAGCCTGATGCACACCGATGCAAACCTGCGGGAAATCAAACCTTGCCAGGCCTGTTGTGCGTAGTTGTACTTGACAATCTATGATTGTACAGCCATTATAATACTATGCACAAAGGTAGATATATTTGTGACTTGAAATATAGGCCTATACTGTAGTGGAGGCATTTTCATATCTATAATTGCCGCCAGTGTCTCATCTGTTTTGTCATTTTGCAGGTGGTTCTTAAGGTGAAGTAACAACATGTGCATCATCTAATGCCATCTTATTTTCATCACTCCCTGTTACTTTTCTATTCCTCACAGCATCATAAAACTCTGAAGCTGGGATGATTTATAAAGCCACTTACAAGCGATCACTGCCAGTAGGTGAAAAAACACACAGATTTCCCTGTTTGCCTGGATAGGGGGAAACATGACTGCACATGTAATCTTGGAGACTTATGGCCTCAGACAGAGTGCACGAAGGCAAACATCAACATTAAAGGACCACTGTGAAATATGATGGTAGGGCCAAGAGACTGCCAGGCGTGAAGAGAGGCTTAGAGCGGAGGAGGAAGTGATGGATGGCGAAAGTGCATGGGGAGAGAGGAGGGCATAAATAAAAAGGATATTATAATGCATAAACAGAGGTAGATATGAGGGTAAAAAAGCAAAGGTAGAAGCTAGTAGAATAAGGGTCCAGACTCAGCTGGGTTTTGAAATTGGTAGAAGGAGAACTGAATGTATTTTTCAAATGATTTCCCTTATAAATTAGTATGCAGTGCATCAGTTTATCTGATCTGTCGGGCACCTGACTGAAAAGAAAAACAGATTGGTGAAATAATGGGATCAAACTGACATTGCAGAGAGGTGGAATAGAAACTTGATGCAGCATTCTTCTCTTGAATCCCTGATGGGGGCTACATGATTGCTACCTGACATTCAGTGTCATTGAATGTAGGTGTTTCACAACTGTAGGCTACATTTCTGGAGTTTTTA
The DNA here is from genome assembly GCA_949357725.1 of Hyperoplus immaculatus. Classification (NCBI taxonomy): domain Eukaryota; kingdom Metazoa; phylum Chordata; class Actinopteri; order Uranoscopiformes; family Ammodytidae; genus Hyperoplus; species Hyperoplus immaculatus. The sequence continues at coordinate 8,722,690 of OX442350.1, read as the reverse complement.
TATATCCAAGAATGTCCCTCTGGTCTAAAGCTGTGAGAAGAAGAAACAAAAGTGATGTTAGTACTGCACTGTTGATGGTATTTGTGACTGAGGTCGGTTATCCGATTTTGGACAAATGAATATCGTGCTATGCTTATTACGGATTTTCCAAGAGATTATACATTGTAATTAGTCCACATGGCGAATCACATTAGTGTTAAGCAACATGTTTTTATAGAGGGAGAAACTTTGGCCTCAGTGACTTACAGTATGAGGTCAGAATATAAAGGGGGGGGGGGGGGAAAGGGTCATTTAGTTATTATTACATAATAGAAAAATCACAATACTTTGAATGTGCAATTGTTGTGTTTACTCTAATGAGCGGCTCTGACAGCAGTGAAATTAAAGAACAGGAAAATTGTTCGACATGTGTTTTCAAAAATAGAAAGTTGGATAGTTGGACAGGTTGCATCAGATAACATACGGCTGTAATTAATATTTCTAAAATATGGACAAATTACCATATATAGGCCTAATGTGAAGGGGTCACTGATAGTGATGAAGCCACAGGAAATTACCACCATGCAGACTCTCTGTTTTTTCACTCCCCTCTCTGCCCCATTTCAACTATGTCTCTACACTATCAATAAAGCATAAAAAAATTACAAAAAAATATCTTAAACATTTTTTTAAAATAAGATATTCCAGAACATATCCAGTATCTTTATTATTCTACTAAACAACAACTCTCAATGTGTAAAAATGTATAACAATAGAGCAACCATCATCGTTGAACAACTTGTTTCAGGGTTGTTATGGTTAATCGATGTTGGACCAGAGAGCAGACAGAGACAGGAGTGGGATTGATGAAAAAGGGGGAATGGCAGGTAGTGGCATGAGGAAGCCGGGGTGAGAGTGAGACAGGCAGGTAGGCTGGACGGAGTGATGGGTACTGTATAGGCAAAGAGAATAACACAAGGTAAGCACAAAGTAGCAAAACAACAAGAGAGTGTGCAACGAGAGAAAACATGTACAGAAGCCAGTCACGTATAAATACCACGGGTATAGCACAAAGTATGATCAGGCACTGACTGCATGGAACCCAAGGGTGTATGAAGGGGAGTTGATTGTAGATGAAGACCAGGTGAGCAGATTGCAGATGAGGGCCAGATGTGAGATGAGAAAGACAGGGGGACTGGCAGACACAGGCGGAGGAAAAACACACAGCAGCCAGCTGTGACCAAAACAAGGGTGTTATATTAGTTATAGTACGCTGACAACATCATATGACATAGTGACTAACTACACATTAGTAGCAGTGGCGAACTTAGCCATTTTGGGGCTCCAGGCGAACAGCCATTTGGGGGCCCTTGCATCTAATGTACCTTATACCGCGCACACTGAGATACTCCATACAAGGGATAAACAAAAGTCACTAGCATTTTTTCATTTTGGATGAGACTACTCAGGTACGTGTCAGAGGCTTTCTTAGCTTGGATTGGTCTAAGAGGATCCCACATCACAGGGTCAAACTGAGCCATTAACTGAACCTGACCCATGACATGTCCATTGCCTAGTCCTAGTTCAGTAAGTGTGTCAGAGGGGCCACGCAGAGGAAGCTTTCTCTCTGACAGGAAGTTGATGATTGCCACTAACCTGGATACAATTCTAGAGACCAATATGACTTAGCTTTCAATTACATGTGTTGCTTGTTTTATTTTTTAAATACACAGTGAATTACAACATAGCCTGTGTCCACAGAGTCTAGGCCTATTTGAAATAAAATCTTCAAATATAAAAAAAAAAAAATTAGGTTATAACCCTGCCTTCTTTTAGCATGGATAGTAGTGACTAAGTGTGCAGGGGAGAGAGAAATATACACAGATAGAGGGAGGAAGAGATAGCTTTATTTTGCTTTTTTACTTAAATTGATTATTGATGGCTTTAGACTGACTCCTGCTGTCGCAAGCCTATCAGCTGTTACACACGGAGGTCAAAACGAAATTTTAACTTAACTATCGCCTGGCTGGGCTGACTTAAAGTGGAGCAGCCAAATATAGCCTAAACTAATAGGCCTACATATTGTTACAAAAATACAGGCAATGTGTTGTGTGATTTTTGTCAGTAGCCTACAGTAGACCTAGAGGCTGGCCCCGATCGCCACTAACTGTTCTGTAATACACGATCGCCGATCACGTGAACACACAGGCGTCTTTTTTTTTAAGCATATGCATCCAATCCGCGGTTCACGTGGGTCCCAAACCGTGAGGGTTGGTCCGAATGGACCACGGATCAACCGTGATCCGTTGCACCATTAATTATCTCCATCAGTTTGTTGACAAACATTCACGTCATTAGCATAGCTGCTGGCTGAGCCAGAGCCACCTGTTGGATTGACAGTAGGAGCTGGAACGTTACCGGTTAATGATGTAGACCATGGACATGTAGACAGCTGTTCTTCCGTCTAAGGTCCCGCTGCCACCGCGCCGGGTGCTGTAAAAAAGCTTAATAGCTTCGGCAGCTTTGATATTAAGTCCTGACTTTGGTCCTTCTTCTGTTTGTTTTGTGACCCGCTCTCGTATGTTCGCTTCATTTTGGTATAGGTAGGTTAGGTTTATCTCGTCTCTCTCTTCTCCCGCTATTTACTTTTTTGGATTTACGCGTGAACGTGCAGCGTCATGAGCGTAATGTGTAATGGAATAGTCCATGTAGTGCAGAAATAGGGGGGTGCACGGTTGGCAGAAAGGCCGTCAAAACGCGAGTAATTAGACATCCCGATGATACTATTGTGAAGATATTTTTTATAAAAAACAATAGATATGGGGCAAAATATAAAGAGGGCATTTTGGGGGCCCCAAAGGGGCTTATGGGGCCCCGGGGCTCCAGGCAATTGCCTGGTTTGCCTCAATGGACGGCCCGCCCCTGATTAGTAGTTGCTGAGGAAACATAATTCATGCAGACACATCTCTCTGTTCTGCCTTAAGACCCATGCCAACATACAATCTGTCTATGCTTTCCTTTCCACAGTCCACCAGAGACTGTGGTGTATCTTGAAATAAAACACACAGATAGAAAAGTAATCCCGCTGTCTTCTCTCCGCCAAGAACAGATGGATGTGTCAGAGCAGTCAGACAGAAGCTGCAGGATGTGCGTGGAGCAAGAAACTAATTTTCTTTTTTTTTCTTCTTCTACTGCTCGGATGTTTATGTGTGTGCATGAGGATTTGGGATAGGATGAAGACATGCCTACTAACACTGTTGGATCAATACTTTGTCCATATAACTCCTCATCAGCACAGATGACAAGATATATACAGTCATATGAAAAAGTTTGGGAACCCCTCTCAGCCGGCATTATAATTGACTCTGCTTTTACAAAGAAAATATAAAAGTGGTATGCCTTTAATTTACCAGGAACAGCTAACTACTGGGATGTTTTCCAAACAAAGATTTTTTGAAAAGCAGTATTTGGTTGTATGAAATAAAATAAAATGTGAAAAACTGGCTGTGCAAAAATATAGGAACCCTTGTGGTTTTGTTGATTTTAATGCCTGTAACAGCATGTAAAACTGATGACTTTAAACACAAAGTTGGTTGGATTATGTTGTTAAGCCTTGAACCTCATAGAAATGTCTGTTTAATCATGAGAAAATGTATTTTAGGTGCCTAAATGCAAGTTGCACTTCTCTTTGACTCTCTGCTGAAGTGAGACAGAATGGGATCATCAAAACAGCTCCCAAAAGATCTGAAAAACAAAGATTGTTCATTGTCATGGTTTAGGGGAAGGCTACAAGAAGCTTTCCAAAAGGTTTCAATTGTCAATTTTGACTGTAGGGAACGTTGTCAGGAAATGGAAGGACACAGGCATAGTGGCAGTTAAACCCAGGCATGGCAGACCAAGAAAAAAACAGGAGCGGCATAGGTGGAGGATTGTGAGAATGGTTGCACACAACCCACAGATCACCTCCAAAGACCTGCAAGAACATCTGGCTGCAGATTGTGTATCTGTACATCGTTCAACAATTCAGCGCAATTTGCACCAAAACATCTGCTTTTTATAAAGACAAAATAACTTAATTTTTGTCTCATCAGTCCAAAGCATTTTCTTCCAATATGAAGCTGGCTTGTCTAAATGAGCTTTTGCATACTCCATGCAACTGTATCTGATGGCGTGGGCGCAGAAAGGGCTTCCTTCTCATCACCCGGCCATACAGATGTTTTGGTGCAAATTGCACTGAATTGTAGAACCATGTACAGATACACAATCTGCACCCAGATGTTCTTGCAGGTCTTTGGAGGTGATCTTTGGGTTGTGTGCAACCATTCTCACAATCCGCCGCATATGCCGCTCTTGTACTTTTCTTGGTCTGCTAGACCTGGGTTTAACTGCAACTGTGCCTGTGTCCTTCCATTCCCTGACAACGTTCCTTACAGTAGAAATTGACAATTGAAACCTTTGGGAAAGCTTCTCGTAGCCTTCCCCTAAACCATGACAATGAATAATCTTTGTTTTTAAGATCTTTTGGGAGCTGTTTTGATGATCGCATTCTGTCTCACTTCTGCAGAGAGTCAAAGAGAAGTGGAACTTGCATTTAGGCACCTAAAATACCTTTTATCATGATTAAACAGACCTTTATATGAGGTTCAAGGCTTAACAACATAATCCAACCAATTTTGTGTTTAAAGTCCTCAGTTTTACATGCTGTTACAGGCATTAAAATCAGCAAGACCACAAGGGTTCCCATATTTTTGCACAGCCAGTTTTTCACATTTTATTTAATTTCATAAAACTAAATACTGCTTTTCAAAAAATCTTTGTTTGGAAAACATCCCAGTACTTAGCTGTTCCTGGTAAATTAAAGACATACCACTTTTATCTTTTTTGTGTGAAAGCAGAGTCAATTATAATGCCGGCTGAGAGGGGTTCCCAAACTTTTTCATATGACTGTATATATTGTACCTAAAAAGGAGAGAGCTGTTATCTGTAAAACCGTTGTCGTTATGTGATGTTGACGTCGTGATGTAGAGACCCAATTCCCTTTTTTGGATCAGTTACAGTTGACGCGAAGCTAATGAATGAATGTCTAAATAAGTGCCTTAACTTGTTCAATCTATCATAGAATTACACACACAGTTTAAACATTCTTTCCATGCTGGCTTAACAATAATACACTGATGAATCTTTCTGATTCTTGCAACACTGCAGCACTTTTCCATGTCTGATGCAACTCTTGCGTCAAACAATTTTTAAAGGTTGACTCGAAACATCTGCAGTCACGGTATCTGGATCCATCAAAATGTTACTATAGAGTCTCCTAGTCCTATCTGACATATCATCTCAAATAAATATTTCTTAAACATTCCTGTTGAAGTAACTAACCAAATGGAGTTCTTTCAGCAGTATATTATCAAGAACAAGTGAGCCACTATCTAAAAGTAACTAAACCTAAAACACTGCTCTACTGGCTCTATTAAATTCCACTTCTGCTGCTATAGTTGGAATACCAAACTCTGAGCGAGCTAGTGGCACACAGTAGAGGATGACAAAGCACCACTTAACTGAATCTGAATTCTGTATAAACTGAGAATAATGAATATTTCAGGATGTCATTATACGGCCTATTGTGATATAGCAGAGACACATTGGCACCGGTATCTTGATATGCTATGTGATAACACTGATGCAGGGGTCTTTTTCTTTGTGTAAACACTTCATGGAAGTTAAGTTTGAAGTATGCATATTCCTCTCAAAGTCAAACGTATACCATTAAGTCATTGTGACATTTAGATGATATCTCTTGTGATCATGATGACGTGTGCTCCAAAAACGAAACTGGTGCACTTTGGCACACATTGATTCCTATCTGTAGTCCATGTGACTATAGAACTATATAGTAAATGACAGATGTATGCTTTGCCAAAGGTTTGTGTTCCCATTTAAAGTTGTTTCTTGAAATTAAGCCGATCGTAATTTGTCATTCATACACTTTGTTCCCACAATAAACTATGGACGTTTTTATACATACACTGTGTTCTCCGCTTATCAACAGCACAGACTGGGCTTATGCAAATGAAAAAAGCCAGTCTCCTGTAACAGGCCTGGAGTGGTTGCGTGCTGGGCCCTCGGGATATTAGTGGACAGACTCCCTGCAGGTTACTTTGAAAAGATTAATGCCGCTGCTCCCCCACAGTCAGAGAAAAGTCAATAGATGCCGTAAAAAAAAAATGAAAACAGCAATCCAGTGGTGATCAGAGCACTGCACTCGTGTAGAGCAACAACTGCACACATCAGACAGAAACACTATGTATGTGTTCAAATACAGGACTCAGACAGACAAACTTAACTCTAATGTTCTTCTCTGTCTGCTACCTTGTTCAAGATGGAACATTTTTCACATTAAGTGGCTTTTTAATTACAGTGATTCAACGAAAGATCTATTTACAAATTGATGTGGACACTGACTGCAGCCGTGCCTACGTGCTCAGTACCATTACACCGCTTTATAGATCACTCGAGGCGATTCCCTTGTAGAACTTTATTAATTTCCCATATCCCTGCACTTCTAGCCTTCCTGCATGCATACTGACCACAATCCCGGTTGAAAATTAATGAATATATTCATGTCATCCTCATGGGTTATGGACAGTCATCTCCTCTGAAAGCTTAAACCGTGGATTCATCAGAGTTTGAATGAGATCTCTGGAGAACACTTTCATCTCACTGCTACCTCAATCAATCAACTGCTGTCAGACACGGAAACCTCCATCGTTCATAAAATATTGATGCTCTCTTAATTTTTTTTTACATATAAGCTACATGGTGATCGATCATTATGTCCCCTTCATGGTGCGATAGGAAGCAGTTGGTTGATCTTATTATTTAAAGCTGGGGTGGAGGATTTGGGGAGAAAATGGCAGTTGGGATAGAGATTCTAATCCAAATACCTCAACCGCTCCACTTGTTCTCTTTGGTCTGCTGTTAATCTTTCGGCCTTTACTCAGAAAAACGGCGTTGGTAGCAGGGTGGTGGAAGAAGACACAGTTTGAGGCAGATGAGGAGGTCTTCAGGAACAATTCTTTTATTTAAACAACAAAACTCATCCTGCTGTCAAAACGAAGCCGATAAAAAGTTAAAGTGTTTGTAGCCAAAAAACTAATAGAGGTACATGCATAAAACAAAAAGCTATGAAGAGTTCCTGTAAGCTAAAAGACCTGTCTCTTCCAGCATTGTGGTGGCCTTTAACCTGCAAATCTAAGTGAGCTGATTGGTCCTTAGGTCAGTAAGCTCCACCTCGCCTAACTCCTGATTGGTGGACCCTAACTAACTCTGACCTACACTGTTCAGAGGACATCTGTGTTAATCAATCCCTAGAGGCGATATCCCATGGGGTGCTAAGAAGTCTGATTCAGTAACTTTAGAACAATCCCTTGAGCCAGGGGCCAATAAATGAGCTATTAGACCTTCACCCTTTTCCCCGAGGCATGTAAACCCAAACCAGACTGTCCTAAATTGCCCCCACCAAGGACCATCTACGAGTCTCCCTTTGTGTGCAATATAAATGATCTACAGATGTGCCTGCTGGCTTCCTCAACTTAAGCAATCCACTCTGCACACACATATACCCACGAGAGCTGCTCCTGGCTCCCCTTATAGATAATTCTGTATGTAATTAAACAATCTCCTGATTATCAGTAATCTAAGAATGTGTCATAACGAAATACACTACAGGTCCCTCCCCTATGGTGCCTCCCTGACATGCTCTACACCAACAAAGTTGTGCCAAAGTGAATGGATAGTCCCAACAGCCAATAAGAACAGAGAATCGGAGCCTCGCTCTGATTGGTCTAAGTGTACAGCTCATGTTAACTTTGACCAATCAGAAATCATATACCCCAGCTTTAATAGCAAAAAAAAAGTTCAGGCTACAATGGTGGCTATAGTGCGTCACTTCTGTCGCCCCCGTGAGTAATTCTGAGTAATTACAACAACACTGTCGTGAGGTAAGCGTTCTGTGATAGAGCATGGATTTTATAGCATCTGCTGAAGGTCCAGGTTTTTTCTTAGCAGTAGAATAAACAACTTGGCAGTAGAATAAACAACTTGGCCATTCTTGGGACTTTTCTGAGCTCCTGCTCCAGTGCCGGGGGTGTGACATCAGTTTGTAAACGCTGCCATACTGAGAAATACAGAGAGAGTTTTGTGGAGCTGATAGGCTTAATCAACTTTGTGACAACTTATTTTGCAATGGCTTGAATGTAACTGACATTTATTAAAATGGAAAAGTTACACTCTATAGCTTAAATAATTTTCATTTTCATTCATTTAACTTTTATTTATCCTCGAGAGACCAATTGAGGGGTGACCCTCATTTTCAATGACGTCGAGTCAAAACAAATTCAAAACAACAATACATACAAAATATTCAATGCAAATACATCAAATACACAACAAGTGAAGAGAAGAGAAGAGAAAAAAACAAACAAACAATTGAAACATTTACAAAGTGGTGAAGAGTGGCAGCAATTAAAAGGAATAAAGTACAATATAGTCTAATTATGTTTTCCTCAGGTCAAAGCTAGATAGGTTGCTGCTGAATTTATGACGTACATAAATATGAATGTACCTTTTCATGAAAGGAAACACAAACAGGTTTCCATTTAAATTTAGTTTTTTCTTCTGGTAGGAGGTGGATACATAACTGTCAGAGATGTAATGCATGTCTCAAAACCTGGGCAAATAAGGCCATAACCATATATACGTGGCCGGCCAGATATGTTTTTTTTTCATTATCTGAAAATGTGTCACGTATTTTTGGTATCGACTAGTGACAGTTTGAAATTAAACTTTGAAAGGCCTCAGGGGGGGAGGAAAAGCATGTTGTGAAATTTAATGAATTTTTTGTCTCCGATGAAAAGCACACTTACTCAAAATGATCGAAGGGAAGGTTTAATTAAAGAAATGCTGAAGAATGTTTGCAGACTCTTAAGGTGACAGTCAGTTTGAGACAGGTTTGTAGTCAGTGTCTGACACTGAAATGAATGCCAAGGATCCACCCTCTCTCACATGAACCGTCATCTCATCAGACTAGGATGCTTGATTACACCACAGGGTAGCAAATTAAATGAAGTATGTATCAACTGCATCCCCATTGGTGTCCTCAGCAGCTGTGTGTTCTGCTATGTCTCTTTGATTCTGTAATAGGTCTCAATATTCATGCCGTTTGCATACAACACATACTTTTGAATTAACAGTGAATTAATAACATGTTTAACAGCTGAACATACTACAAAGCCCATGATGTAGTTGTTGAGCTACTATTTGCATTTAAGGATTCACTCAAATAAAAATATAAACAGATAAAGAGAAACCTATCATATTTGCCCGACAGCTGGCAATTATGGCGTTCACTCACGAAAAAGACTCAAATAGAAAGTACCCCACCATGTGTTGTGTATCTGTTACTACAAAAAAAATGACTATGAACCCCCTTTTTCTTCCACATCGCTTGCCAAAATGTGATTATGATGGCTTTGAGTATTGTAATTATTGTTTGAATATGTATGAGATGATTTCTTTATTCACAGCAGTAGGGTAGAATTTACATTGGGAAAAATATAGGTCCTCCAATATGCCTCTTCACAACGGACATTTCAGCTTCTCATGATAGGAGAAGCACCAATGTTAATGATAACATTCCAGGCATTCAAGTGTCCCAGTTATAGCAATTACAGTGCGACAGTGAGCCAGCATGCACAAAACCATCATTCATTTATATTTTCTGACCCACATGCTTTTCCATTGAGAGTGAGACATGTCAAGAGGTCTATTGCCCACAGGATATTTCAGTTAATGAAAAGCTTTTATAGCCTGACTAACATGTATTATATTTTCCGACACAGCTAAAAAATAAAGCTTATCTGATTTGAACAGATATTTGGAAAAAGGCTCATTATTATTATCCACTTCAAACTGACCTGGTTTTATCAGAAACATTTCTAAAAAAAACTTTTGATAAGAGGAACCTGTCTGTATGCAGACCTATCCCCACAAGTCCCCCAGATGTTAGCGTCGTTCACATATAAGACACTTACAATCGATGCTCAGTTACTACTTTATTAAAAAATAACATTTAGTATGCAATGATACAACACTGTACAGAAGAGTTTGTGAGTGTGTGTGTGTGTGTGTGTGTGTGTGTGTGTGTGCAGGGGTAGCAAAGGTGTCCCAGAGAAGACTGAGTGAAGGGCTGCTGGTCAGCTGTGAGGACGTGCTGTAGTTTTCTCATGCTGCATTCATCACACATGGAGGGACACACTCTTAAGGTATCATATTTGATAAAGAGTTCTTCTCTATTTTGCAGGACATTCAGATGCAAACTGATATTTAATTGTTATTGTTGGTGTTTATTCCTGCAACAAGCAGGGTCAGATTCCATGGGAAAACTCCCAAACCCTGAGTTTCTGACTTTCATAATAATCGCTTAAAGTCAGACATCAGTATTTCTGGTATGCCCTCATGTTATGAATGCAGCGTTGGTCCTGAGAAGAGAACGGTAACTGTCAGGTCTGGTGTTCAGGGGGGGTGGGGGGGATGGGGTCAGTCCAAGATGGGCAGAGGAAGTCTCTGATTCCATGATGAATCGAACAAAAGGCCTATCTAAAAAATACGTCATGTGTGAAAGACTGTTGTGATGGAGGAAACAGGTGAAAACCAATCTTTGCGGACCGAGACCCCTGAAAAAGGATAACGCTGATAGGTTCAGCTAATACTGTATGGCCCTATTTGAGTGAATTTCTGCATCGTCTTAAGACAGATGCCATAGTGCATGATGTCATTAAAAAAAAAGACACCACAAAATGTCCTGACTGCATGATAGATTGAGACTAGTGGTATTTTACAGAATATCACATTATTTCACAAAATAGTAGAGCAGTCTCACAATAGATTCCTGTCCATATTTCAATGAACATAATGAAGCATTGACGATGTGAGATGCCAGTATCTAGCTCTGCAACAATGTAGCAGCAGCACCCAGAAGAAAAATAAATGTCATATAAAGTTCAAACTAAAAATGGAGATAAGTGCCACCAGGTCAGACTTCTCCTTGTAAGGCCAAAGTTTACAGGGACATTTTGGTTTGCTTTACATTTTGTGTAATTTTCATTTTAAAACAGATGACACACAGGCTTCATTTGTCAGACTATCAATTCTCCAGTAAACTGAGAAGATGACGCTCATTTGATGTCAAATCTGCAGATTTTGAAGTCAAGTGTTAACGGATGGAAATGAATTGACTTGATTGACAATAAGCTGTAACCGTGCTGAACATTGTTGCATTTCTGAATGCATCTCAGTTTCAAGGCATGTGCGGAAGACTTCATCATTTCATCATGCTAGTTATATGACTAAAGAAACGCTAGATAATTCAGAGAGGCTAGCTAAATACTCAAATTGTGTCTCAGAGATTGTAATACTCAGTGACAAGTTCAAAATGAAGTATAGGGCATACTAAACTGGCTAATACAAACTCTATTAAGGGACTATCGCATGGAGAAGTATAAGGTTAAATAATAAACGTTCTCTAAGAGTTGCAGAATCCCTAGTTCTTGGTAAGTTGAAGCAAAACCTTGTCCTAATGGCAGCAATTGTAGCTTTTTGTAGGAAAGTTTCACCCACGTCAATATGGTTCACAAACTGGGGGTTGTTTTAAAAACACACTTGCATCATTACCCTGGGAAATATGTTCCCTCACGGCTATGGGTCTGAAGATGCCTTTTGATTTTGTCAGAACGGCTGAAGCACTTGCCACACACCGGGCAGCTGTAGGGCTTCTCCCCAGTATGGATCCTCATGTGAACCTTGAGGTGAGCCATCTGCGTGAAGCCCTTCCCACAAATCTGGCAGCGGAACGGTTTTTCTCCCGTGTGGCTCCGCTGGTGCTCCTGGAGTCTTCCGGAGGAGCTGCAGCATTTCCCGCATACACCGCAGCGGTACGGTTTTTCTCGCGTGTGCACTTGTACGTGCACGTGAAGGTGGCCAGCGTGACTGAACGCCTCTCCACAAACCTTGCAGCAAAAGGAGGAAACGTGGCCATGTACGGGTGACTTTTGATGGGGGCAGTCCACGGCGTTGGCTCCTTGGTTGCGCATGTGAGAGGCCTGTCCTCTGTTTGCTCCGGCCCCAGCTCCCTTAGCACCAACCATTTGTCCTCCATTGTCCACCCCGGTAATGTCAATGTTGTTCTCGTTGGAGCAGTTTGGGTTGACTGGTGCGAGGGGCTGGGCGCCGCTGTTGGAGGAAGCCGAGCCTCTGTGGCCTCCTGCGCTCTCTACCTTCACGTGCCTGGAGGGGCCTCGAGATCCAGGTTCCCTCTCCCTGTTCTCCACCCCCTGACTCTGAGGGAGGTTGGATGTGTGGGGGGCTTCTTGGGGATATTCGTTTACAACACGCGGTGGGGTGAACATGTTTTCTGATGTGCTGCACGAGCCGTGGCCACGAAGCTGGTCTTCTCCCTGGTTGGCACGGAGATCTCTCTTGTCCTTGATCTGAATAGGGATGCGCTCTTCATGGCCCATGCTGGGACTCCACTCACGGCGGGGATGCTCACCTTCCTCCTCATCCAGCAGCGCCATGGATGGACGATCTGACAACACAACAGGAGAAAGAGGCTGAGATAAGAACTATGAACCTCGTTGCTGCAAACATAACTGTGTACACATGGCATGGGGCAAAACTTGTTGGAGGATATGCCACATGAAACTTGCAGCTCAACAGAATGTTGTGGATTTCTTATGAAATAAGTAGGCTTATTATACATATGAGACTTGGCCTTTTAGTAAATTCAAGAATGTAGAGTGCTTTCCTCATTACATTGTTACCCTTGTACACTGTAGTTAGCCTAACATTCAATCACTGTGGAGTGTGGATGCAACTTGGATATTTGACACTGCTAACAGAAAAAAAAGTGATGTCAAGTGCTCGAAAAATTATCTTTAAAAAAAGTGGACTCAAGTTAAGCCTGCATGACGTAAATACGTTCATAAACGATGGCTTCTTAAGCAACACTTTTAGCCCTGGCTCAAAGTGGATGAGAAGTTTTGAAATTTGAGTAAATAAACACAAAAACTCTGACACGTTATAAGTGAATGAGTGAGTGTCCGTCTTTTTTATGTTTACTTGCATTTGTCCCTGTCAAATAAAAAGTAATTAAAACAATGACTAAGGGCAAACAAGTGTCCACATCGGTCCAAATATAGCCAAATGCTAACCCGGGTGTTGGCTAGTCTGCTTACCTAGCTGGTTAGCTAACGAACAAAGGTTGCTAACGCGCTAACCACTCCACAACAACAGCAGCGGCAGCTAACTAGCTCGCTCACGGCTTAAGTTAACTTGCTGGTAAGTGAGGTAACATTACTCTGAGGCGATTTGTTGCGTTATTATACATCCCATGTACGCATTCAGCTTGATTTATCTGCTCAATGCCGACTGACTGGTAGGACAGAACGGGGCGCAACTTCTACGTTAAGCTTCAGCGGAGCTAACCTGGCCATATCTCTATCCCAGCGTCTCGCAGCCTGCGTCTCAGATGGTCGTTCTCCCGCTCCCTGTTCGCTATTTCCTCCTGGTACTCCAAAATCGTGTCCTCGACAGATTTATAGATCTCCTGCGCTGCGAGCATGAGACGCTCAGTCAAAAAGACATTTAAAAACTGCAGCTTGGTCATTTTCTTGGGTTGCACGGAGTCCTTCCCACCATCCAAAATGGACCAAAAAAGATGCTCGATCCAATCACGTGACCCGTAGTTTCTTCTTCTTCTTCCCCCCAAGATTTCCTGTGACACCACAAATTCTGATACATGATGATTTACAATTTCAGTCTTGACAAAATTCCCTTGGCGGTTAGGTTAATTTTCGATGTTGCAGAGATGGGTTTGGGTTAGTTCAGAAACACTTTTAAACACGTATCAGGTCCCAGAATCTGCTGCAACACCTGCTAGGTTGGGCTAGTGGGCCTTTAGTTTGGTCTGGCTTTGCGAGACTAGTGGGCCTTCTATCAACGTGACAGGACAACAGACCCTACCTGTGTAAAACAGTGCGACATAAATGACAAATATATGTTAGGTGGCATGCAAACAAGGAAAACGTTTACACATGGGGGCTAGGCGCAGCAAAGTGCAAGCATGGGTGGTGCCATGCAGCTTTGACAGTATAGCGTATGGTACGATTATGAACAAATAATTCAGATTCTTTGTGTAAAAATGTGTCGCCTGGCTGAGTAATAATAGGTCCAGACTCCAGAATATTAACCCAATACAGCATCTAGCTCTAGCTATCAGATCAGAATATTAACGTGTACAAAACATAAACATAAACTAAAAAGTCAGTTTTGTAGCCTATAACTTGATGTGTGTTTATTCCAACAATTTATGCTTCAGAGAAAATTAACTAATTGTAAAGTCAAATTATTTTTGTACAAATTACAGCGTCGCCACCACATCAGCATATCTTCCTCCAGCTCGGCAGGTGGCGAAACTTGCGCTGACAATACCGGAAATGACCAAACATAAAGCTCGTGCACACTGTCTCCTCCACGTGTGAGAGCTGTGCAGTCACATTCGCAGCGCCACCATGAAGCGACCAAGTGAGTAAACGTAGACAGATATATTCCATTAACATGTGCTTGTATAAAAACAACAACTTTCAGGCTGTATTGTGCTGCTAATCCACTTTGCTAAGAAGCTAACTGAACAAATTACGTACTGCCAATTTATTTTTTCAGTCTACATTAGCTCGGTTTATAGCTAGCTATTATCGACTAACGTGCGACGTCATATTTCTATCTTCAATTTTCAGAGTTAAAGAAAGCCAGTAAGCGGATCTCGTGTTCCAAACGTTATAAGATACAGAAAAAGGTAAGGTGGCTTCATTACCTATTACTTAAACCTAGAATGAAAGGTTTACAGCTTTTTGGACGGTGAGGCCTGTATGAACGTGCTGAATACGCGACTGTTACTATTAGTTTTTAACCTTTGTTATATGTTCCTCTTTGGAAATAATTTATAATTTGGTGGTATTTAGGTCAAGGATCACATCAGGAAGCTGCGAAAAGAGGCAAAGAAGAATCCAGTGAGCAAACGGCCGAAGAAGGACCTCGGGGTGCCCAGCAGTGCTCCCTTCAAAGAGGAGGTCCTCCGGGAGGCAGAGCAGAGGAGGCTAAAGGTTTGCAGTCTTTTGCTCTTCTTATGCAGGTTTTCTAAAATACCAATTTAAAAAAAAAAGTATTTTATAAAAATTAAAAACCTTAATCTGTTTTATGCCAGATCTCAGCTGGTCATGGCTCTTAAAAGTGGTGCCATTGCAAGGCCATGTGCTTTTGGGAAACGGTTTATTCAAGTGTCCCCACAGTATCACTTACAATCTGGTGTTCAGACTTACTAAAGGTGCTCAATGTAAAAAAAATAAAAATAAAATCTAAGGAAGATACTCATTACTGAATAAACAAACTTTCCAGCTGCAGAGCCCACCATTTTGTTTACAAACATGTTTTTAGTCTTTAAGTTTGGTTCAAGTTTCCTCAGAATAATTAGATTTTCATGATATAATTAGTCAACACTAAGACTTGCATGAAGAAAAAATATGTTTTGTGAACTAACTGCAGGCTCTGTCAATGTAAACAAAGCCCCCTCCCCTGAGACTACATAGTGCACCACATGATAATCAAACTGTTTCATTTAGTTTATACTTTGTGTTAATATGGAGGACTGAGAAGGTTAAACGGCTTGCACTGTGCTGTTATAACTGGTTATTAGCCTCCAAAAGTAAAATAACAAACAACACAAATTAAGTGGCTCTGTAGCATGCAGAGCTGGTGCGTGTGTTTGTGGACAAAACCATAACACTTTAAAAAAAATGTGCATACTGTATTATTTAAACGGTGTGTGTCCAACACCAATACATGTAAGGAATATTCTCATAACTGAATAAACAAACTTTCCAGCTGCAGGGCACACCATTTTGTTTACAAGCATGTTTTTAGTCTTTAAGTTTGGTTTTAAGTTTCCTCAAAATAATTTGATTTTCATGATATAATGATTCAACACTAAGATTTACATGAAGAGAATATATGTTTTGTGAACCAGCTGCAAGCTCTTACAATGTAAACAAAGCCCCCTCCCCTGAAACTACATAGTGCGCCTATTAAACCTATTTGTGTTTGTTTTTCGCAGGTTGAAGAGGAAAAGGAGAAAAAACACCAAGCCAAAATCCAGGAGCGAGCCGAGAAGAGGAAAAAGGAGAAGGATACTACAACTAAGGAAGAAGGAAAGGCTAAGAAGGCTCGACAGGTAAAGGGCAAACAATATAAAATGTTCCCTCCATTCAGCGCTTCATTGCTTTACCATTTTACCTATGTACTTGTTTTCAATTGATCTTGTTTCCATAGGAGGAGGTTGAAAAGCCTATCAAGAAGAAGGCGGCCCCAGACAGGAGTTCAAAACAATTTCTCTGCTCTGAATTAAACAAGGTAAGCTCCCCAATCCTATTCGGTGTTAGATGTTAGAAAGGACTGGTTTCTCTGGTATTCATCAACCTGACTTCCTTTTCAGGTAATTGATGCATCGGATGTAGTGATGGAAGTTCTTGACGCTCGC
Organism: Hyperoplus immaculatus; assembly: GCA_949357725.1. NCBI lineage: Eukaryota > Metazoa > Chordata > Actinopteri > Uranoscopiformes > Ammodytidae > Hyperoplus > Hyperoplus immaculatus. The sequence goes on along the minus strand of OX442350.1, from coordinate 8,706,063 downwards.
GATCCACTGGGATGCAGGTGTCCTGAGCTAGAGCAGGCTGTGCTGCAGAGGGAAGGCAACAAGAAACTGCTTTTGGTTTTAAGCAAAATAGGTAAATGGGACATGAGATGCTGCTGAATTAATTTGTATTTAAAGACCTACTTCATCGGTGGAAATATGAAGGTGTATTGAACTCTGAGATCCTATGTAGTATAAATGTGCAACAACTTTAGAAATGGGTTCATCCTAGCCTGAGAAAAGGCAGAAAAAGTGTTTTATGGTCTCACTGTCTAACCCTACATTTTACTAGTGTGACATCACACATTTGGTCAATGATGAGAAATCATGCACCACGCTGAGTTTATGATGGATAAACACATAACCACAATTTCTGAGACCAAAAAAAAAATATAGGATTAACTGGACAGCTGGGCCAAGGGAATAAAAACCTCATTCATTATATTATAATAGCGATTTTATAATGATAGAACGCCGGTTCCGTATGGGTGAAGTATTCCTTTATTCATTTAAGTGCACAAAGTCTATACGCGGGTTCGTAGCTTAAAAATGTGTTTCTTATGCTTTGATTTTCTGTGTTGTAGATCTGGTGCCAAAGGAAAATGTGGAGAGGTGGATACAGTATTTACAACATGAATTTCCGGTTGTGGCGTTCAAAGCGTCAACACAGATCCAGGACAAAACCGTGGTATGAGGTGCATTTAACACACCAGGGATTTTATAAATGTCATCACATGACAAGCAAACTGTTTGACTTAGTTTATACTTTGTGGTAATATGGAGGACTGAGAAGGTTAAACGGCTTGTACTGTGCTGTTATAACTGGTTATTAGCCTCCAAAAGTAAAATAACAAACTGCACATATTAAGTAGCTCTGTCACATGCAGAGCTGTTTCGTGTGTTTGTGGACAAAACCATTAAAATTAAAAAAATATATTTTTATTTAAACGGTGTCCAACACGGGTACCAAAAAGTAAATCTACATGTTTCCTTCTGCCTTCATCAGCAAGCAAAGAAGAACAGGAGGATAGTGCCCTCAAACGAAGTCCTGGACAAATCCAGAGGCGCAGTCTGCCTCGGAAGCGATTGTCTCATGGAGCTTCTAACCCGCTATGCTGCTGCTAACACAGAGAGCGAAGCTTCACTTAAAGTGGGCATTGTTGGTAAGCATGGCCTTTTCCCCCACAAAGTCACTTCCCCTTGACGTTGTGTTATGTCAGTTGTGGATTTAGATTACGTAATGTGGTTATGGGTGCAGTGTATCGATTTTGATTGTGTTCATTTGTGATGTGGTCTTTTAACCCTCAGGTTTTCCTAATGTGGGGAAGAGCAGTATCATCAACAGTATGAAGGGAATCCTTGCTTGTAATGCTGGTGTCAAGAGAGGTATCACAAAGTGAGTGACATAAAACTGCTAGCTCATAACAGTTAAAGCACCTCCTCTGTGTTGGTGCATATTTAGCAACAGTTGCAAAATATAAATTGGAAGTGCAAGTTGTTGATAACATCATCATATTTATGCAGCCCTCTTATTTGTAGTTTATCCCAATAGTCAAATGTTACCTGTTGCTTTCCCCCTTAGATCCATGCAGGAGGTGCACATCTCAAAGACTGTGAAGCTAATAGACAGCCCAGGGGTGGTGGCATCCCCGTCCAACCCACCGGCCTCTATGGCTCTGAGGAGTCTGCAGTTGGAGGAGGGCCGGGAGACTGTGCTGGAGGCTGTCAGGACTGTGCTCAAACTGTGCGACAAGATCCAGGTAGGAGGCCATTCCAATCAAGAGACAGTTGTTGGGTAATGAGTGAAGTGTTGGCTAAGTTTGGGGGTTATCTAATAGATTTAAAGTGATTTCATCCATTTCAGGTCATCTGTGCTCGTTGTTTCAGATCATGCTTCAGTACAATGTGCCCGACTTCAGAAACTCTCTGGAGTTTTTAACATTGTTCGCCAAGAAGCGAGGATATCTGCAGAAGGGTGGAGTCCCTAACACAGAGCAGGCAGCCACAGCTTTCCTTAATGATTGGACAGGGTGAGTGTCGGTGTTTTCCTAGTGGGTTTAGGAAGGGTGGGTGGCTTCATGGCATTGGTGTGGAAATGAGGACAAAAAACGCAATTCTGGATTTCATAATGGAGACTTCTAATCCAACTCTGATCCACAACACTGTCCCTGGATACCTGGAAATATGTGAGTTTATAAAAGTATATTAAATAAAGCTGTGACCTCTTTCCTCAGAGCCATGCTGAGCTACCACTGTAAGACCCAGGAGAACCACAGCCTTCCTGTCTACATAACAGACGCTGTCGTCGCTCAGATGCAGACCGGCTGGGATCTAAACCTACTAAAAACAGGCAATGAGGAAACTCTGAAAGGTAAAGGGGTGAAATATGCTTATTTAAACAGTCATTTGGGGGAAGCCTTTGCATTTTTTTTGTGCTGTAGAAAGTGAAAGCATGTAGTCACTGATGTCTGTTGATGAAAATGATCTTTATGCCTTCTGTAGGTGTTAAATTCCCAAACCAGGCAAGCAGTATAACCTTCACAACTAAAGGCCCGACCGCAGGCCTGCTGAGTGTTAGTGACGATAAACCAGCTGCTGCTACTACGGCCACCGAGAGAGAGGCGGGGCAGACTGATGAGAACAATGAGGTGAATAACACTGTCTGTCTAATGGATCTATTGGAAAACTACGACGTAACAGCTGCTTCAAGTAATGCTGTCAGTCTGGCCTCCTGGAAATGAGGACAAACATTCACGTCTTGATTTTTGTATATGAAGACTTCTAATCCAACGCTGATCCATCTGGCTGGACCTGTTTGTTTATATATCACACACATTATTGTTGGATTTGAAATAGTTAAAACATTTGCTCTTCTTACAGCCTGAAAAAACTGCTGAAGAGGCAAACGGAACAGAAGCGCCAGAGACGCCACAGGAGGAGCCACTCAAAAGTAAAATCAGTTTAAAAAAAAAAACAAAGTTCTTAAAATCTACACTTTTTTTTTTTTGTATGTTATAAACATTTTTTAACATCTTTCCTTGTTTTCCAGAAAAACCAGGCCATGTGCAGTTCCAGAAAGTCACCTTTGACATCAGCTCCACAGCGGCAACAGATGACTCCTACGACTTCAACACAGATTTCAAATGAGCTCGGCCTTCACACCCTTTATGAACTATTGCCTGTGCTCATGTGGACATGCAGACTTAGTCCTTGTCAGGATACCTTTGCTGATTCAGACTCGGTTTTGAAAAGGCACTTCTTAGATAAGTGATCTCAAGCTTGTTGGTGTTTGTGCCCTTCCTTCCAACTTTGAAACTGGAAAACAGTGGGACAGATTCCAGATGAGGACTAACCGGTAACCCAGGCTACACTTTTCAGCCGATTAAATTGAGATGGAGTTGTCTAGGACTGATCCCTGCCGAGGGCAGGAGTGTGTGTGTATATATATCCACTGGCTTCTTCTCCCTGATGTCGGTGACAAAACGACCCGTTCATGTCCAGAGGTAATTTGTAATGTGTTCATGCAGAATAATGTATATAAACTATGTACTATAAATGTAATAAACCCTCTACAAAGTATACATTGTTACATATGGTCTGTGTTTTACCTCTACAAAAAAATCATGCTCTAGGGATATTTATCTTCATTTTACAACCATATCCTGAAATTATTCCAGAAAACTTGACAATCTAGGAAATGGCAAATATTGAAAAAATACCAGGCTTATTGCAGATTGGAATATAATTCACATCATTAAAGCAAAAGTTATTTCATAATTGCTATAAAAAAGATGACAAATATTTACCATAGCAAGGTGTATGCTATTCGACCACTAAAAATTCAGACTGGGATAAGGCATGGTGCCTGCATATGAAGTGATTAAAGCCTGTCTGTCTGCCTTGGGAGCAGTTGTCTCATGGAGTTCCTCGTTTTACTGCAAACACACAAAGTGAAGCTTCACTCAAAGTGGGCGTAGTTGGTAAGCATGATCTTTTCCCCGAAATAAAGTAACTTCCTTTGATATTGTTATGTCCGTTGTGTACTGAAGAAACTTTACTGTCTTATTCAGCTTTCCCGACTTCAGAAACACTGGAGGTCTTGTTCGCCAGGAAGCTTGGATATCTGCAGAAGGGTGGAGTCCCTAACAGAGCAGGCAGCCACAGCTTTCCTTAATGATTGGACAGGGTGAGTGTCGGTGTTTTCCTAGTGGGTTTATGAAGGGTGGGTGGCTTCATTGCTTCAATCCATCGGTGTGGAAATGAGGACAAAAAACGCTATTCTGGATTTCATAATGGAGACTTCTAATCCAACTCTGATCCACAACACTGCCAGGATACCTGGAAATATGTGAGTTTATAAAAGTATATTAAATGAAGCTGTGACCTCACTCTTTCCTCAGAGCCATGCTGAGCTACCACTGTAAGACCCAGGAGAACCACAGCCTTCCTGTCTACATAACAGATGCTGTCGTCGCTCAGATGCAGACCGGCTGGGATCTAAACCGAGGTAAATATCGCTGTCGGTTTAATGGATTTATTGGACAACTTTGACATAACAGCTGCTTCAAGTAATGCTGTCAGTCTGGCCTCCTGGAAATGAGGACAAACATTCACGTCTTGATTTTGTATATGAAGACTTCTAATCCAACGCTGATCCATCTGGCTAGACCTGTTAATAAATATATATAAATAAAATCCCAGCATTGTTGGATTTGAAATAGTTAAATCATTTGCTCTTCTTGCAGCCTGAAAGAACTGCTGAGGAGGCAAACGGAACAGAAGCAAGAAAGACCAGGTGCAGTTCCAGACAGTCACCTTTGAACTCCACAGCACCAACATATGACTCCTACGACTTGAACACAGATTTCAAATGAGCTTTGCCTTCAAGCTGTTTTTGAACTAGTGCCTCTGGCCATGCAGACTTGGTCTAGTCTTTATCCTAGGCAACATTTTTGTTGAGTTGTCTAGGACTGATCCTTGTCAAGGACAGGCGTGTATATATATCCACTGGGTTCTACTTATGTCAGTGAAGAGACAACCTGTTTTATATGTCCAGAGGTAATTTCTATGTTCATGCAGAATAATGTATATACACACTATGTACTATGAATGTAATAAACCCTCTACAAAGTATACATTGTTACATACTGGCCTGTGTTTTAGCGTTCCAGCTTTATGATCTAGTTATATTTACCTTAAAAATGTTACAGCCATCTTCAGGAATTATTCCAGAAACAAGGACAATCTGGGAAATGGCAAATATTGAAAAAAATACAATTCTTTACCAGGCTTATTGCAGATGATAGGAAAATAAAATCACAAGATTAAAACAATAAAATGCAAGTTTTATTTCATAATCTCTATACAAAAGATGAAAAATATTTACACCAGCAAGGTGTTTGCTTTTTCGACGTATCAAAATCCAGACTGGGTTAAAGCATGCTCACTTTGACAACATTATATTCTTCAGTTTGCTTAGTGGTCTGCAGATGAAATGATATAAAAACACTGGAAGTGGAAAAGCATAATGGTAGTGTAACGTTAACCCTAGCTGCACTGGAGTAACAATTCATAATTGTGAAAAAGCCATCCAGGAAAAAGGAATTGCAGAGGAAGAGGGTGTTAAGCAGCATGTTCTGTCTCATGGTGATGGGAATTCTAAACTAAGCACAGACTGTCGAACAACAGTCTGACTGATAGGCTTATGTGCGATTAGGTATGAGAACTTTTCACTTTTCCACAGGATGTCCTGAATTGACGTAACGACTTCAGGCATTTGCACATGATCACAATTAAGAATGCACTTACATCTCTGAATGAGGACATGTTTAAATTGTGGAGCTACACCGTTATAGCTGAGGTAACCATATGAACTCCTTTAAATGTGCAAACAAAGTAAATTAGTCGGTATTGAGCAGCATGAAAACATACTAACTAATGCCATCACTTTGACAATGGCTTAAAATGTACATGGATGTTTTGGCACACTGGTACTGTATACATATATTAAGGTCATCCCCTAAAGAGGCAACACACCTCTTCAATCATGTTCTGGATGAAGCACTGCTCTTATAGGGAGAAAAACAGTCTATGCCGCGTCAATGAAATAGTTTGCTTTCAACAGTTTCAGAAGCGCTGGGTCAAAGTAATCTCAAGGGCACAAAGCTTCTGCACTGAAGAACAACGAAATGTTTTGCTCCAAGAAATATTATAAAAGGGCATAGATTTAAAAAAAGGCCAGCTCTGTGTGTTCAAGGGGAATGTTAGAGTAAACAGGTCTACATGTTTTCAGAGAATGACTTTGCTCAAAGTACAGGGCTGGCAGGTGAAAAGGCCTTACTTAGTCCCTGAGTTTTCATGAGGAGTGGTGGTCCTGCTGGGTTGGGACAGGGCTTGGCCTGGCTGGTCGAAAGGTAACTGAAATAAACATTTCTCGGGCTACTTGTCCCCTGGGTGTCTTCTCACGGGGTGAAATTTCCCTGTGGGGTCTGGAATGAACCACTTGTCCCACACGTCAGCAAAAGAGGAAGTTCTCCCCCACGGCTTGTAGTGTCCATTCCAGTGGAGGAGCTTGGCGGCTTTCACAAACTGTGTGGAGTAGCGGTTTGCAGCACCTGTACTTCCTGAAAAAAAAAGTCACGTCATCATTTTAACATTGATTTACGTCTAAATATCAACATACATGTTTAATAGAAGTAACCTTCTGGTATTTTATGTATTAAAGAAATATGTGCACAACAGCTGCTTCCTAAGTCTGCTGCTACTTTGACTACAATGACTCTGTAGAGACACTTTCACAGAAGACAAAATGCATCAAAAAGTATTTTAAAAGGAATAGTTTAACATTTTGGGAGGTACGCTTATTTGCTTTCTTGCAAACAGTTTTACAAGAAGACCAAAACTACTCTCAAGTCTGTCCTTTAATATATAAGGCTACAAGCAGGAGACAGTTAGCTTAGCATAATACTACTGGGAATAGGGGGGACATGTTGAATGAACCACTCCATTAAAAACTCATGTTTGTCCTCATATCACACACAATTTCCCAGAGAAACAATCATTGTTGATTGCTGTCCACATGTAAGATGATCAGTTTGCACTAAAAAATCTTCTTCATGTATTCTAGTTTCCCATCAGTGATAAGCCAGAACATACCAAGGTGTCTGACGTGCCACATGGGGTCGATGTTGGAGTGACGTTTGTAGAAAACAATGAGGAGTGGTGGGGTGGTGATACTCTCCGCCAGTGTCTTACTGTACAGATCCTCCCTGAAGAAAACCAATAAATTACTTTACTTTAATACAAACAGAAAGAGTCCACTGGATTGCAATTTTGTATGATTATTACTGTAAGACGGGATACAAATCCAGATCTTCGAAGGTTGCCTCATATTTGCCCATATTTTCCACCAGTGTGACTAACGTACTGTGTGTTGAGTTCCATCCAGTGCTCTAGCTGCTGGGTGATGTTCTGGTTCCTCCACTCGGTCAGGTTGGCGAGGAGGACCCCTGGGTTGAAGGAGCAGGTGTTAGCCCTCATCCCTAGCTTCTTTATGGACTCTTTCTTGAAGTCCAGGAAACCGATGTAGTTATTCTATTGGAATATAAACATTTGGTTAACACATAAAGTTTTTTAACATAACTTATAGTCTACAGGTGCAAAAGGGGCCTACCTGATTTCCAGCCCCTCGGACGATGCCCTTAGCAGATGCCGAATCACAGTCATCTGAAAAGGCAGCTGCGTGTCCAGGTTTGAGGTGGGTTTCGTAAAGCTCCTGAATGTCCCCTGAGATCAGACAGAAAATAAAGAGTCCATTGGTTAAGTCCCTGTCTGAGAACCTCGTCAATTTCTGATAAGAAGTAGCTGTAAAAATTAAAACAGTAAAAAAGCCTTGATTCAGTTATCTTCCTTAAAGGTGGTGTCTTACCTTGCACAATGACATCGTCATCCAGATAGATAGCTTTCTCTGCCTCGGGTAAGAATGCAGGTAGATAAAACCTTGCAAAAGTCAGCTAAAAAGAAAGGGGCCACTAGACCAGTTAAACAAAGTGATGAACATAGGGAAACAGGAGTGCTTATAGTCAGAGACAGTGCTCAAATGTTCAGTCAATCTCACCGGTTTCACTGCCTGCTGCGTCTGAGGATCTTTAGATAGCTTCCCATTGAGAAGCTCAGGCTCGAAAATGACTATCTTATATTTGACATTTTTTAGCTTTGTCTGACTAAGCCACACTCTGTTGGTAAAACAAAGAGAACAGATCATGTCATACAAAGATTTATGAAACCATTGTAATTAACATTTCAAAAGTTCCTTCTAGCTTTGGAACCTCAAGACAAAGATGCAATGCATTAACACGGCCAAGGAAATAGGATGTTATGCATGTTGTAGAAAGACAGGCTAGCTTTATTGTCTTACTTCAGGTGATCCACTGTGTCGTTCAAGGTCACTATGGTGAATGCTACATTGGCTTTACTGTTTTGGTAAACACCGTTCATGGCAGCGACCACTGCTCCAAGTCTTTCCTCAGCAGCTGTGATGAGGATGGGGATCTCCTCTCCTTTCCTCACAGACTCTGGTCTGAGATCAGGAGACAACTCCGATTCGAAGGGAAGAATCATTTCTGCATCTGGATTCAAAACACTTTGTGGTTTTATACAACAACAATACAATGTGCTGACCAGTTAGGCCTATATGGTGTTGCTGACACACAGCAAGATCTCCCTAACACAAAGATAAACATACCTGGGTTCTCCTTGTGTAAGAAGTCACTGAGGTTAAGGAGATTACGTTGAACTATGATGAGGAAGGCCACGGCCAACAGCAAGAGGATGACCACGTTAACTGGGGGACACATTGAAAAGGTGATATTTGAAAGCTGACACACAGGGTGACAGAGTTGTGTCGGGGCTGTGATAGCTGCACATGTGTATTGGGAAGTAGTGTTCGACATAAATGTAAATTAAGTCTAACTGATGTATCAGTTTCCATTCACTCACTACTATACCTCATCATTTCAGTCATGACTCAAGGGATGACTCACCTCTCCTCAGCGTCATGACAACAGCCTCATCCGTCCCCTCAAACCCACCTGATAAAAAAGCAAAAAGGGGTTAAAAAAATAAAAACCTAAACTTGATGTGAGTGCAGTCCAAAATGTATTAGTTGGCTAGCTACTGAGGACTGAGGTGGTCCCGAGCTGCTGCGTGGCGACCACATAAACACAGAACAGTAACGTTAAGCAAACTAGTGTTTAACTGTGTGTTAGTGCGCTTAAATTTGAAATACATACAGCGCACCTGGGCTCAGCTCTTAAAAACAAACACAAATTTGAAACCAGACAGCCAGGACTGCACGTTTAAAATGTTACGCTGGAGCGAAACTGCCAACTCAACATCAACAAGTGTATCCTAATAGATGGCCATGCGATTGCCTGATCGTAAATGTAAATAACCGTGCCGCTTTTCGGTAAAACATATTTCAGACGGGCAGGCAGAGCACTCCACTAACCTCAGACCAGAACAGTAACAGTCATACAGCGCTTTACCCGATCCTTATCATTTATAGACGTGTGTGCCTGCACTGCCAGCAAAAATTATAACACTCAGGAGGAACCGGAGGGGGTCCTCCACTGCAAGACGTATCTTTTTTGAAAGCGGAAGTGGATCTTCAAGCTTCGATTTGGTCCCAATTCTCTCCGCTTAGCTTTCTATATTTCAAGTTTAAAGATGTTGTCGGTATTCAAGTCCGTTCCTACGCACATGGTGAGAGATTATGAGCTCATTTGACTAATTCATGCTTTTCTATTTACCTAGTGCAGTGGTTAAACTACATTTATTTTGCTAACAGCTGCTAGCTAACGGGGTGATGTCGTGCAAAGCCAATACCTACCAAGTACCAAACAAAGAGTTTGATCATTGAAGCTTTTAATAAACTTGTATGTCAAAAAAAGTCAGCCTAAATCTCCAATTAGTATGCGGACATGTTGGCAAATGTTTCAGTAACTTTAGCTTGTTGTGATAAATGTAAATTAGTGTTCTCGTCATTGTAGAGCAATTCCCGCTATTTATTTTTACACACATTAACTGACTGCCCTCCTGACTGCGTCTGTGATATAAATATTGACTCAATTATGTTGTTTCCTGTCACCACAGGATTATAAAGGCCAGAAGCTGGCTGAACAGATCTTCCAAGGAATAATACTCATCTCAGCGGTAACTATCAGACATGCAAACTACCAATTCAAAACATCCCACACTCAATAGTACGTTAGTATGTACTATTGTTCAATGATGTACTTTGTGTTGTCTTTCCAGGCAATTGGATTCGTGTATGGCCTGATCATTGAACAGTTTGGGTGGACGGTGTACATAGTCTTGGCTGGTTTTGCTGTGTCCTGTGTGGTAAGTCTGCTTTGATTGTGGGGAAGGACAAATGAAACATGTTGTGCAAACATTTTTTCCTGAGGTTTCTGCTCGTGCACAAACCATGGTTTAGGAATATTATGCAAAACGCTTGCATGTTGTTGTAAATCTTCTTACCGACTGCCCTCATAAACAGCCAATATTATATGGTTTTCTACTGTTTCTTTCCTTGGCTTTAGTTGACCCTGCCTCCATGGCCCATGTACAGACAGAATCCTCTGTCCTGGCAGCCAGTTGTACCAGAGACCAGCGGGGAGCCCATCCAAAAACCTCAGGAAAGTCTCAAGAAGAAGAAGCACAAATAACTCACTTGTGAACTTTCCCTGCCTGGCTGTTAATACATTCTTTTTTTTTTTTATATATCGGACATGATTTAGAATTGTCTCACAGTTCACATTCAAAGCATTTGTGAAGAAAATGTTACAGTGTTAGTCAGTCAATAATGAAATACTCGTGTCCAAAAAATAATAAACATCTGATACTGTCTGTTTAATAAGTGGGATGTTTCTTTTGTATTTAAAATTGGTAGTTTTCTGCAAGATTATTTAGCTTATTTTTTTCATAACTGTCAGCTAAATGCTTGTTTTATTGTGGTTCTCTCACATTGCAAATGAGGGTCACCCCTTAATTGATCTCGAGTGTAAATAAATCATTTGAAAAACAGGTGTGAACAAAATATACAATTAGAATTTATTAGAAATAATTCAGATAATATCTACAATGCAATTACATTATTTTGTGTTAGAAAATACAATACAGCAGCAAAAGTGTGATCTAGTGTCTAAGAAACAGCATAGGTAAAACTATTGAAATCCTTGCTCGCATTATAAACAAGTCTAGAAAGTAGAGACATGAGTGCTTTAACATAACTCAAAATGTTTGCATAGGCATCCTTGAAATTAGAACAATAATAACAAATTCTATTTTTTAAGATTGAGGTAAAAACAAGAAGAAAAAAATGTACACAGTAATTTACAGAAGACTGCTCACAAGAGTGCAGCTCTATTTTGGCGATTCCATGACAACCTGCATTCATAAATGAGCATTTGCATTCAACAGTAGGAAGAAAGGGTCCGAAAACATATTCATCTTTGAGGAGATATTCAATTCTGTACAAATTTTCTACTTTAAATTTCTATCTACAACGGCCGTCAAGATGCCTGACTCTTATGATTGCATTTCACAAGTGCTGTCATGGAAATGCTCCCTTAGGTGCCGCTTTCTCTAAGCCTTGAAGGAAATATCCTCAAAGAATTTCAGCTGCCTCACCATCACAGCATAAGCTTGATACTTCTCATCCCCCATCTGGTCGCGAAGGCACAGCTGCAGTGAGAAAAAGAGATGCCAACTGGGATCATTTTGGAAACAGGACGGGTGAATTAACTTTGCTTTCAGCAAATTAATCAATGTCAACAAATTCAGAAGTGAGCCTAACCTGCACAATGTATAGAACAACAAACCAACACATTGCTCCATTTTCTTTACACCTCATAATATTACTGAAGGATGTAAACAGTTACAGTATATATAATTCAGTGTGATCATACTTCTCGTTTGGCGTCATCCTCCTCCTCCATGATTTCCAGGACTCTGTCCAGCAGTTTGACCCCGAGGCCCTTCATCACATCTGTCCTAAGGTGTTCTATGGCTCTCCTTATCTTGGCCGGACCAGACGTGGAGCCTGTTGGAGAGACTGGCTTGGTTAAAGACCTACTCCACCGGTGGAAATATGAAGGTGTATTGAACTCTGAGATCCTATGTAGTATAAATGTGCAAACATTTTAGAAATCGGTTCATCATAGCCTGAGAAAAGGCAGAAATTGTGTTTTATGGTCTCACTGTCTAACCCTACACCCATTATATTATAATAGCGATTTTAGAACGCCGGTTTTGTGTGGGTGAAGTATTCCTTTAAATACAATGACCCATAAGAGTGGCAGACTGATGGCAACAGAATTTGATCAATGTATCTTACCTGCTGGTATTTCACCGATTGAGAGGTTCTCCATTTCCTCTCTAGCCTTCCCATGAAGCACCAGTGTGTCTCTGTACTTCCTGTTCAGTTTAAATTCTGGCAGTGCGGAAGAGCCAAAGCTTTGTTTGTCCACCTCGCTCACACCGTCTCCAATATCCATACTCAAAGTTTGAGTCATCATATGGACTAAGTCGTGCATGTCACTGGAATCGGTCTTCCTGTAATTGACCCATAAAATATAAGCAGTGAGAAAGAGCAAACATGTCAACATAGACTTTACAGATCTAATAATATCAATAACAAAGCAGCACGGTGACTATATTTGTGTTGGAGGTGAATTGCTAATCTTTCTTGTATGCTCGTACCTTTCCCTGCAGTCTCCCTCTGAACGCTCGGTGGAACTTGTTGACGAAGTGCACTCATCTTCATCTGACCTTTGCTCCCGCAGCTTATCCTGCTTTAAATGACACACATGCCACTGCTGTGACACAAGTTCTGACACACATTTTTTATTTAATTACTGTAAACTGATCAGATTAGCCTCACAGGGCACATCTGGCCTTTGTTTGTCACACCGATTTACTTATGAATGGGCAGTTCCTTTTTAAAAACTGTATGAAGCACAAATGAATGTCAGTGATGGGGTGTCAGTACCTTACTGTTGCTCTCAGTGATAGTGTGTGAAACAGATCTGGTAACTGGGGCATGGTTGAGATCATCCTTAGTGGAAGTGACATCATAAGATTTCCTTCTTACAACATTCAAATCTGTGAAAGGAACAGAAAAGTCATATTATAAATGTATACAATGTTACATGTGAAAAGTGCAGTGTTATTTTTTAAATTGGTTTGTTCAAGAATAAGAATTCTCTTCAAACTTCAGTTTTACTATTGGGAGTTCAGTTAGGAAAAGACAGTAATTACCTGGTTGGCTGGAACTCTCCTGGGACTGCCTCAGTCTTCTCCTCTCTCTGGCAGACAGAGGTCGATCCTGAAAATACAATAGACCCACATTTCTGTGACTGATAAACTGCATCTGATTTCAGCTAGAATAAACATACCAAAACTCTAAGCTAACGCTAACCGTACAAAAAGAAGTAAGCCAGACATTTTAAATGATTATTCTACTCAAATTTCAATATAAAATAACTATGGCCTTCATGTACAATATTCACAGCTAGACATGTCTTTGCCATTAATGTGGCTGTATACACTGTGCGAGTGGAGCAGCCCTCTCACCTGTGGCAGTGGTAAGAATCCATCCTTACTAAGTGCTGTGGAGGTTGCAGCTCCACTGGCTTTGTTACTCTCTGAGCTCCTCCTGCTCTTCTTCCTCCCCTCCACGGCCTTGCTCTGAACAGGAGGGAGAGGTAAAGGTCTGGGGGCAGCCACTTTGGACTAATAAAAGGCAAAAGAAGAAAAAATGCAAATGAAGATAGTATATAAGAACATTAATTAAAAATACCAAGCATCAGCTCCTGTATAAATCTTTACCTTGTCCCCATGTGTCCGTCTTATGTCCCTCCCTCTGTGCTGCTCTGATATAGCGGGTTCTGATTTAAAGTACGGGGGACTTTGACATGGAGTGGTCGGACTAGGATAACTGGCTGCTACAAGAGATTCCTCCTGAACAGGCTCCTAAACAGACACAAATACACATTTTCCCATGTGGCAAAAATATTCCCACAATACAAAAAGAAACGTGTGCCTTTGATATTATAGTGCTACACAGTCAGCTCGTGGATTGTATTGTAGCGGGAGTTCACAGCATCAGTACAAACATTTGAATGCTCACCAGTGCTGGAGGGAACGGCTCTAACAGCTTTTCAGTAGATTCTAGGTTTTCCTACAAAGACACAAATTCACACATAAACAAATAATTCATAGAAAAAAAACAGAATTACCACTTCGTACTCTTTCTAAGAGCACTTACTTGAATGTCTGAGGTATGGTGTTGTGTCACACGTCCCTTGAGAAGAGTAATAGTGTCATTTGAATTGTCTATGTTCACTTCCACAACCTTCCCAATATTTTCTATACTGGATTGGTGTGCAGATATCCTCTTAGCGACAGAAAAAGCAGCCTCTCTCTCCACTTGTAGATTTGGCTTCTGCATGCCGGCCTCTCGAAGTAGCTCCATGGTATCATCCTTATCGTCTCCATCGGACGTCTGTTTGTCCCCACAGACAGAAAATGTATCTCTAGGGTTTGGCAGGGCCTGTGGAAGAATGTCTAACAATCCGTTGGATGCCCTCCTCTGGTTACCTCCCCTACTGCCAACACCTGATACAGACTTCACAGGGGGCTTTACGGGGGAAGGAGGAGGAGACGGATCCGGTTTCGCTCTTCCCTTCCCATCCTTGTACACACTGGGAGTCCTGTGTTCATTACCTGACCGCTGGTGTGACACAGCTGACTGGGGACCCCGCGCCTGTCTCTTCTTCAGGGCCTCATCCTCTTGCAGATGGATGTCAAAATTAATATTGCTGAGGGTTGCCATGGATGCGATGCTGGCTTGAAGGGCATCAGGTGAAGAAGGTTTGGGTGTCAGGGGCGTTTGGACTGGAGCGCTCTCGGTGACGCCATTTTGGACTTTACGTTGTTGTGGTTTCTCTTCGTTCTGAGGTTGAAAGTGAAAAAACAGTGAACTGAAGAAGCTTAGCTAAACAGCCATCCACTAGACTTGTTTTTGACATGTTACTACTGTGATGACCAGTATTAATCTACACACCCATATCGAAAATAAGTATAGAATAATGGAACTTGTTCAGGATGGAAAAGCCTGAATGCAATGTTATGTAATGAATGTAAAGGTAACGCTGCAATAACGTTCTATAGATGATGTGTCTAATTAAAAGACTCTGGCGGTATTCCGTTTTTTACACAATGCTACTTCAGAATCCGATCATACACTTCAACACAGTAATGTGTTGCTATTTGGCAGTCACTCACCCGTTTCAGCCCGTCTAGAGGTTCAGAATGGGGATTGCTCTCAGGTTTTGGCTGAGATGACGCAGCAGACTTGTTGGACCTACAATCACCACTGCCACCCACAGCTTTCCTTTTCGACTTGGCAGTTTTTCTGGTAAGAATTAAACATAAACATCTGAGAAAATATTGATGTTTCTTCATATTAGCTCACTGTGGCAGTGGAGCAACAGAAAAAGAGAATTAGAAAAGGATATCTGACAGTAGAAAATGATTCCAATGTGTTGTTGTTTAAAGACAAACAAAAATACACTAGTTAAGGTTTTTGCAGGAAAGAAATTGCAGAAGGACAGGTCATCTGCCAGTGAGCGACTGACTTACTCTTTAGTTGCCTCGAGGAACATGGCAATTTGTCGTTTGATGTAGGGCTGCCGGAGGATAAGTTTGACATCAGGCCTGTCTTCAGGTCTCTTACACAGCATGCTCTTGATCAGTTGTCCCAGCTGGAGATCATACTTACTGGGCATCTGTGGTAGCTGGTGAAAAAAATTGTTTAAATTTTTATATTTCTAGTTTTAAATAACTTTCCGAATTTTAAGCTGTGATTATCTGGGGCAAGGAAAATACTATATTGATCTTGAGTATATAAAATAAAATACGTACGTAAAAAGATCACACCCACCTTTCCTTCTACGATGCGATAGACCAGTGAGTTCATGTCTTTGGCATTGAAGGCATGCTTCAGTGTGGACATTTCGTACACACAGCAACCCAGAGCCCACACATCGGACTAGAGAAAAAGAACATCCATTTGTAAAGTGGGTTGCAATGGCCATTCACAGATGAACTATACAGATTAACAGAAAACAGTATTACCTTGTGGTTATAGGGTTTATTAGAGAAGAGCTCAGGACTCATGTAGTAAGGGGTCCCTATGAGCGTACTGGCCATATCATTCTGGTTCTCCAATACGCGTGCGATACCAAGGTCCCCAACTTTGATGATGTTGGTCTTGGTAAGGAAGATGTTCTGTGTTTTAAGGTCTCTGTGGAGAATGTTTCTCTCATGCAGGTACTGCAAAGCAAAATAACAACAGTGACTATACACTCCCTTAAGGAGATACATCATGTCTGAGTCTGACCATCACTTAGTCAATAGAACAAGTTAACGTACCTGGAGTGCCATGGCTATCTGGACGAACCACTCCACCACCTGCTTCTCAGGTAAAAGTTCGCCCTTCTGCTGTTTCAGTCGATGATAAAGGTCACCGCCTTCGCAGAAACCCATCGCAATGTACAGCTGGCAGTCATCTCCCTCCCATGACTCTCTGTATGTCACGATGTTGGGATGTCGCAGCTGGGACAGAAGCTGCGCCTCCTGCTCTGCGGAGCGCCGTTCCCGCTTGGAGGACGTGGTTAAGTTCAGCTTCTTGATAACATACTGGGCAAAAAAAGAAAAATTGCACAATCACTCTACCTATATATTGGTCATTTTATATATAGCAAACATAAATAAACTTGGAATCGAACCTGAATTGTTTGGAATCAGAAATAAAGTCACTATATGAATATGCTATATTTTCAATCATATGGCAATTAATTATAATTTGTCTATCACATATAAACAAAAGTTATCGACTGATTTAGATTGGGGAAGCAAAAATCATGTTTATGTTAGTGATTCACAAAAGAACAACATTGGAACTTTGCAACTAACACATATTTTGATTCATGTTTTGAGTTAAAACTACATAACTTCTCTTCGGGGGATATGACCACAATGTTCAGAAGCATTCATTGTTTAGCTACAGCTTATTAAGGTTCAATTGGTTCAGTTGAATTGTCCCTGTTGTCTGAAACCCTTCAATGACTCTTTAGGGACCACTGCAGAATATTAGTCGTATGTAAATAACACAATCTTACATTCTCTTTACCAACATAATGGCTTTCGTTGTCCTCCAGCGCACTCACAATTATAATTGCAACATAAATCTTAAGAATAATGCATACGAGCTGAACAAATTAGGGTTTTAGTGGACATTAGCTAACTCTAGGCTAGTTTAGCCTTAGCAGGGTCTGTGTAATGTAAATCGACTACACTCAGTTTACGTTGTATTGTGTAATATAACTTGTTAGCTGTATTCAATACCACACACATACTTTCTTACCTGTTTTCGGTCTGTGTTGTGTTTCACCAAGTTCACCTCCCCATAGCTCCCTTTCCCAACGACCCTGATGAAAGCATAATTGTTCATCATTGTTAAAAACGCCTCATAACCATGGACCTATAAAGAAACGCGAGCTGGAACGCTGAAATGTTATACGACATGACCGGCAAGAATAACGAGTTTATTTCTTCCCATTCTCCAGCTGTAGAGACGAGTTAAACATAACTAATCTGTTTGGGAAAACTTGGCTCTAGCTCGGTGCCAGCGAGAAGAGATTTTGAAAACGCAGGAAATCAGCAGCCGTCGATAGTTTTTCGTCACTAGGCAACTAACTGGCAGCTCAATGCCGACGATGCTGAGAGGGTCCGACTGTACTGAAGCAGCGCTCAGTCCCCAGCACAGCGCCCCCAGCGGCTGCCCTAAAACTGAGTAGCAGTATCACAGACAGGAGTGAGACGTCTTTCAACTACAGAGGTCAACCATTTAAAATAGGCTACAATGCTTTAACTTGAAAAAGGTTGAGAAATATATTTTTTTTCTTTTTTACAATGAAGAAGATATGTGCCCCTTTGTCAAAAAAAAAATTACTTCGACATGAACATTTTTCTAATGGTTAGACTAGGCTGGAGAACAACATTGTCAGTGAAGGCTTCCGCAAACGACGTGTTTTGGGATATTTTAACCACCAGATGGCGCACTAGACCACAACAAGATGACCCGGGCGGCGCGCACCTGCAGTTTGAATGCATACGGTAAAGATTTTGAAGCCAAGTCACAAATAGGCCTACTTCAATCTAATTCATTTGATGGTTGTATTCGGTTACAAAACTAGGCTTAGCCTAAATGACTTGCCCAAATTGGCTAGGCCTTTATAAAACAAGGATAACAAATAAACCAATAAAATAGGCCTAATAGCCTATAGGGAATATAGCCTAAGGAAACAGTTAATGTATTTACAAGTGCATCTATATTTTCACATATCATGTTATGTAGGCCTAGGCTACATAATAGGCTACATAATAGCATATTCTATGTTAACTGGAACTGTGTGTAGACCTGTACAATCAAAACCGGTATAGGCTACATGCCATGATGTGAATAGCTCAAAAGCAAAAAAAATAAATAAATAGACCTCGCCTAGTCTATTTGGTAGGCTAGCAATCTTTTTTCGTTTCTTTTTCTTTTAGGGGTCATTCATTAGGACTATAGCCTACTGTCATAGCTGCACACCGACCGACACCAACTCACCTAACCAAAGTGCAGCAGGGGAGTCTCGGGATAGTGGGGAGGGGTGACCAATACTGTCGCAGAGCTGTTTACCTGTGCTTCGCAGCTCGGGCGGTGATTGGTCCGTGAGCCGCACTGCCCTGAGGTGACGTCAGGAGGAGCGCTGCTGGTCAGGCTGCTGAGTAGATTCTGGTGAGAGCGCGCGGAGGCAAAGAGACAGACGGTCAGACACGGGGCACAGCTGTTGGAGCTCACGGACTGTCACATTTCAGGTAGGTACGACTGCTGCTACAGTGTCATGACAAAACAAACTCTTATTCTATGGCTAGAGAAATGTTGGAGCGTGGTTTTGTCCCATGTTGATTGTTGGTGCTTTCTTTTTGACAGCTCGTCCTCAAGCAACGCTTATCACTGAGTAACGTTAGCTAACATTAACAGACTCACGTTCAGTTTTCCTGTGGATGCATGAGCTCTAACTCTTGTGGAAGCTGTGTGACTGAGTGCTGAAGTTAACAGCAGCAGCCGCCAGTGTCGATAGGCCTAAATGCAGATGTAGTGTCATTCATATCCAGAGGAGAGGACCTCTGTGTAACTAAAGCTGTTGTTTCGATTATACTGACATGGGGGGACTGAAGTGAGGGCTAACCTGTTTTCTTTCATTCACACCAGTGGCCCGAAACCTACATCTCTCTCTCTCTCTCTCTCTCTCTCTCTCTCTCTCTCTCTCTCTCTCTCTCTCTCTCTCTCTCTCTCTCTCTCTCTCTCTCTCTCTCTCTCTCTCAATTAATGCAATGTAATGTAATTAAGTTTAAACAGCAGGTCTGACCATGTACAAATAACTCTTAGCTAGAGGCCTATGTCTTGGATAGAGCGGATGTTTTTAATCATCTTCACAGCAGTTAGGTAGCCTACACATCTGCAGGATGGTGTGGAAACAGAAACACGGAATCACCAACTGCCTCTGCACTTCCCTCTCTCTGTAGCCTATTCATGCCCTTTTTTTATATGTTGCCCTTGGCTTTCAGAGAGAAATCACTCGCCCACCACCAATGCATCAGTTCAGCTGTTTGACCCAATGACTCATGTTTATTTGTTGTATACTTCAAATGTGAATGAGGTATAGTCGTGCTGGCTCCAGTTTCCCTCGGCATTTCACCTTGGTCGATGTGTATCTCTCTGCTTGTCTTCAAATTCCTGACATACCCAAGCTTTCTGTTAAGGTAGACAATAACACATGTTGGGAGTTAGAGAAAGGGGGTAACTGCCCTTTCTCAATCCATTATATTGTAAATTCAATGTAGGCGCCTGACCTAATAAGCCCTAAAAAGAAGTAGGCCTAATTAGTAAAGTAAAGTGTAATCATTTAAAAAAACATTTAGCTTCCTTTGTGGTGAATTCGTATTCAAACAGGAACTTTCAAATGAGTTGAGTCTTTTGTTCATAACACGACATCAGGTTTCCTCATAGTTTGGGGCTGCGCCATAGATTGCTTGTTGGCCAGGGATTTGTAATAAAAGTCACACAGGCAAGCCAAAATCAATATGTTGCAAGACTCAAGAGAACCAATTTGTTAGTGTGTTTGTTTTGTGTCACTGTGTCGGTTTAAAAAAAACAAGGAGGTTTGGCCAAAGATGTGTTTAAAGGCCTACTTCACTGGTTTGAATATGAAGGTGTATTGAATTCTGAGATCCTATGTAGTATAAATGTGCGAAAAAAATTGAAATCGGTTCATCCTAGCCTGAGAAAAGGCAGAAAGAGTGTTTTTTTAACCCTATATTTCTCTTTCTCGTGACATCACAGAAAGAGAAATATAGGGTTAAAAAAAAGCTTACTTTGTAAATATTACTGTGATGTCTTTTACTGTGACATCACAGTAATATTTACAAAGTACGTTTTTTTTAACCCTATATTTCTCTTTCTGTGATGTCACAAGAAAGAAATATAGGGTTAAAAAAACACTCTTTCTGCCTTTTCTCAGGCTAGGATGAACCGATTTAATTTTTTTTTGCACATTTATACTACATAGGATCTCAGAATTCAATACACCTTCATACTCAAACCGGTGAAGTAGGCCTTTAAGAACTCAGATTGGTTCGATTTTGATTTATACCTCAGACGACTGCCTTTACCGATTGCATGCCTCTGTGTACGGTATGTTTGATTTGATTTGATGTGTGTGTGCAAATGTGTGCCAAAGTTTTCACACCATTTCCAAAATAAATTTCACAATCTAACACCCTTAACGCTTCATTCTGTCACGTGGTTTAACCATGGGCTGTGTGTACATTTGTGTGTGCCTTTCTATGTGTGTTTCTTCTGTCCGCTGCACATCACAGGAATGGGAAACCAGTGAGTACAGCGACGCTCTTCTGTGTACACTTTTAACAATGGGCAATGTGCCGCATGTCACATACTCCTCCACGGAATATGTCTATATGGTATTGTGCATCTCCCCTTCTCAAGCCCTCTTCAATCCTGTTGCTCCCCGGGTATTGAGAAGCTTATCTTCACCCACTGGCCCAAAAGTCATGCATCGGTGGACATGGAGGGTCAGGTTTTTTTGCTACATGCTCAAACGATAGCTGCATGTGTCTCTCCTCGACTCTCCATGTTAAAATTTGCCCCCATCTCGCCTTACATCTTACCTTAACTTGTACCTTACTCTGCTGTTTAAAGCATTGGCCCTGCTTGAGAAAACAGACTTCCCCCCCCCTTGCTCAACCCTGACAATGTCCTTAAATCTCCAATTGTTTTTATATGTGTTCATTGAAATAAAATGTAAAGTTGCCTAAATGTCAAACATTCAGATGATTGTTGTGCCAACCAAAGTGAAATCCAAGTGTTTCTAAAAATGAACACAGCCAGTGAAAATCAAAGGTTGAGCGATTCATAGTTTTGTTTTATGTTTAGATGTCTTTGATGTTCAATATCGGCCATTGTCAGTGCATGAATTAACATGAATCTACATGAATATGAGCAAGGCGGGATGCTACAAACAAGCAGTGTGTGTGAGAGGTGTTTTCACTCTTTCTCTGGCTTCGGTGTCCTAGGAATGGTATTGCGCTATTGAAGTTATTTGTTACCTAAAGATTAATATACACTTTAAACTGTTCTGTGATGTCATAATGCTGGTCAAGAGACAAGATTGTTTTCAATCTATCCATGTAGATCTATTCAATTTATGTTTTCGTCTTCATTGAAATACAGAAAATCAAGCAAACGTTGACATTTTAGAGGCTGTTTTCAAATAGCAAAGTCATTGTTTGATTTTTGACCTTTTAAAATAAATAATAAAGAACAAAAAAATCATGCTCAGTATTGGATCCTCAAATTCCAAAGAAAGAGAGCGGTGTCATGTTAAAGACTTCCACAGCAACACAATAGAGTTGCACTCTGCTATGTATTGTTTGTCTGTCCACTACAGTGGTTATTTGACCTCAGGAACAGAAGACCCCCCCCAATATGGCCCATTTACTGGCAAAGCTTTCACCTACATTTGACTGGACTTCCTCTTACTTTTAATTTGATCCTCTTCCTCTTACTGCTTCCCCTTTAGAACATTACTTTACACGCTGCTGTATCGTGCCTCATTTAGCAATACTTCCTTTTACTGCAATTGCTTACAGTGGTATGCAAAAAGCAGTAAAGGAAATGATGAATGCCACCGATACTAATTCAAATGTTCAACCGTGAGCTTTGTTCAAAGTGCTTTTGGATAAATTGTTCAGTCAGTTGACACAAAAAAGTTCCACCCCAAAATACTGTATCTGTGGATGAATATGGCATTTAAAATCCGTCATCGCCTCCTCTATAGTCACGTGGAAGCGTACTTAATGAGTTGTACTGTATGCGGTGCAAACCTGATCAGGTTATATCATTTTTCATTGCTTCTCATGACTCACGGCAGCCGGCCATCTAGTGACCAGGATGATTTCCTGCCATTAGACACTAGAGCAATTTAGACTCTCAGATACCATAACAGCTCCTCTGGGTTTCCATGACGACAGGTATGAAGCCGACTTCTGACACTAGTGAAGGCAGCGAGAGGGCCACCACCACGCCCCATGCCATGCGTGTGTAAAAGCCATGTCAAATGTGAGAATCAATGCCATATGCTCGTGTGTGCATCGATCGATGCATTTGACGAGGCCATGTCCTACTAACATTCATTGTGAGATAACACTGGTGTTAAGTCTATTACGTCATGCCACTTAAACACACAATTCAGCATTTAAATGGGTGGACTATGAGCTGACATAAAAATGATTATTTGTGCGATTATGTTGTCCTTATAAAACATGTAAAATCCAGAACAATACAGTATATTTGATCAGCTCATAATAGAGAGAGTGTGAAGTTGCCAGGCAAGCAGGCAGCAGGAACAGAGGAGGAGTGAGGCATGCTGATATGAACAGGGCTATTTTAGTCTTCTAGGTCTTGTGTTATAGGCGCTTTCTGGGTTTAGAGGGGGATAGCTGTGACAGCCGGGGCCTCTGTGATGACTTGCTGTGGTGAGGACAAACATCTGAGTGGTAACTTCTCCTTAGATATAGGAACAAAGGAGACAAAAACGAGAATGGAAAACAACCAAATAATTAACGTTGGTTATCTTTTAATGACTCATAGTGGTGTGTTGTTTTTAGATTTTCTTTGTCGGCATTATGTTGGTTTGGGCCCTGTTTGTGAATATGACTTGTGTCACCTTATACCTTAACTGAAGAGTTACAAAAGCTCAGTCACGCAAACAACACATACGCTGACATTTAATATACAGAGAAGCTTTCAACCATTTGTGCTTCACAACAGTGTGCTTCTTCACACAGATCTTAGCTTGTCAGTCATACCATTGAGTGTTTTACATTGTTATACTAGAGAAAGCACCAGGTAAAAGCGTGCAGGGTGCCTGCACTGCTCTGACACCGCCTGCCTGTAGTATACAAAGGTGGATTACTGTATAGTTCAGCTCATAAAGCAAGAATAAGGTCACTAAAGTGAAACTCCAGTTTACTTATTAACCCATATTGCCCGTGACTTCAAGCCTTCTATATCATAAATTCCACTCTCGTTATTTATAAAGGCACTTGAGCAAGACTGCAGAGCTTAACTCTTCAAAACATGCCCAAATAAAGCAAATAAATGATATGCATTTAGACCACTGCACTGTCAGCCATCATGACCCTTTAAAGTAGCCAGACCATTGCAGGAGCCACTGAGGTTGCTGATGCAGGACTCGGGTTAATGGCAGTGACAGAGCATTTACCTTTGAGCCTTGACAAGTATTTCAGTGTAATGGATCAAATGCAGCCTGAGCCTGTGTTGGTGTGTGAAAATGGTTTTAGAGAGGAAGCAGGATTTACAGCATTCTTTAGTTCCCTGAGACACATTTTGCAATCAATGTGATTGTCAAGCTGGTGGTAACATTGTCGCTGCCTTAGGTTGGGAAAGGTTCTTGCCGGAACCTGGCAAGGACGCTTGTGTGGTCGCTCTAAACAATTAGTTACTTCTTGACATAGTGGGACATTTTAGCTGCAGGGAGTGTTCTTGTACAATTTTTACACAAAGGGCCAATCCCCGCTGTCAAACCTAAGCGTTTATAATCACAACACAACAATGTTATTGTGCCTACCTCTAACTGGTAGTTTTTACAAAGAGTTGATTAGTTATTTGGATTACCTCTGTGTTGATAAACCATGAAGCCTAGCCTGTAATATAGGATATGTCAGATGTTTTTTTCTTGACTTGCCAACTAACTCACATCATTTTTGTCTTTCTTATAAGTGTGTCATCACAAAGAAATCCACATGAAAGTTATGAAAAAACTTAATTTATTTTATATTAAGTAATATCAATCCAGTAAGAAAAAGTGATAGGCACTCACAACTCAGTGATGTATTTACTGTCGGGGATGTATGGAGGCCGTTAAAAACTGTATTAATGAAATCTTTTTGCTTTTTTTTCCTCACTAGAATTGTTCATAACCGTAACCACAAGAAGATGCCGCTGGGTGAGGAATGCCATGCCTGGAAAAAGAAGACTACAGATGTGAAGGATCAGTATGACTTCAAGGATGTCCTGGGAACGTAAGTGTGACAGTGCCAGAAGGCCAGACAAATGTGTGTCAGCTTTGTAGCTCTCGGGGAACATTGTCACCATTTGTAGAAAGGGAGTGTTTTTGCATTGTGAATGATGCATTTTGATAAATAAGTGTTTACTGTTTTCTCAGACCGACAAAAGAAGGGAAATTCACATTTGTTTTTTCTTGAATCCAGAAGTATGGATTTAGTTTTTTTTTTAAATGATCATGCAAGTATTCGGGTGCGAAATTACTGCCACATAATGAGTGGATATACCAAGTGTATTTGGCCTACTATATTGATTACTGTGAAACATCTGACAAGGTTTTGGTGTATGTTGTCAATGTGTCACTCCTAAGTGTGTTAGACCCTGTTTCCACCTGGGATTAACATCTGACTTTTTGAATCTGGTTACAAGTGGACAGCTCTCAATCCGTGTGTTCCCACTTGTATTTTCAAATGTGACTTCTTTGTTTACTTGTGATCCGATTCCATTTACCCACGCTGTATAGAGCTGTTAAGCGGAAGTGGCGGAATTACGGGGCATGGGACCTATCGGCTGAAAAAAAATGAATGGGAGTCTATGGAAAGTAATCTACTATTTTCTGGTCCCAGTCATTAAATGCCTTGGATTACATATATGTTTTGTATGGGTCTAAATGATAATTTTTCATGTGAAGAGTTTGACGGTATGTTGTATGATTATTCGTCTAACGGCTTTTGAAAAAATGTTACGAGAACAACTACAAGTCTTGTCGCCTCTGTGAAGTCACCTCAACACATTCCCTCCACTTCTCGACTGACAGTGCTAATGCTAATGGCTGGCGTGGACAACGCCAACAATCTCCCCACTCGAGAAATTGAAACTCCACATGTCCACTTGTGTAGTGATTTTCGCCACGCTGAAGACTTTTGTCTTGTCATTGAAAGAAGGCGGTAAAGTGCATTAAAGACACAGCCATGTTTCTGAGCTAAGCAGGTGTCAGTGGTGGTGACGTATATCATAAGTGTCAAGAGCAGCGAAGAGCTGTAGTCCACAAAAGCGCTCTGCACAAAACCTGACCGTATCCAGCTTCTACTCGCTAAATTGTTCCATTCTTTGCACGAAAAAATACCATCTAAATCCATACAAAACATATGTGTAATCGAAGGCATTTCATGACTGGGACCAGAAAATAATACATTTCTTTCCATTGACTACCGTTGTAATTTTTCGAGCCGATAGGTCCCATGCCCCGGAAGTAATAAGCAACTTCCGCTTAACAGCTCTATTTAAATCAACATGTAGGCCTACATAATTTCCGTTTGCATTGTTGTTTTTAACCGGTGGGGTTCAAACAAGTAAACATACAGGGCTATACAGTGCCACAGTTTTAATCGCATTTGCTATTAAAATGCATTACATGCGAAGATAATTACAAGTCTAGGTTGAAGAGATAGGCTACTGTCTCATTTAGACAAGGAGGAGCGATGCACAACACTGCTTAGAGGGCTCTACATTAACACTCGCCAAATGCGGGAAATATCATAAATAGTATATAACAGTAAAAACTCTTTGACGAGTAAGTTATTACGCCACTTTGGCTGGTGAAAGATGTGTGTTTGCCGGGCGGCTTTTCTAACGTCTGCTACACTCTTGTCACCACCACCAGTACACGGCTTTATGCAGTTAAGTTACTTTACGTGCGAACAGAATATTTCCTGTGCGCCTTCACATTAAAAGCCTGTTACTAGCCAAACGCGAGTTGACTTTTATTTTTAAGCGGATAAGAACAGGAAGTCGTTGCCTTGCAGCTCTCCGTGTTTTTAGATTTATGCAGTGAAATGAAACCAGAGGACAGAAAGCTTGTCATTTGCAATACTGGCGGATGCAACTAACGTTCATGAGGCTTCTATAAAAGCTGCATGAACGCCAGTGATGCACTTTTAACGTATTTCCGCTCAGGCAGGGGGCAGCAGTTGAGTAGGAGGTCCCTAAAGTGGACAAGAGTCACATTGGTGTTTCCACAAACAAATGAATGCGGACACATCGGACACAAGCGACGTAAACCACCTCCGAATGTGGTTTTTGTGATCCGATCTCAATGCGTCTTGAGAGTGTTTTCACCTGTAGTTAAAGCTTTATTCATGTGTTCCGATTACAAAAGTCAGATGTTAATGCCAAGTGGAAACGGGGTCTTAGTGCATGGGTGCTTGCGTCAGTGTCTCTCAGATAAACCACTTGATACTTCATCAGATATAATATGCTCCAATTTGAACCTAATCTGGTGTAAGGAAGCGCACGCGTTCGGGCCTAGGTGTTTGGTAACCGTGTCAGTGCAAAGCCAGGTAGCAGCAGTGTTGGGACGCTTGTTTCATCTTCACCCACTGGATCATTTCATGGCTTCAAACAAATCTGTTTACATACAATGGAGGTGGAATGGCACAAATGGTGTGTATTAAAGAAGATCAGAGGGGTATACTACAAAGCAAACTCAACAGAGCCCGGCTCTCTTTTTTCGATCTGGTCCAACATAACACATACCCTCGCTCAGAGCTAACCGGTATCACGAAGGCAGTTATCAACCTCTTATGTTGAACGAGGGTTTCGGCTTCAGGCTCTGTGCGCGTCCCCATGAGAGGGGGCGTTTGGCCGTCATTTGACTCTGCTTCCGCACAGACTGGACTGATCTTGTGCCGCTAACTTTACACAAACGGACTGATTGCGAGCAGCTGACTTCGCTGACTTCACTCAAGAGGAAGAGTTTGTCAGTCTGAATGATCACAGAACAGCAGCAAACAGAGAGCCGAAAAAAACTCATACTGCAAATAAGGAGAGAGTGGAATGTTGTCAGAAAATTGGGCTACTGAATTAATTAATTTATTTTACAGATCGTTCTCGCAGTGAGATCGATCTGTAAAATAAATGACATTATAAAGCAATTAAAGGTTGAACTCGGATTTAAACAGTACACCATTTAGCCTAGTTGATAATCCTACACTTAATAATCTGATTTAAGTCTGACACTGTCCCCTAATGAATAGCATAGCCTATATGGAAAATCACGTTAGTTTTGGGCCACATCAAAATTAATACAATTTTGATTTTGATTTAGGCCAATAGCCCTTTATTTGCATCGTATAAATACCATTAAAATAAATAGCCTAGATACAAAACCTGTAGGCTAGTCTGTATTTTCCGGACAAATATGAATCTACTATGAGAAGCTTAACCTGCGAGTCTGCAGCGATGTCCGAACTGTGACAGCTGTCACCTGTCACGTCACAACTGTAATCGCTACTGATGAAAAGAAAGAAGCCCACAGTGAAATAATGTTGCAACCTGTGATTTTATAGAACGCTTCATTAAGAGCCAGTGTGTGTAGATCGCCAGGTAAAATCATTTGAGGTGAGAGCATAGAGTGGTGCTGCATACAGTAGGTCTAGGCTATTTTACATTTTCTGCATCAATAACTGTATGCATGTGGCAAAAAGCCACAGCGCGATGTTACAGTTCACTCTAATGTAGGCTAAGCCTTATGTCACGGCTTCGTTTCGTTCATTAACTTACTGATCAATAAGTTTGCTGATTTAACTAATTTACTCAGTGAGAAGTATCGCTCAGACAATATAGTCAGGTCCGCGCCTCCGCGGGATTTCAAAAGGTGTAGTTTCCTTAAAGGGCAGCGCTCTAAGAGCCGAATTTAAGCTCAAACTCTGGAACAAAAACTGGTCTGGGCAGGTTAGCCGTGCAGCCTCTGTTACCACGGTGATCTAGCCAGGTAGAAAGAGAGCCACCTTTCGTGATACTGAAAACTCTGGCTTTAGACCGCTTTAGACTCAACAGACCTCGCTCAGCCCTTAATCTCGCTTCGTAGTATACCCCTCAGGTGGTGTTTTGCTGTTGTTTGTTTATATGTTTGGCTACAAAGACCACCTGGTATTGCAAATATGTTAACACAAAAAGTAATTTATGTGCTTGAGTTGAAACAAGCAGACCTATTTTAAAACTGTCTAATAAAACATAAAAACAATTGCCTGCTTTGACCTCTGGCTAATAGAGTTCTCTTATACTTCATATATGGAAAAAATATGTTATGAGATTTCAGGGAAAGCAGAAAAATGTAAACAGATATGGCAGCCTTTTCTTGACTATATAACAGTACTGAAGTGACTTTCATGACACCTTATTGACTCTTTGACTTTTTATTTTTTGATTAACATTTGCCTATGGTTTAAACAATGTCCTTAGAAAGTAGAGTACGCCATGTTGGTTCAAAACTCTAAAACAACATCAAGTAAACAAAAGTATTTGCGAGCGGTTAGTATGTGAGCTAATGCAATTTATTAATACAACAACCCTACCATAAATTTTCCAGTAATGGAATAGCACTGCAATATATCTTTGTGGTGCTAATAGGTTCACTTCAGTTGACACTGTGTTATCAGAAGTCTGTTGATTTACCTCTCTGACACAGTGTCAACAAAACCGGGCCAGAACCGATTACACAGACGAGATGATATTCTACTCCCCGCATGTAAATGTTTGTAGACAGAACATAAGAAAACACCTCTTTAGGAGAGGCAGTTCATAGTGAAGCGGAACCAATACAAATACTTTACAGCCTCATAAAAAAGCATGGCATTGACTCTACACCTTTGACATTGAAACCAAACATAAAACACTCCCCTTCACAAAGATAGAAGTAATTCCAAAAGACACCATAAAGCTAGATAAAACTAATCAACAGTCATTAATAAAGCTAGAGCTCAAAAACAGTGCAACTTTGGAAAACCTATGCAAATAGAAATAAAACACTTCCATGTTGCACTGTTTAACTAT
Organism: Hyperoplus immaculatus; assembly: GCA_949357725.1. Lineage (NCBI taxonomy): Eukaryota > Metazoa > Chordata > Actinopteri > Uranoscopiformes > Ammodytidae > Hyperoplus > Hyperoplus immaculatus. The sequence goes on along the minus strand of OX442350.1, from coordinate 8,676,452 downwards.
GAAACTAAACCTGAACCTCAGCAATCCCCAGTCAAACCTCTTATTTGTATTTATTTCTTACACTTTCATTCATTGACACAGTTTAAGATTAACTGCATTTAACAAGATAAAGATATACTTTACAGTAATTAGTTGAATTGACATCAGTTCATTCAGGAGTCTAGCTTTTCTGTCTTTCGCGTTTTGGTCTGCCTTTTTATTTTACTGTAGTTTTGCTTTGTACTGTGATACACTCACATGTAATACATTCAGTCCTACTTCAGTCCCACTTGTTGTTATGCAGTAGACACAAAGAAGGTCTTTGTATGTGTTGTCTATTTCTTGGACCTGAACAAGCATGGGTCCATTTTGACCTAATGGACCTAAGATTTTAGATGATCAGAGTTTTCAGCCTTATTGCAGTTTTTTTCCATTGACCTGTAGACCTATATTAAAATATGAAAACAAAGCCTCAGTGTTTGATGGCACTTGCCTCATTGCAAGATATTGTCAGGGCAAATCCCATTTTCTGCAGTGCTAGCTGTCAAGAGCATTTTACTGTGCAATAGTAGTGTTGGGGTAACTTGCCCTGAGTTCAGATGAGTCTGTCTCATTTTTAGCTGTTCTATCTATCTAAAACCCTGTAACTTTCATTGGTGTGTGTGTGTGTGTGTGTGTGTGTGTGTGTGTGTGTGTGTGTGTGTGTGTGTGGTGTGTGTGTGTGTGTGTGTGTGTGTCCATTGTCATCCATGGTTGGTTTCTGCAGAGCATGCCCACTGCTTGTCATTTGTTGAACCGTAACTATTTTTATCAATCCCTCACACATGACTTAACACAAAGTCTATTCTATATTTTTGCAAGTAAGATATATAATATGGCACATGCTACATTGGAGCATATTCCATCACCAAGACATGACAATTTATGTCCTCTTGATGTACCACAATTTGTTCTCACACTGCACAGCAGTTAAGTGTTACTTTTAATCCTCATCATTGGCGCTGCTGAAAGTCACAAGACGGGATGTTTATCCAAGGTTGTTGGCTTAAAGCACCTTCTACATACACCCAGATCCTTGTTAGTCCAGGATTACGTTGTGTGAACACTAACGGGGTCCAAGATGAAACCTAAGATTGTTTTGTGAGTACATGACACTTTCATCAGTAACTGATGACTCATGAGTCACGGATGCACAGATGGTTGAAATAAATATTGTAACTAAGCACCTTACACAACAACAGACTTAAATCTGAAGTAACTACAGTTTCAAACATTACCAGGAAGTCAGCCATTCATTTCATTTTCCTTTATTTAACCTCGAAAGATCAATTGAGGGGTGACCCTCTTTTACAATGACGTTGAGTTATTACAAATACGCAATATACAATAAAAATGAACAACAAGCTTACAAAGAGACAAAAACAATTAAAACATTCAGATCAATTGAATGAAGAACATAGCCTAATTAAAACAGTTACAAGTGGAGTGGGACTGATTCAACATAATAACTTTAAATTGGTTAACACTTATGAGTGTATTTATTTTAAATAGATGTTGTAGGTTGTTCCAGGAGTCAGGGGCACTGTGGCTAAAAGCAGTTTTACCAAGGTCAGCCCGGGGTTATGGAACATATAACATGAGCATGTCAGTTGAGCGGGTTTGATAAGCCATAGCAGCTGGATTTGCACAGCTTCTCTCTTTCCTGTCAGTATACTGTAAAACAGAAAAATCCACCAAAAATGATGTAAATCCAAAATAATCTGTGGCACAATTTGTAGCAGCAATGACAAGGAAAATACATTTTAATCTTTATTTTAGATTGAATAGAATCTGAAAAAATAAGTCTGAAACGATATGCTGTAACATAGTCTGCTTTACAAAGAGTAACTGTTTTCCCTCAGTTCAAGGAACCTAACTTCCAAAATGTCAACTATAATGTGTAGTCTTATAGGTGTACAGTAATAGGCACAACTGAAGGGTGCACTGATGAAAATGTTTTCCCATCCTTTTCCACCCGCTCATTTACGTCCCCTCCCGTTCTCCACCTGCTCCCTGTTTGGTGCTGGGCTTGTTTATGGAGCCATCACCCGCTCCCTGCATCACTCAGCCCCCGTGCCACATTCATTTGCCGTTGCTGGACTGTTGTCTTGGTAACAACGGGAAACACTTTCCGTAAATGGACTCAAACAGTCACTATGGAAACAAAGTTTTTTTGATCTGCTATTAATAATCCAACATATGTGTGCATTGTGCAGGAGATAGATCACGCCCTCTGTTTTACAAGAAAAAAACTGAGAGAAAATGGCATACATGCAGATGTTTCTTTTTATAAACGTACTCTTGTTCAGTGTTTCCCCCAGGAAATGTCTTAGTCAAGGTGGTCACTGTCTAGCCGTACAGGAGGCGCGGCGCAACGCGCCTCGGCGAAAATTTTGGGGGTATTTTGCTCAAAGATGCCAATGCGCACTAAAGAAATAGTTCTGTTTATTTGAATGACACTGACCTTACAGTTGTGCAATTTTGTTTGCTATGTGCACATTTTGTGCAAACATGCAGACAAAAAAAATACAATTAAAGAAATTCTACTGTTTTGGTGCAATACCATGCAGACACACTAAATACAAATAATGGACCATACACTTAACATGTGTATGCACATCAAAGTGCTTTTTAAAGTTCCTTTTTGGAGGGGGGGCTGTTGTGAGATTATTGTGGACAATAGGCATACTGTGATGCGATTAATTCATATATGGTTATTATTAGCCTACTTGCTTGATTTCTTTTTAAATGCAGAGGTTATTGGTTGTTTTGGAACATGTATTTCCAAATTTAAAACATAAAAATAAAGCAGCATTTAAAATTCAGAAAAATTAATCTTGTTGGCCTACACTAGCATGCTGTTTGAAAAATAATTCAACTATTGAAATAATACAATGTGTTTTCCCCTTAAAATGACTAATGCATTTCAAAGACAGTTACAGTGTGCACTTCTGTAAACTTACTGAAAGGTGCCTGGGCCATCACTCTCATGCATGTATCAGACTTTTCTCTGCGCTGTATGAGCCGATAAGTTGTGTTGCCACGGTGATGTGGAATCTTAAACTAGTCTAGCTTTGCAGAGCACTTCTTTCTGTTCAGCTAAATATCCCCATAGAACCGAACTGCGTTTATTATCGCCACCGGTTAAATGTCGGTTTGCTGCTGCTCGTTTACTCTCCCGCGTACATGCTGTATTCACGCGCAGCGCGGCACGGTCGCGCGCGCAGAGCCCCCGACACAGAGCAGCTGATAGTCTGAGCAGAGAGAAACGCTTGGAGACATATGTGCACATTTATTTACCGCAAATCACGGCCTTTCGCGCATTTCTGACCATGAAAAATCACACATCGCGCTTGCTAGTACATTAATTGTGCAGCAGTAAAAATAAAAAAAATTAAAGATTTAATTTTTTTTTTGGTCGGTCAGTAGTCAAGGCGGGGGGCTGGTTTTGCTAAGGCGGCCGCCTTAACTATAAAGCGCTGGGGGAAACACTGCTTGTTTGCTGCAGCCAACTGTAAGTGAGTTATATTCTGCCCATGAAGAAGACGTGTGACTCACCTCATGATTGAATACAATTTCATCTTCATCACGTCGCAAACATAAAGTATCAAATTGGTTATCTCGCTTTTTTATGTTTATGTTGATGTAATAAACACCTTTTCAGTGCAAGTTGTTGACATATAACACATACACAATCATCAACAAAAAGTGCATTCATTGTACGATTTCTTTCAAGTATATGTCTTCAGTGTCAACAATGCTCACGATATGTGCACTTTAGCCTTATGCTAGTGGCATGTAAGGGATTCTTACTGTGAATAGCCAGCTGCCGCCACATGTTTTTGTAATGAAAACAGATGGGTATTAATAATGCACAACCAGGCAGCCACACTTTCAATGCAATCAACACAAATCCTCTTTAGCCTTCCTTCTTTTTTCATTTCTGTTACTTATGTTAATCTGATCCCCCCCCCCCTCTCTCTCTCTCTCTCTCTCTCTCTCTCTCTGTCTCTGTCTCTCTCTGTTTGCGTCTATCTTTGTCCACTAAATCAGCCCAAAACCACAGACCTGCTGTCATAAATCCAGCTCCATCTTGGCTCCCACCCCTGTCACCTGCTCTGTAACCATTTCCTGTTTTCACGCTGTGTTTGAGTTCCCGGCGTGTCTTGCCGCCAACCTTGTTTTTGATCCCATCACTCACACACACACACACACACCCAGCCCCAATCAGGCTTTCTTGCCTGGAAGGTTTGGTTTCAAATATTGACTTTCCGTGCTCCCTCTGCCAGTGTGTCATCATTCATAGCTGTCTGGTTACAGTTTGACAGGCCGCATATTGATATTGATATTTTATGTGTAAGTGCGGTAAAGCCATTGTATGACAGCACAAACAATGTTTTGCATTGCATCCATTCTACTTTCACTTCCATTGGAACAATCTGCCAGCACTCAGGTCAGTGACAGATTAAGTCATTAAAAATAAACATTATTCTGAATCTGCACGTCCTATTATATTGATGTAGATTACAATAGTATGTATGAATTTGTTTGTTGAATACAATAGAGCAAACTGCAGCTCTGTGTGGTTTTTGTTGTTGTCGTTCCCAGAGTCCCCTTTCTCTGCTGGCTAACTGCACAAATGAGCCTTATTATCTTCTACTATGACGTTTGAATGGTTGCACATGTTGTCAAAGGGGAGCATTCTCAGCATTTTCATCCCAGAATACAGAGAGGATGGGGACACAAGGTTTGGGGGCATGGGAGGGAGACGGAGAGTAAGAGTAGTGGAGCGTTATCATCTAAAATCATTTGGGCTGATGGAGTGGCCCTTGTCCGCTTCTGTCACTCACGTATATCTGTCGAACAGTGACCCAGAAGCCCCTGCTCTCACTGATCCTCTATTGGACTAAATTGATTTGGTGAGGGAGCAACCGAGCAACGGAAAGGGTTCATAACAATTTTTTTTTTTAGCTGTGTCTTTTCTGTGCTGCTGTGTGCGTGTTCATGGGCACGTGTGTTTGTAATTGTCCATTTAAAGTTGTACTACACGAAGACCTTGAATTTGACCATCTCTCAGTCTCTCTCTCTCTCCCCAACTCTTTGAAAGAATCATCTCTTTTTTTTTTACAAAGCAAAGAGCCGTCTCTGGTTTACGGCCTATTCATGGTTATGTTTGATTTGACTACTGAAGATCTGTTTTTAAAACCTATCTCAGGAATTTGGGGCTTAAAGACTTCAGAGTGAGCTTATCTCCTTCGTTGGCATTCTAGCCACATTCAGTGAATGAAAGGAGAAAAATACCTGTGGCTTTAGTGCTCTGTATTTTGATCAGACACGTTTGTTTGAATAGTTCTTATGATTGTATCACATGTGCTAGAATCCTAACCCAGTTGAGAATCCACACTTGTATTCTGGGTTGGGACAAAGGCTGTTTGTTGAAAGAGGAAACATTCTCACACTCGTGCCTCTTTGTTGTATGACACAGGTTTCAACCCTGATTCACCACGCGGTCTGAGGGCTCTCTGCTTTTGAGTGGAGATTCAATAACTCGACACTCACTGGGGTGTAGTGTGTGTGTGTGTGTGTGTGTGTGTGTGTGTGTGTGCGCGCCTGTGTGTGTGCACTTGTGCTTGTGGATGCATTTGCGATAGACCATACATAAGTGGTTTGACAAGAGGTAAGGATTTGACTCTGCCATAGTGTCAACTGCATTTAAATTAAACAAATTCAGTGGAGAAAAAAACTCCTAAATAACATCGACCTCACAACCTTACTGATATGTAGGCCTTTATATGTTGTGTACTTTATTCTGTCTAATAAAACGAAACATAAAATGACAGGTTTGAAGCCAGGCTAAGTTCTTTGTGAAAGCCTCGCGCAAAGAACTGGGTCTCCAATGCAAATCTTATTAAAATACTTAAAATGATGTTTAACAAAGTCATGTTTAAAAAGGAAACTGTGACCTTCATGGAGCGCATGAGTCTCCCAGCGTGAGAGCTGTCCCACTTCATCGGTTGTTCCTCTCTGTCTGTCCCTCTCTTTCCAGGCTTCTCTTTTTATGTCTCTGTCCAGACTTTCCCTCTGTCCACATAAATGACTACTTATCATATTTACCGCATTGTATTCAGGTGTCTTTATTTCCCCATTATCATGTATCTCATTCTCTTCACACGTCTAACCTTTCTACTGCCATTGCTTGGTTTTTCTTTGCTTCTCTTTTGTCTTTAGTTTTCATTGTGTCTGTGTTGCAGAGCCCAGACCTTCCTCCATTACACAGTGTCCTGCTGTGTTGTGCTTTACCTCAAAGTACAGGACAACATGTTGTCTTATCTGCCCTTGTAATTCTGCCTCAGCCACTGAAAATACCATGGTGTGAGGCTTGTGGCACGCTTCTCAAATCAAATTGTGCAGATATCCTTCTGAGATTCCAGCACACGAGAATTTGACAATTGTTTTAAATGATGACAACTGGGAACCATCAAACTTTGGACCCAATCCTGAAAATCCATCCCTGTGTACGGCACCATCAGCCCTTCAGCCCTGCCCTGACCTAATTCGAACAGAAGCCTGTGTCTCAGCACAGTACAGCTCAGCATTGCATAGCCTGCTGTTCCTGGAACACACACACACACACGCACGCACACACACACACACACACACACACACACACACACACACACACACACACACACACACACACACACACATAAATAGTATATATACCCACTATCTGGCCCACTTAATGCATCTCCATCTGCTCACAGCAATATATCCCCCCCTGACAACTTTAAGTACACTTGCAGGCTTCTCATGAACATCTTCCCACAGTCTTTGTTCATTGTCATAATCCCTCGTTGGCCACATTCCCCCTCATGAAAAGCTGTCCTCACATAAGCAAACTGGCTCCAAGACACTTTTCATGTGCATTGTATCTCAGGTCCTAGAAATCTTCCGAGATGAATGTTCTTTGCTTTGCAGCGTATTTACAATCCACTACTGTTCTCAATTTGTGATTTTAAAGCAGTCCCTCTCATGTAGAGGACTTGGAAAGTAAAACACTTGAAGTTGCATTGATTGATTCAAGGCCTTATAAAGAGTGATATGTGTAAACATACAAATTGCCTGCATCCACCACAGAGTAACATTATCCTTTTTGTAGTCCAGTTTTTTGGCCGCCTGACAAATTTCAAGTCCAGCTGTCACTCTGCTTTTAGCTGCATTTTTGTCTCCATTATTCCTTAGAACAATATTTGTGTTCAGCTCATGTCTGACATTCTTTAGCAGCTACTTGCCAAATAGGTCTGTTTTTGGTGTAAGACAGTTAGTTTACAGTCTTTTCCCCCTTTTTTTTTCTTTTTCCCTCAGAGCCTGTTTGGTCCTACTGCTGGACATTGTATAGTTGAGAGCAGTGAGACTGAACCAGTAAATGTACAGACAATAACCACAACAATAAGCTGAACAGGGCTAAGAAGTGTGGAGATGCACAGTGGATTATAATGATCTGTTTGCTAGCGCTTCTTTCTACATATAGCTCCTACTAAAACTAAAAAAAGTTCTGTCAACCATCCAGAGCAAAAAAGAACCCTTACTGTGATTTTACAATGTATAGAATACTGTCTGTACACTGGCCATTGTCTAAACATTGTTCAACCCTTACTGTATGTGCACCTTGATTTACAGTTGTTTGCGGTTAACAAAATCACCAATGGTATGCTCTATATAAGATGAGAAAGCATTTTGTAATGGTGCTGAGTGTAAACAACAGATGTCCACATTTAGATTGTTAGTCATTCCTATATTCAGGTTTACAGATGGACCCAAACATTTATGTCATTGAGGAAATCCAGTGTTTTGGTTTGCCTGGACGTAGCCGAAATCTTCCAGTGCATCTCTTTATTGCTTTTTTTTTTGTTGCTATGGTCAAGTTATTATTTCCTCTGGACGAGTCATGGTGTGTCAGTCAGCCAAAGGACACAGTTACTGGCAGGGAGTCAAACATACCAGCACCATGGCAACACTCATATTAAGGAATTATTAAAATTGAGCAGATTACATTTGTTATCAGTTTAAAGCATACTAAATAAATCCCCTTTATATTACATTTGTGATATTTTTTGTGTAACAGAACATGCATTCACCTGAAACAATAATCAACAGCATAGGGATATTTATCATCTCAAATATGTGACTTTACTCATGAACTTGTGGGATTCAAGCATATGCTCAAAGTGCTTCAGCACCAGTAAAAGGTTAACATTTTATAGATACACATAATTATCTTTATTACAGATTGCAATAAGTTCCACTTTATCCATGATTTTTTGCATTGGAGTCTTACATATTGTGTTTTTTATTGCTGTGGCTTGGTTTTTGCAAATTGTCATGTTTTCGGAGTGCCCACAGAGCAAAATATGGTACTTTTCTGTTCCAGGGCCAGTATCGCAGTTGGGCATCTCTCAGCTCTGATTGCACCAGATGGTCCGTTCCTATGTCTCTCTGACCTTTTCCACAGTTACCATGTTGTCATCTGCTAACATGTCTATTTTTTACCAACTTCTCAGCAGGAAAGCTGGTAGAAATTGGTTGGAGTTTGAGAAAACGCTGGATTTATTGGGAGGGGGTGACTCACATAGCAGAGAGTCAAGAAAGTGACACAGTGTAGAAAAAAAAGCTTCCTTGTTTATTTTATGATCAAACTCAGTCTGTTCTATGTTGAGTTTACTTTAATACGGCATGCCTTTTACATGTCCGCATAGCACAGCACAGCAGACGGTAACAAAAGACAAAAAAGGTTATAATAAAAACGGAAAGGGATGTGTATATTTTGTTTGGGAGTGAGCACATATGCATGCATGATGACATTTGAGATCCTAATTCTTTGGATTTTAATTCCTTTGATGCACCGAGTGAGGCATCGTGGGATATGCACATGAAAGGGTTGCTTGTAGCGACGGAAACTAAGCAACACCAAGTCTGATTTTGAAGCAAGCTGCTTACACAGATACAGACAAGAGTGATGTAATAAACACATTATCTGAGTGAAAGAACTGTGCTAATATTTGAACCTTTTGAGCAGTGAAAGTTTAAAGGCGCCCTCTTAACCACTGTCTGACAGGACACAAGATGTATGGAGACTTGGAGATTTTGTGCACAATAGCACAGTGTCAATCATTGGAATATATGTTGTCTCATTAGCATGGACATATTTACTCTGTTTTGAGGCTTCACATATTGGAATTGTGTTCACACTTGTCTATATTTACATTATTGTGTAAAGATTGGCACTGTGGATTTCAGAGAACACGCCCTACTGTTTGGACAGTAGCATTAAGTGTGTCTCTATTGAGGGTTTAGTGACTGATAGCTGTGAAACGGTTGTGTGTGTGTGTGTGTGTGTGTGTGTGTGTGTGTGTGTGTGTGTGTGTGTGTGTGTGTGTGTGTGTGTGTCCTCTTCGTAGATACAGGTCCCGTGGTGGTGATAAGAATGTCCTGTTAGGAACAGGATCAGCTCAGTAAACACAGTTGTTTACTTTATAATTCCAGTGGAAACCTTTTCAAGCTCCCAACAAACTAACCGCACTATTCGGCATGCGTCAAAAAATCCTCACAAATATGCTCTTCGCAATTTTCTTAGGCTGCATTTCATTGTGACTTCTCCTTGTTTTCCTTTTTGTTCTAGAAGGTATTTTTTGCATTATTATTATTCTCTTTCAGGGAATATGTTGTTTTTCTTATAGATTTATCAACTGAGCCTAGTGAATCGTGTGTCCACCCACAGTTGATGCAGTCCTCTTCGACACAGAAGACTATGTTTGACTGTTCCGTCCTTATAGTAAAAATAAAGTGGCTTTCCAGCAATATAGTATGTAAAAAGGCGATTGGGTGAGCGAGTCTATGCTGCCAGTGAGAGATGGAACAGGCCGTCATTAGCGCTATTGACAATCTCTCTCAAATGTACTTCTTGGATAGTTAAACAGAGTCCTTTCTGTAAGCGAATGTCTTTGACAGTAGAACTTGCCAGCCTATAACATCATATAATTAATGCTTTCATAAACATTGTCATTGGCAAAGAGCCCTCGTTTTTATGCAATGTGTTGCATTGTCCTCGGTATCTGTTATAAACGGTGTTGTGTCAGAGGTTGTTGCCCAGCAAAATAGAAAAAGGTTGGCCTGTAGTTTGTTGTCATTCATAGAGAAGAAAAAACCCTATGAGACAGAATCAAAACAATGTCCAGGAAGTCCGGGGTAAAACATCTTCTGCTTCTGACAAACAATTTTGGACTGGCTTTAACTGCAGTCCTACTGAAAGAGAGGTGTTGTTTTGTGGTAAAACAAATCAAAAAAAGGGTCCAATAAAGAACCGACAATGGCTATCCACAGTCAAAGGAACATTAGTGTTCTCAGATTGTGTTCCCATTGTTTGTGTGAGCCACTGTGTGACACTTCCCCAGAGCCCCCTTGGTCTGTCAGTGGGTGCATGGAGAATGTCAACTAAATCCTCCAGATGCTGCGGTGGAATTTGCAGCACTGACAACCTCCTCCACGCAGCTGGATTCCTGCCAAAGCTAATGGCCTCCTCTCAGTGGCGGTTTTACTTTCTCATTGAGATGTGACCACAAGGCCTCGCTCCCAGGATAATTGTTACTGTGATCAGGAAAAGGGTTTGGTCTTCTGTTAGCTTTGAGGTTAATAACACCGGAGAAGATGTAAGTGGATCACAATGGATCAAGTTACAGAGTAAACATACTTTTTGAATGCTGTAAGTTAGATGTAATGCATTGCTGTACGTTAATAACATAAGAGTCATGCTTTCCCATGACACCTTTTACACTTGGCTTGAGTTTCTCAATCTATGGGTTGAGACCCTGTGTGGGATCTCTCATCTGTAATAACAGAACATTTCCATCTGTAGTTTCTTGGATACTGTTTACTTTAAATCGGCTGATCTTCCAATTGAAATACAAATGAATGGAGAAACTGAAAACTTTTAGAATTCCACGACAACTTGAGAGCGAAAATGTACAATCTACATTTGTAGATGTATGCACAACATTGAAGATGGAATCACTGAGTAAACGTGATCAGTTTGGTCAGGGAGCCAGTGTAAATACGGCAGCAGTCTTAAGCCCACACATGCTGTTTACACTGAGATTCACTTTTGTGAGCCAGAAAGTGCATGCTCTGTGCGTGGCACTCTTTCAGAAAATACACAGTTCTTTTCCTGTTAAAGCACCCAGAAGGTCTGTCTTAGGAGAAGGGAACTTTTTCCAGTTAGCATAAAAGCAAACCAAACTGCTGCGGATTAAAACAACATCAATAATGTGGCAGAGTAGAGAACACAATAAACTAAACAACCCCATTGTATTGAGTGGTCTCCACATTCAGAGTTGTAGTCCAATATAACACACTGCTTACACACGATTGTCCACGATTAGACAACATTTCTTTTTAATTTACCAGGACCAGGAAGTGTGTCATGCTTAGTCATGGTAGGATTGCACTAACACTTGTCAAACCTACTAGACTGAAGATGTCAATCGTGCTTGGGCACAACAATAGGATTGCCTACTGTGAGTGTGCCCTAAGGAACCAGAGGTTGACTTTATGAAACACCTGTAAGGTTGGTATAAAGAAATACATCCCTGAAAACAATGTACACTAGTCTGCCATCAATGTTTCCAACACATTTTGTACCAAAGGGAGTCTGCTTTGTTATGGGTTTTTGCAAGTGCTTTTTGAAAATGTTATTTCTAGCATGCTTTACAGCTCCCTGAAGAGGAACATTGTTCATAGAGAAGTTGTGGTCTCAATGTCATGCACGTTATTTTTGGGTCACATTGGCACAGAACCATGCAGTCCTTACTTGTTTGTAAAGCTGATAAAGTATCTGCAAACCTAGTGACTGGATGGATGCTTATGGTTCCTCTCTGCCCACACACACAGCTATATTTGGCCAAACAGATACTGTAAGGCTAAAACTGACAGCTGACATTCACCCCTTGCACCAGCAGTTAGTCGCCTAAGGTTGTGTTGTCTTTGTGTCCTTCAACCTGCAAACATGCATTTGTTAAACCATGAGTTGATGCAGAGGGAATGACTGCATGCTAGCAACACTTGACTGGAAGTAGGAGTCACATTTGAGTGTTTACCTCCTGTCAGTATATCAATGAATGATGACTATTTAGTTACAGTACTCCATTCTTGGTTGAATAATATGACAATGTATTGTAGCAGCATTAGCTTCCACAATATTTGTTTATTGCATATACTGTAGTGCTGCTGTCTGTATATCACAAAATCGATATATCACAAAATGCCAACTTGGAAATATCGAAGTTTCGATATTTCCAAGTTGGCACTTTTTTCCAAGCTCCATGTTTAGTCACAAGTTGTAAACATTAGAATCTTTTCCATTTCTAAATTCCATCCCATATGACGAGATGGTTTGTAGGTTACCCAGATGTTTTGGATTTGGGCTGATTACTGGAAAGTCTGTATATATACACTTGTGGGTTCCCTCTTTCTCTGTTTGCCCTGTTTGCTATCAAAGTGCATTTAATAGAGTAATCAGAACTAAGTATGTAAAAAAGCCCTTTCCCTTGACCTCTTTAAACCATTACAGTTGGAGTCAGCCATTCTGGAGAATGGCTGTTGCCAAAATCACTTTTTGTCAAAATCAGTGAAAATCCCCTCGCAATTCGCTCCCAGTCCTATAGTGTGTGGGTGGAAAAGAAATCTGGTGTCAATACACAGCCTAGACTCTGTAAACTGGTATGTAAACAAAGGTAATGTAGATAAAGGGGGCCCACCGTAGCTAGCAATATGCCCATTAACAGAGCCTAGGCTGTGTATTAACACTGGATTTTTTTAAGCACAGTATGGAGAGGGAGCGGGTCGTGAGGTGATATTTACTGATTTTGGCAACAAGCACTCTCCAAAATTGCGGACTCCGCCTTTAAATCAACTGCAAAGAGAAGTACAGTACATGTATCTTGGTGTAATTTCTATTACACTTTGCTGACACTTGACTACATTAGTATTCATGTTAGAATGTTCCTTTCCTTCCATTATCAAGCCATTATGCAGTTGTAAGGCTGTCCATATCTGCTGAAACATACTATTGTGGGTCAGGATTCATTGTAGTTATTGTGTTGCTTTGTGTTTCATTCAGAAATCTCTGGAACTCTGCCAATATGCCGGAGTTCGTAAGAAAGGTCCGCTTTCACTGTTAAATAGGTCATGGGAAAATGCCAAACATTTGCGACTTGCCAGTTTGAGTTCTGCTGCTTTACTGGTTTTCCATTATTGACTTTAGTTGGGAGGGAGACAGAGTGAGAAAGAGAGAAGGAAATGTAGAAGGCATCAGGGCAGATCTAGTAGATGCACATACTCATCATGTCAAGTCCTAAATCAAATCAAAATATATAAACATGCAGTACTGTATGGTGAAAAATATATATACAGTATCTTATACTGGCTTACGCATCATAGAAGGGAGGATGTACTCTAAATACTAGGCCACAAATGTGCCAAAATGGAATATTACATTGAGTTAGCTGCAATGTTATGTTAATGGTTATGACCTTCCTGAACCTAGCTGTGGAGAACTGTTTATAGTCTACATACACATATCTTCATATAAACTAATAAACTAAACTGTGTGGTATCCAAACACACACACACACACACACACACACACACATTGTAAAGATCTATCGAACATATCAATTACCTTAACATCAGTAAAGCTTAATGAAAGAGAGAGGGACCTGTTACAAGATGTTATGTATTAAAACCATTTTGGGCCAGTGTGAACTTGTGCCACTACAACAACGTATGATGTCATGTCAGTGCTTCCAAATCATCTTCACCAAGTTGTTCCCGTTCTAAGACTTGACTCAGCTAGCCTGGCTCCGCCCGCCCGCCTACTTCCGGCCAAATTTTATTTTCCCTTCAGTAGTCAGTCTGGGTGTACAGCCCATTTCCCAGTTTTGCCGGAGATTCGACAGCCGGTCCAATCAGCGAACAGAGCGAGTGGCTGAGAGCGATGACGTCGAAGTCGCGCTCCAGTTTCAGTTGCCAGAAGCCGGCTCATGACACACGTGATGACCAAAGGTTATGCGATTGGTTGGCTAATCCAGAGTGGCACTGGGTAGATCCAATAGTTTTAAACTTTAACAGACACCCGCCTCCATGAGTGAACGTTTGCCAATTACAGCACTGCCAGACCTTCTGTACAAATGAAATGAAGTACGATGGTCTGGTAGCACCAGGCTATGACTCAGCAGCAACGCCAATGACTTCAGGAGGAGACCAACATTTAAAAATAAAAAACACAATCTGGCATCGGCAGGCTCGAATTTCTACAGCACTTAGAGTGGCCAAGTTATAACAAACGTTGGGCCGAATTAACATCAAAGCAGGAGTTTCCTATTTTGTTTTCTCTCTCTGGGTCTCTCTCTCTCTCTCTCTCTCTCTCTCTCTCTCTCTCTCTCTCTCTCTCTCTCTCTCTCTCTCTCTCTCTACAATGTCACAGATGCACATGAAGATAAATGGCCAGAGGTCTAACGGACTGACATGTGTGTTTGTGTTTCAGGGGAGCTTTCTCCGAGGTGGTCCTGGCCGAGGAGAAGAGGACCCAGAGATTGGTGGCTATCAAGTGTATCCCCAAGAAGGCATTGGAGGGCAAAGAAAACAGCATTGAGAATGAGATAGCAGTCCTGCACAAGTAAGTGGCAATAATAAACCTTCTAATTTTTTATTAATCCACGTAACGAGATGTGTGGTAATAAATATACAAAAGTTGCAAGTCTGCACTGTACAAACAACATGGTGAATTTTTCATCACTGTATCTCCGTTACTGCATCACTGAGGTTGTATCATATTACTGGATGCCATATCTTTGGGTAGTAATATGATAAACTATGGTGTATGTAATATGCACCATGTTGAAATTGATCTGCCTTCACATATCACTGTAGTTCTTGTATCCGATATATATTTTTTAAAGAAACAGCAATTTACGAGGAGTGTGAATAATAGTTCACCAGGATAAGATTAAAAAGAGACAAACATCTTTTGTTCAAGAAAGTAGGAAGCTTGAATTTCTGGTTGATCAGGGAAAACCACAGACTTCCCTGTTAGGAAGTTTTCTTCGGAACTACGAGTACTTCCTACTGAAGAAATACGTCGAACCTGTTGACAACATGTGAATTACAGTTTTTTTCGATCGCTAACCCACAGTGGGCACAACTGTAGCTCAATGTGCAAAACTCTAACTACAGTCTGCACTACCAAGAGTCACCCGAGCTGAACAGTTCACTTCACCTGCAAAATAGGCTCAGTGCAGCAAACACTATGAACCAGCCTCATTGAGATAACACACACTGTCACTCAGAACATGCTCAGAGTACAAACACTAGCTTCAAACCCCAATACACAAATTACAAACTTTTAATCTTTACAGTTTGAATAATTTGAGTTATTTCACACAAATTACGTAATATTTTCTTTGATGAAAGGGTGATGAAATGTACTTTAAGGATGCACCCACACTCTTACTGCCACTCTTCTCCCTCCAACAACCTGTCTTCATTGGTCCATTTCCAAAAAAATATATATTTTTGAGCTTTCCCTTTATACAGTATATATTTACTAACAAGTCTAAAACAAGACATCTTAGTGTTTCAGTTGAAATTGCAATCCTCAGTGTTTGAAATGCACTAGGCATTAATTCTGTTTTGAATGTGTGGTTTACAGTTGTGGCAGCAGTGTGTTAGCATTTGAAAAAAGTGCTGGAAATCCACAGTGTTGTGCAGGCTGTGGTTAAGCCATGAGATAGGTGTGGTCAGGTGAATTAACACCTACAGAAAATACCCCCATGAGTCCTCTTCACACAGTTCATGCAGAAGTTTTCTTTCTACATATAGAGAACACCTATTTTTATCATATAAAGTCAAGGAGACAATAATACTTTCCTTGTAATGGTGGAGTGTTTTCAAAGTTATACTTCTCACGACTGGCCTTGTTTAAAATGGCTGATCTACATCGGGTACAAAAGTTATTTTTAGAGCTCTAGTTGCCTGGGTTACAGGAGACACAACTCCAAGCCAATACGCAGCTTTTTCTTAACCTTTATTTATACAGGTAAATCCCATTGAGACCGAAGACTCTTTTGCAAGGGAGACCTGTTTTCCTTTCCCACGTTACCATTCACACACACACATTCATAAACCGATAGCAGGCTAACTATCGACATTCACTCGAGGCAAGGTGGATGAAGTGTCTTGCCCAAGGACACAACAACCATGACACAGGTGGCAGGGCGGGGAACGAACCCCAACCCTTTGATCATCAGCCGACCCGCTCTACCAACTGAGCCACAGTCGCCCAAAAGCTTTGATCCCTCCTGAGGTGAGGATGGTGGAATGAGAGCAGCAGGGGTTAGTTAGCAGTCCGCTTTCAAAATTTGACAAATGGGGTAAACTGAGGTAGACTTGGCCTGAAAATCGTGGCTCACTAGTTCTGTCTACAGTTTGTATACACCCATAAGGTCGCATTACTCATTTTGCCCTCAACCCCCCCCCCCCCCCTCCCCTTCCCTCCTCAGTACACAAAGCAGGAGGATGTGGTCTGGTCTGAGTAGTAACAAAAGGTTATATTTATACACAGTCTCAAAGCTTCACTAAACAATATTTGTTATATGAGCATTGGATCATATGACAACATGTCACAATAAAGGCGTGACTCAGAGTGATGAAAGCACAGAGGATTATCGCCTGATTGCCTTCAGTGCGGCAGTCTGTCAGATCATTGTTTTTTGAGTTAGGGTTCTTCTCCACGTTACCGTTTGAGATTCAGTCTCGGACTAAGAAGTGGCAGGACATTATCTGACTCACACTCTGCTTTTCCTTTCTCTGTGCTGCCAAATCTATCATCTAGACTTATCTTTAATGACTCCTGTTCAATTCACTACGTTTAATAAATACTTTGTAATGTTTTCAACCTGTGTAGAGGACTTCTAACAGTGTTTTTTTTAATGATGTACAAAAAACGCTGATTTCTTATCACTCCAGTGTCTATGGACTCAGTTAGTGTGGGTGCAGATGAGGAGCCTGATGATCCCTATAATTGGAAAACACTCAGTCAGCTTATCTCTTTTCTAATCACTGCGCAGCCTAATGGTAGTTTGATATAGACTAATGCAGTCCTATGATGTAATCTCATTGGCTAGTTGGCCTTTCATCCTCTTCCCTTTTTTAACTAGAGCAAATATTTACTCAAACACACACTTAAAATAGAGTGACTAAGTCTTTTGTATCAGTGCCAATCAGGGGAGTTGCTGTGGAGGCTCTGTTTAAAATCTGAGAAGACTTATTATAATGGTCATTTAGCCAATCGTAAACATGTGTTCCCACCAGAAATGTAAGCAAATCCATCGCAGTTCATGTTGGTCACAAATCAATGTGTTCCTGACCCATTCGGTTCAAAGTCAAAAAGAGGACTTTGTTACCACAAGTTGCCTCTTTTACAAGCAAGTTGTGGAATACATGACGTTCGTAACTCAATATCCTGAACATGTTTAATTGTGTAATGTATCATCCTGTACATTAAGAGACACCAACGTAATATTATGAGATGGTAATAGACACGTGTGGTCAACCAGCCTTAATCCATCATTAGTCATGTTACCGAGTCCATCCCTCCCTCCACACTGAGCTAAGCAGATGAATGGAGGTGTCCATGCATTGTTACAAGCTGGATAAGAGTCATCGCTTTAATCCAGCATGAGTTTAGGCTGATGCATGTACAGTTACATCCAGGACAGCTCAGGCAAGTCAATCCAATAACCATCAAACACATTCATAGGCCAGTTCTAAATCACAGACTACAAGATGGGCATGATGAAAAAATCAGAAAAATTTGAAAGTTGGATTGAAAAGGCAATGCAAACAAAGGCAACACACTAGTGGCATTGTTTCATGTTATTAATTTAATTTTTTCCTATTCAGCAGCATTTTAGTGTTGCAAAGAGTTAAGATATAAAAAATTGTTTTTTTTTTGTTATGTTAGAAGAAACTTTTCAGTTTAAGCCCAGCACTTGAATGTTATAATTTGGTTGTATAACTGTCTGTAAACATTTTTTTGGGGGGGGGAAAAACAAGAATTGTATGAGAGAATCGTGACATACAATTCTTGGGGAGAAAAATCCACGTTTTAGCGAGAATCGTGCAGCGCCAGCACACAGTGGCAGAAAAGTACACTAGCGATCTAGTTATATAGATATGAGTCATCTTCTCACTCCTGTCTCTGCACCCACGGGTCTCAGGGGGCAGCAGAGCACAGAGTTCCACCAATTAGGGAGCTGCATGCCACCACAGCCTCCTCTACAGTCAGTGAGAGGTACATGGCACTGTTGGATGATGGGCACATACAGTGACTGTGCCAAATATTTGTGAAATACTAGTGGTTGAATAGAAATGACTAGAACATATATTGGTATTATGAGCAAAAGAAATGAAAGACTTGATTTCTTGCCTTATTTCTCTTCTGTCCTTCTTTGCAGGATCAAACACGCCAACATTGTGTCCCTGGAAGAGATATTTGAAAGTAAATCACACCTCTACCTTGTCATGCAACTGTGAGTATTCACATGTGTGGGTTTGTGTGAGTCCTCTTTTGTGTCGCGTGTTATTCAAAATCCTCACTTGTGCTACCTCCCACACACACACACACACCCTGACACCTGCATCCTGTCATACTCCCACCCACCTCAGCTAGAGAAGAGAGAAAAGACAGATCGAGCGCTATTAACTGAGAAGCTCTAGAAAAAATATTAATCATGAATGCATAAATCATAGTGAATGGGGAATCAGAGGGATACATAAAAAAGGCAGAGAGGGAGAATGTTAATTTATCAAGTGGAAGGAATTCTGGGACATTCTTTTGGAGGGCTTTCTTTTCCTTTGCCTTAGTTATTGCGTTCCCTGTCTATACTTGCTGTCAATAGTTTTTGCCTTTTCTAGCCATTGTTGGGGTTGCACAATTATTTCATGTAACCCTCCATAGATGGGTGTAGGCCTGCTTTATTTTTCAATTTTCTAATTCATTGTAACTTTGGCCAAACAACATCAAATCATTATTGCAGGTCAAGTGGATTTTCCTTATGGCCACCCACATCCGATAGGGGACAACCTGGTGGAGGGAATGTTGTCACTCTGTTAAATTGAAGAGTATGGCTTAAAACCTGCTCTGTTCTTTTGTGATGTGGTGCTATATAAATAACATTGACTTGACTTGACTTTACAAATCAAGAACAGATTCCCAAAGCTCTTTCCTTTTTTGGAAACTTTGATTCCCTCCTTCATTCTCGTTTTTCTCTTTTTTCATCTTTCCCTCACGCCTTTCTGAGACCCTGAGATGTGTGTATGTGTTAATGCTGGAGGCTTTTGGACAGAGGGAAGTCTCCATCTAGTGGCCTCTAAGTCTAACATCATGCAAATTGCAGACTTTGTTACACCATGGGGTTGCTCTACTAAGATCCTAAATAAAGAGTGCTTAATCGCGTGAGCATTCAAAACAATTGCACGTTTGTGGGTGTTTTTGAGTGTGAACAACTAAGAGTAACTGCATAAATGACAAGGGGTGCAGACCTGTTAGAGGCAGTAGATTTAAATGAGGGTTTTTACTGGATCCCTATGGACCGAAATGTAATGTCATGGATTTAGAGGTGTTATTGGAGGAGGAAAACACACTCATTGTTGAGCTACAGCAAAAATAATAATAATCTACTAGTAGAAATGTGAATATGGCAAGATGTACGAAGAATAACAAAATAAAAACATACATACAAATATAATCAGACATATAACTGTTGTACGTTACAGCAGTTGTCCACGACTCTGGCAACTTGTTTTGTCGTTCACAAATATTTTCAAAATAATATGTTGTTGACCATGTTATACCTTCAGACTTGTATCTCACACTTATCTCAGATGTATTCATGACAATGAGTGATTCTCTCCCTCTTTATCCAGGGTGTCTGGTGGGGAACTCTTTGACCGTATCATAGAGAAGGGCTTCTACACAGAGAAAGACGCCAGTAAGCTCATTCAGCAGATTCTGGATGCCGTCAAATACCTCCACGACATGGGTATTGTGCACCGGGACCTCAAGGTCAGTGTGTGTGTGTGTGTGTGTGTGTGTGTGTGTGTGTGTGTGTGTGTGTGTGTGTGTGTGTGTGTGTGTGTGTGTGTGTGTGTGTGTGTGTGTGTGATTGTATGAAACTGTTTCATACAATCAGTGAAACTCTTTAAAAAAAGTATGCCTGGACTCAGTGTGGCTTTGCTAATAATTAACAAATATTCTGTATTCTGTACATATTCTGTGTTATCCCTTCTGTTACATTTGTTTTCTTTTTTTATAGATTAGCAGTGTATACTTTTTATGATTTGTACGATAGAACTTTAATAACATTTCTGTGTTTTTGGTTCTTCCCAGCCAGAGAATCTGCTGTACTACAGCATGGATGAAGACTCCAAGATCATGATCAGTGACTTTGGCCTGTCTAAAATCGAAGGCTCTGGCAGCGTGATGTCAACAGCGTGTGGAACACCTGGATATGTTGGTAAAGAAGATGCCAAATGCGGTCCTACATTAGAAAATCCTATTCTACTTTTACATTACTAAACACCATCTACAGCAAATCAGAGACCCGCCTCAATATTCAATCCTTGTGAATCATTCAGTAGAAAAAAACATACATGCTAGTTTGCAGTACTTGCAATATAATAGTCTCTATCTATACATACTAATATATCTATCTGTACACTGATTTTTACACAATGCCAAATACATGTTTAACAATGTATTATTACAAGATAATAGTGCCCATTGTGTCTCAAACATTGCTAAACATCTGTATACCTGTGTTCCCTTGTTTTGTTCGTTCAGCCCCTGAAGTGTTGGCACAGAAACCCTACAGTAAGGCAGTGGACTGCTGGTCTATCGGGGTCATAGCCTATATTTTGTGAGTGCTCGTTTTAAGACGTGAACCCAACGCAGGTATGAATACATGCTGAATGCCTTTGAACTAGGTCGCAACCATGACACCTGTGTCCTCTCCTGCATGTCCTCAGGTTGTGTGGTTATCCCCCGTTCTATGACGAGAATGATGCCAAACTCTTTGAACAGATCATGAAGGCTGAGTACGAGTTTGATTCTCCTTACTGGGACGATATCTCAGACTCAGGTACGTTGCATGTCAAGCTGTGTCTTATTTAAAGCTATTCACCTTTTTAAAATGAACTTTTTGAAACATTTATTTTTCATTATAGCTAAAGACTTCATAGTCCACCTGATGGAGAAAGACTACAACACACGTTATACCTGTGATCAGGCTCTGCAGCACCCCTGGTACTACTCCTTCACTCCTCCACCAACACACACTCACATTGCAAAGACGATTTATGTTTTGTCTGATTCCAATTTCAGTGATTCACTTGTTTTAACCAACCCTTAACACTCTTGTGTTTCTTCACCCCTCTATTGTCAGGATTGCTGGGGATACTGCTCTGGACAAGAACATCCACGAGTCTGTCAGTGCTCAGATCAAGAAGAATTTTGCTAAGAGCAAGTGGAGGGTAAGTCAGACCTGCAGTTCATATCGAATGCACATTGATGTTCTTACAAAGAGGATGTATGGCTGTCGGGATCCCATGCTGGTCTAAGGAAAGGGGAGAGGAGGGGAGTCATTAACCCCCTGAGCAACACAGCAAACATTTACACATTACAATCTATTACACTTTCAGTTACACATGTTTTATTTCCCTTTGAATATACATGGACATAATACAGTTTCAATAAAATCTCTGTTCTTGGTTTGGTCTGGTCTGAATGACTTTAAAGTACAGTCTTTTTCAATTCGCTACTTTTATTTCAAGAACAGATCTTGTTTGAACCATTTGAAATGTTTCAGATGTTGTGTGTTAGGTCCATGAATCCATGGGGTCACAAGATGATTCCCACTGAGGGAAATTAGACTCAACAAAATAGCCTTACACTTAGAAAAAGCAGTTCTTTAATATTTGCTCCTTTCTAGCCAAATTCAATTGAACCCTCCTGGGCCTCTAAAACTTTAAAAATTACTCTTTAAATGAACTGCTCGAAATTCACAGGCGAGACGCAAGCACAGATTGTTTTGTATCAATCTCAAATTGTGAGAAACCCACTGCTAGCGGGCGCCCTTAGCTCAGTTGGTAGGGCGTTCCCCCCATGGGCCTCGGCCAGCAGCGGACCCGGGTTCGATTCCAGCCCGCGGTCGTTCTCTGCATGTCACTACCCTCTTTGCCCCATTTCAACTCTGTCTCTACACTGTCAATAAAGCATAAAAATGCCAAAAAAATCTTTAAAAAAAAATTTAAAAAAAAAAGAAACCCACTGCTAAGGCTGCTGTCCAGTTCCCAGTTAACCTTCAGTTTCAGACGATTTCACATTGTTGTACCATGCATTTCTGTCTTTTTCTTTGTAGCAAGCATTCAATGCCACAGCAGTTGTTCGTCACATGAGGCGTCTCCAGCTGGGCACCAGTCATGAGGGACCAAACCCCACCCTCCCACCTCATCTGCTAATGCCAGGGGAAGATGCAGGTAAAGTGATTTGTTTACCTCACATACAGTTATGACGAATGTTAGTACAGCCAGTAAATAAAGAAATATTTATCCACAGAAAATATGCAAATAGTGTGTACGATTCCAACTTCCTTAAAGGTGCACTATGTAAAATTTGGTGTGTCAGAGAGGTGAAAATTGCACAAGATAAATGCTCATAACTGAATAAGTTCCCTGGACTACTGTTTGTAGTTAGAAAGCTACCTGGAACGTTACTGTTTCACTGTAGTTGCAGCAGGGTCCACAGTTTTGTTAACAAACATATTCTAGTCTTACTTTTGGTTACAGGTTCCTCAAAAAAAAATTGTCTGGATTTATGAAGATAAAATTATTCTACACTAAGAATGACTAGAATATATAATAAGAATGAGTAAATTATGTTTTGTAGAATAACTGCAGGGTCTGCAAATGTAAACAAATCCTCCTCTCGTGAAACTGCATAGTGCACCTTTAATAGCAAACGGCTACAGTACTGATAGTGTGTCCTGTTTCTTTCTCAGAGGCCTGCTGTGAAGGAGGGTGCTCCCAGACTGTGGACGGCGGAGCTGACCCCCTGTCTAACTGCAGCTACCACTGCCACCCGACCAGCAGGGTGTGATCCCCGCCACCGCTCCACCTACCTGTCTAATCGAAAAACCCAGTGACTTTCCAATTTTATCCCCCTCGGTTGAACCGGAGGCACCATCTCCCCCCCCCCTTATGTGGTTAGGAATACAGCGTCATTCCAACCTTTCGCCTGCAGGGGGAGCAAGCCCGTTCAGCCTGAGAAGGAAGACATGAAAGAGGGATGAGAGGAGGGAGACTTGTTGATAACTTATAATTCACCAGAGCAGTTCACTTTTACTGACTGGGGCTGGTGGGTTTTGGGGATGAGTTGAAATTTGAAGAGGAGACAAAGGGATGAGGGAAAAGATAACCTCCTTTACCAGCATGGGGGGGGATTGTTATTGCCGAAAGCAGGGCAGAGCTTGTTGGACACTGTTTTTACTCATGACTTTATGATTTAACCTGTCTCTTTGTTTTGTTTTATTGTTTTAAATATTTTTGTGTTGTCTTTTCAACCTCCTACTGTTAAACAGAATCTGCATGATCAGGAGAGAGTCCCCCCCCCCCATGCATGTTTTTGTTCTCTTAAAAAATATACCCTGTTGCAGAACTGCAGCGTCACAGCACAATGCAAATGATGGATTTTTGTGTTCAAAGTTTGTTCAGGTGGAAAGGCAGAGAGCATTTTCATATGGTGCAGCATTTGAAATGGAATTGAGTCAAATCTTGTCATTTCCCCGGGTCTGCATTCTATGTCTTTAAGTCGTGCTTTTAGACAATCAGTAACAGAATAGTTTATGCAATGAAAAGTCTAAATGTAGCCTTTCTTGTGGCGGTATAGTGTTTCCATGCAGTGGTTAGGCTTCTTGAAAGGAAAAGGCTTCCACCCTTCTCTTCTTCTTTTTTTGTTTTTGAACCCCAAACCTCGGTAACCACTTGAGCACAGGGATACATCTTTGTCTAAGGTGCCTTTACGATATGCGGTATGATGGGTTTATTTTCGGGTAGCTTCTGAAATGTGTAATTATTTCCTGCAGCACACTTTAGTTGTAACTTCATATTTTGTATGTAGCACATTTTCAAATGACGTTTTTTTGGCTTTTTGTGTCAAAGTTTAGTACTGTAATCTCAGAAGGTATGCCTGTGCACTTACTGTACACCGCATTTATGGTAATGTGTATTTGGATTTTATCTTAAGGAAAACTGTCAAGGAAATGGGCAAGGAAACATTGTTAGAGGCTTTCTGGCTTCACCAGGAGCCTCTTATAAATAAATAAAGAACTTCTTTCATGTATTTTATTACAAATCCTACAGAATTACAGCTAAAAAAAAATATTTTTAAACATCTAGAAAATATTGATCCAAGCCATCCTCAAGACTAGGCTGATTTACAGTATTATGATAAGTTGTATGAAAGCAAAAAAACAACAAATCAACTGCAACCAAAATTTGATATGCATCCGTCACCATGTACTGTAATCATGCCATCATTTCAGTCCTTCTCTTCTTACATTCTTGTCCAGGCACGTGTCCTCAACATGACGCCTGTTTTGAAAAAATTAAAGAATGTGAATTTGCATCAGATTGTCTCACTTCATCTTTACTGTGCATCCATCAGTGCTTTTTTTATGTTTGTTTTTTGCATGATGAGCACAAGCTTTATATTTATTTTTCATTCATCTGATTCTTTTTAAGATACATGCATTGATGAACACATAGCAGTGTTTGCCCTTTTATTGAGTTTTACAAAATAAATCTTCTTTGTTCATTTTTCAGAAGAGAAAGGTGTCGAAAAAACCAAATGTAGAGGACCATAATGCTAGTTTTCCCCTGATCCATACAATTTAGTTTGAAACCTTTCATTCTCTCTCTGATACAATGACATTTGATACCAGCTTATTATGTTTGCATGATGCAGCTTGACATTTGTGAATCTTAGATCAACAATAAATAGTATACTACTTGTAACAATGTGACAGTTGCCACGAGGTGAGTGCTGATGATAGGAGAGATTTTGGTCTTTAACAAGTTCAAAATTCACTCCAAAGGTTTTGTCATGTAGACGAGTAGGGAGCAGCTCGAGCGTAACGTATTAACGGGTTAAAGCAAGTTCAATGTGCTGCTTCGAAAAGGTATTGTATTTGGGTGGTAATGTAACTGGTGACTCTAAACAGTAAAGCGTATAGTTAAAAGATCCTCAGTGTGAATTGTTTGTGCCTCATGAATTATTGTGACAGCGGAAGACCCAGACAAGCACGGGGAAAGCTGGCGCGAGGAGGCAGTCGTCGACTAAATTCTTATTAGAGTTGGCAGACTGACAGTATCACAACTCATCTTCTGACAACGATGACAACTCTACTAATTTGACATATTACCACAACTCTGTCATTAAACTCCTGCAGTCTGATTTCTCCCATGTGATTTGCCTGCTGATGATGATTAGTGTTTTAATATGAATGTACACAGTGTTTTTACCTATTCTCCAGCTCCATTTTCGGGTTCAGCACTGCACAGTCAGCCATGAAAGCATTCAAATCACAAAGTTAAACGAATGAAAAAGAAAAAAAAATTAGTTCATGTTTTGTTTCTTTCCAGGGCAAAGAACCTTTTAGAGGAGATCATTAGGCTACATTCCAGTTCACTGAAACAAGTGATAACAAAGTAATTTCGTTGTATCCCATTCCCATTAGGCCTACCTCTTCTCTCCACCACCTTGTTAGGAAAAAAGTAGGCTCGATATTACAAAAAATTATACCAAACTTGCCCTTAATGGTGCCTAACTACTGGGTGTTTCGATAAATGATCACAACTTTTGCATTAAAAAAATCCCATTTTTACAACACATGCATTTCATTCATAATTTTTAGAATACACCAGCCTAAAGGAAAGAGGTGTTTTGTGTTTGTTCGCTCATGAACTGCTTGTAGAGGTACGATCAATGTGTGATAAAATTTCTCGGTGCCTTTTGGTAACAGTATCAGTATCTATAGTATAGTGTATACAGAGATTAAATGCACCATGGTTTGTTGAAAAGTGACATATAGCCTACTGCTTAGTGTGAAAAACAGTGACTTGTGCTTGGAACAGATTTATTAGTAAAAACTTACATTAAAAATCCCTGTCTATGCATTATGAATCTGTCTGACTCCATTTGTATAAAGAAAAAGCAACTTATGTAAGCTTAGCCTATATTTCATGCCACACACATTTAACATTAATAATTAGGCCAGGCCTATTACCTTTAAACAAATCTAATAAATGATCTTAACATCTAATCGTGAATTCTACAGTCCAATGGCAGCTTTACTGCTATGCTATGCTATGCTAAGCTAAGCTAAATACCTTGTTAGCAGGAGTAGTTTAGCTATTCTAAATTGCTGCTTTGTTATTAATGTAGGATAACAAAGAAACTTACAAAGATATTGCTTCACCAAAGTTAATTTATTGGAAACAGCTAGGGGAAACCGTCAGCTTATTTTGCTTTATTGATAGGCTAGCTGTGGATATTTCCTGCCAGCTTTGTCTGGATCCGTTTAGCTTCTAAGGTTTGTTTTTTCTTCAACATTACATATTTCTATGTCATGAACACATTTTATCTGGTAAAGTAAATGTCATTTTCCTGCTTTGACTAAATCTTTACTAAGTGTACAGTTACTGCATTTAGGCTTTGCAGGGCAGAGTAGTAGCC
Source organism: Hyperoplus immaculatus (assembly GCA_949357725.1). Classification (NCBI taxonomy): domain Eukaryota; kingdom Metazoa; phylum Chordata; class Actinopteri; order Uranoscopiformes; family Ammodytidae; genus Hyperoplus; species Hyperoplus immaculatus. Next base: position 8,649,532 of record OX442350.1, on the reverse strand, counting down.
TACTGTGACAGAGTCATGCAAGAAAGGTTAATATAATACTGTAGCATTGCCTATAGTGCAATAGGAGTGATACTTTTCTCAATGGGGGAACTCTGCAACTGATGCTCTCATGAAATAGTTTAGTGGCTTCAGAGGTTTGTCATGAATGTTAATTTCATAGTCCGGTACATGAGGCCTCTCTCGTACTCTCCAAGGAATGCTGGGTAATTTAGGCTTGTGGTTTGGCTGCTGAAGCGTTGGGCTAAAGGACACCAGAGAGCAGAGTGAAAGTGGGAGTCTGGCGGTCAACCTCATTCTAAAGACAGTAGACAGAGTAAAAATGATGCGGTGAAACCAGGAACAGGGGACTGATTCCAAATAATGGGAGGGAAATTGCATGGATCACAAGGTAGAGAGTGCTGAAAGATGCAGGCGGTGTTTGGATGTGGAAGAGTGGAAAAACCAAGTGAAAACATGGCGGAGGGTGAAACTTTGTACCTTGCAGAACAAAGCAACTAAAGCTAGGATGGGACCAGAAGACATTGGGCCTACACATTGATAGCCGATACCAATACCTGGTTTTAATTTCTTGTACAATATGAGAACGCATATTGTGCCTCCATTGTGCAATATGCACTACAACCTGCTCCCAGCATGGCTGTGGAGGGCTGTTGCCCATGCTTGCTTGGAATGTGACTTGATGCAGTGATGAGCCAGGAGTCAACCACACTGGTATGATTGACTCAACCTCATCGTTTGTGTGTTGATTTATCGAAGTGGTGACAGTCATTTGAACCTCTAAAATGCTGATTTGGACATCAATTTATTAAGTGCTTGGTGTCACATCAACAAGGCACAAAATTACTAGCACACCTTCTCTAAATGCTGGATGCTGCAGTGTAATGAGCAGGGTAAAGAGCTACTGAAGTCTTCTGCTGGGAGGAAGGTTGATTTATTTGTATACACATTTCACATATTATTGGCAGAAATTTTACCACTATCATGATTGTTCAGAAACATCGGCATGTAATAATAATATTCTAAATGAAAATAGAAAAAATGGTGATAACATCAGCAATTTAGCATTGTCATACAGGTATGTTAACCATGCACCATCTTAGTTAAAGGTGGAGTAAGTGATTCATTTATGTTAATATAAGTGTTAAATCGCTCTTTATTCATACAGTGATCACTTATATAGTGTGCGCGTTTCATAAAGCCGATCTCTCAGTCAACCGCTCTGCATGTAATCGGCAAATAAACTTTTCGGGGATCCCGAAACTGATATCCAATCAGAAGAGAGAACGCTACAAACCGGTCTCACTGCCGGTGCAAGCGCAGAGGGACAGATGGGTGAATGTTTTTGCGCCTACAATGGCAGAGCAGGTAAAAATCCTTCCAAATGTCTGTTTTGATGGTTTTTATCATGTTTTATCACACTTACTTATCTGAGATGATGCTGGATAACTCGCTGCTTGAAGACCGCAGTGTATTAATGGGACGAGGGAGGGGACCGCTAACTGCACTCACTGACAGTAAACTGACCATTCCGCTTACTGAACCATATGTTACCATGCTAACATCTGCTTATTAGCATTAAAGGTGCTGTAAGAGCCAATCAGGGGTCTGGTATAAGTAGGAACCAATCTGTAGTTCCGCAGTTTGCTACCCGGAAGACAAATGGTTTTTGACCATACACACAGTCACTTAGCACGCCATACAACTTGGCTGCAGCAAGGGAAAATGTTTGTAATCACTGCTAAGTAGAATAAACTGAACGGATGGTTTTAATTGCAAATATGACTCTAACTCTCATTCAAAACAACCAAAGAAATATGCGTCAAGAAGGTATTCTGTGGTACAGCATCTCGGGGCTTAAGCTTAGGCTTGGCCAGGTGCGCTATGCAGTTTTAGGGAGTGGGATTTGTTTACATTAGCCTGCAGTAAGTTTACAGAACATATTTTCTCTAATAACATACAGTACGTTATTCTTAGTATTGAATAATTATATCATCATATATCAAAACGAAATCCTTTTGTGGCACCTGGAACAAAATGTAAGTCTAAAATATGCTTCTTAACAAAACTATGGGCCCCCCTGCTGCTGTAAACAACAAGAGTGAAACATTCATAGAGCACTTAAACTAACTCAAAGTACAGCTTAGGTAAATGGGAATGTTTTGCAAGTATTCTGGCAACTATATGTTGAGATAGTCAGGACCAAAGAGACGGGCAGGTCAATTCTTTCCACAGGTCTTACACGCCACAGTCACTCCTGTCCAAGGTGACCTACTGTACCTGACATAAAGTTCTTGCCTACTCCAGTAATTATGAAGAATTGATAGGCTCCTGTAGGTCATTGAAAATGACTGTTGTGGGTTTACAATGGCATGTTTCGGGAAACAATATTCTCAAATCAAAAATCTCTTCATAACCCTTCATTCTTCAAAGTTACCCATTTCACCTTATGTCATAGTGTTGAGTTAAGGTTTGAAATGAAATGTGTTGTGTGCACGGTGAAGGATTGAGTGTGCACGCTGCGCCCATGTCTGTCAGCAGGAATCTATTGTGCTTCTATCTGTCAGTGCTCTCAGGGAGGTTTACGTGCCCATTACGTTCATGTTGTCCTTCACCACATGGAGAGTTTGCAGCTTTTCAGTCTATTTCCACTCTTTTCCAGTCAAATATTATTTAAGTAGGGGGGGGGGGGGGGGGCGCTGGTGGTGTAGTGTAATAGAGCATCCCCCTAGTATAGGCTCAGTCCTCATCACAGCAGACCCGGTTCAAATCCAACCCGTGGTCGGTTCTCTGCATGTCCTCCCCTCTTTGCCACATTTCAACTCTGTCTCTGCAAATCTGTCAAAAAAAGCCAAAAAAGCCAAAAAATTATCAAAATTATTTAAGTAAATATCAGGTCCATCTCCACAAGATTGATCGTCCTCTATGAGCCCATATGGGAAACTTTGACAGAATGGAAAACTGGCAACAACAAGAAAAAGATTATGGAGATTACCTCAATGGTGGTAAAAAAAAATATTTGAATTTATGATTAATTGAATAGCATTTCAAGTGAGTCAGACTCATGACCAGTGCCGTTTCTTTCTACTGCACATATGGCTACAATTGCACTGTACGTTACATAAATGTGACATTTTATGCTAAATGCAGAACACCAAATACGGAATGTCAAATAACAAATTATTAATGTTTCCACCTAAAAGCTCAGGAGATGTGTGCAAAAAACATGCAAAAAGGGCTTTATAGGGTATATACCTGAATGGTTAACTTGACCGCTTATTTATTAAGCATCTGCACCGAAATCAAATCAGTTTTTAGCCGTGGGTTGCGATTCATTACTTTGCAACCAATGGCTAACCTCGACCGCAAATTTCACCCAAATCTGAGGAGAAACAGACAAATATAAAAATGAAAGCATGACTGCTTCATGGAGGTTACAACAAATTCAATGACATGCCACGTCAAGTCAAATATGCTGTTTATTTTCATTTGATACACAGGAGGATATCCAAAATGTAATCTCATCGTGCACTTCCTGCACAAACAGTATAATGTCCTATGACATGAAGGCTACTGGCAAATAACAAAACACATGATGTGTATATGATTAAGCAAAAATAAGTTTTAAATTATTGTGAAACGATCAGGCTTTCCTTTTATTTTTAACAAAAACTGAATTCTCTCTTTCTCAAGTGTGTGTTTAACAGGCCAACACACACAACGGGGCATGCAGCCTGGGAGCTTAACTAACAAATAGCTGTGTGTTGAGAGGTTTAGGGTGGCTTTACGAACTAAAATCCCAACACAAACACAGACAATCATATTTCCTCCTTGACCCTAATCACTGAGATCTTTTCTATCTCAGTGTGCATTCTTTTGGGATGCAGTGTAAGATAGCTCGCAGCGTCTTGGCCGATTGTTTTCTTTGGACCAGATCTCGGAAAAACAGACAAACATCATTAACGTAAAAAGATTTTCCAGTTCCATTACTCCTGGGCGCCGTGGCCTCACATTGTTTTAGAAGTGAAACCTGGTTGTTTGAACTTGGGCGAGTCAAAGTCCCTGGGGGTGCTGGAGCACAGCGGAGGGTGAGAGACTAAACTACACAGTGAGCTCACCCTCCTTCTCCGTGCCCTGGAGATGACTGACGTGTAGTTTGTGAACAATTCACTCACTGTGAATACGTCATCTCAGCAGACCTGAGTGGGAGAGATAATGTGAAAGTGGTTTCGCTACAAAGGCCAGTTCGGCAAAACCTGAATCTGAACCAGTGTGTTCAAACACAAAAAGATGTTCGGAGAGGTCTTTCTTTAAAAACATGGAATTAATTCTGGTGGGCCTTCTTGGAGCGCCAACAAAGAGCCCAGCAGCCTCTGAAGCCAAAGCATTACAGTTCATGTAAAGTTGCAGACCCCCACAGTAACTAAATGACTCTGCAAACCACAGTTGGTAATAATAAACAGGATGAAGAGTATCTGGCAGTATGAGGGGAGCCACTAATTTTGCACTTTTATGAAAAGCCAGCCTATAATTAGGGTCAAACCTCGCCAGAAACGTATCATCCATGTTACCTACATTAGTAATTACATCTGATACTGGCCTGCGCTGGGAGTTTACCCCCAATCCGTCCGTAATACAACACAGTCCCTGACCGCGGCAGATGAAAAGGAAACGTGAAAAGAGCAGAACAGATGGAGAGGAAAATCATGGACGAGTGTTGTTTCCACACCTTTGCATATCTATCTACATGTGGGATAGGACTGTTTTTGTGGGGACAATGGATCAAAGGTGACATCATACGGGACAAGTCTGAGGTTTATTGGGGGTCCAAGTCCTTGATGATCCTAATTGACCGGTTTCATTCAATTGTTCACCATGACCAAGTCCCTGGCCCAACACAGTACTTTCAGGAGTTTTCTGTCTGATATACATATATATATTGCAAAAACACACTGTGCATTGGAAGGCTGCAGTATTTATCCTGATGTTATCATGTTGTTTGTGTGAAAAAATATGCTCAGGATTATTATACAGGATAGGTTTGTACCAAGGTGTAGATTATAAGATGTATACCTATAAAGACAATGAGATGTCTATAAAGTGAAAGTTACTCCTGTAGAGGCAAAGTGGTGTGGGAGTTTACACCATTTCCCTCACAGCAAGAAGGTTTTGGGTTTTACTTTTTCTTAACAGTACTTTGGTTTCCTACCACTGTCCACTCACATATGTGATTCATGCACCAACTCAGTGTTCCCCAAAACAGTCACATCAATCACCAGTAACCAATACAACTGGTGGATTCACAGAGAACAACAGTCAACCCACAGCAGGATACTCTTCTTTTTAAACAATGTGTATAAGCCAGTATGTCGCCCCAAATAAAAAAAAACACAGAAAAGCCTCAAATCCTGAAACATTGGTCAGAAGCACTGTAAACATGCAGGGTGGAGAATAAAGAAAAACAAACCGAACATCCTCCAGTCTAACCGTTAGGTATGAAAACAGCTGGGCAGCGCTAAAAGCAAACACATGAAGTCAAATTCTTCCAGCTGGTCTTGTGGACTTTGTCAGCAACCCAGGTGAAGAAAGGAATAATTACAAGTGACTGATTGAGGGAGGAACAAAGAAAGAAAGAAAGAAAGAAAGAAAGAAAGAAAGAAAGAAAGAAAGAAAGAAAGAAAGAAAGAAAGAAAGAAAGAAAGAAAGAAAGAAAGAAAGAAAGAAAGAAGGTTGTTTGTGAAGGTAAAAAAAATGCAATTTAGCCAAATGGGATTGACCCACATCTACAGAGATGACAGAGGGGACACGGCCAAATGCATATGAATTTGTTAGTACTCCTGAAGTCAGTTCCAGCCCTGAAATAAAATCTGTTTGTCATGGTCTCTCTTCAGGGACTGTGGGCATGACAAATTATTTCCCAGATTGAGAAAACACACTGAAACCCGATGTTTTCGAGTGTGAACCAATGCCCTTTTTGAATGCCATAACTGGAGCAGTGGAATTCAATCAGGTGCCGTGGTCATTATTGTAGCCTTTAAAGTCAAATACTGAGCTCACTCATTCTGTGCTCGCCAAAATGCAATTCGGCATTTCTCTCTCGGGAGGTTTCAAGATTGAGTTTACAGTATGGGGCTGGAGCCAACTGTATTTTGCTTTTAGTTAGACTGGAACTGCAGTGGTCTCTGAGGGCAAAACACACACATCAGTCATCCTTATTGCAACAGACGTGGTCAGGCAACAATGAAAAATCACCTCCCTCTCGCCAGAGTGCAGCTGGTCATGTGATGGGAGAATAAGTTTCCACTCAAATCGACGACGTGTTCATGGAGATGTTCACTTTGTGAAGCAGGAGATTGAATGACCAAGTTGGAAGGAAAGCACAAGTTGACAGAGAGAAACAATGTCGCTGACTTGCACTTGGGTGCCACATTATATCGCACTTTTTTAAGATCTGAATGGTAGAGGGTTGGTCATTTGGTCCATCAATTTGGTCCAGACCAAGCCACAACTTCCTCTACTTCCGCATGAAGCATATGCGCAAGTTAAGAAAATTGTAGTTCATCGAGTGGCCACTTGAGGCTGACTCCAGAAAGGAGCTTATTCCCATAGAGCTGTTAAGCGGAAGTGGCTTACTTCCGGGACATGGGACCTCTCGGCTCGAAAAATTACAACGGTAGTCAATGGAAAGAAATGTATTATTTTCTGGTCCCAGTCATGAAATGCCTTCGATTACACATATGTTTTGTATGGATTTAGATGGTATTTTTTCGTGCAAAGAATGGAACAATTTAGCGAGTAGAAGCTGGATACGGTCAGGTTTTGTGCACAGCGCTTTTGTGGACTACAGCTCTGCGCTGCTCTTGACACTTATGATATACGTCACCACCACTCGCACCCGCTTAGCTCAGAAACATGGCTGTGTCTTTAATGCACTTTACCGCCTTCTTTCAATGACAAGACAAAAGTCTTCAGCGTGGCGAAGACCACTACACAAGTGGACATGTGGAGAGTTTAAATTTCTCGAGTGCGGAGAAAGTTGGCGTTGTCCACGCCAGCCATTAGCATTAGCACTGTCAGTCGAGAAGTGGAGGGAATGTGTTGAGGTGACGTCACAGAGGCGACAAGACTTGTAGTTGTTCTCGTAACATTTTTTCAAAAGCCGTTAGACGAATAATCATACAACATACCGTCAAACTCTTCACATGAAAAATTATCATTTAGACCCATACAAAACATATATGTAATCCAAGGCATTTAATGACTGGGACCAGAAAATAGTAGATTACTTTCCATAGACTCCCATTCATTTTTTTTCAGCCGAGAGGTCCCATGCCCCGTAATTCCGCCACTTCCGCTTAACAGCTCTATAGTCTCCCATGTTTAACAACCAAATTTAACTGCAGAACTAGACATACAGCAGTTTTTTTTACTCTCGTTCTGATTCTACGAGAAGTTTAGATTGATAAATGATAGGGGCGTGGCCTAGTTGAGTGACAGCTAGCTTGTGCTGCCTTAAAAGTGAGACACTAATGAATGTAGCCTATTATAGCAGTTTTACAAAGAAAAATAAACCAATAGAACATACGCTAAAGAACAAGAAAAGTCAAGCCTTGTTTTCATGACTGATATCTATTCAGATAACTTTATGGGCGCAACACGGACACAAATATTTTAGAACAAAACAGCGTTTTGATAAGGGTCCCAAAAAGGATTTTAAAACTTAAAAACGAACAATGATCCTCCAAAAAATTATTAAAATTGCATATGTCTACATGATTTAACAGCCAGCAGTCAAGAGGAGACATGACGTGCACACAGTGTTTAGATTTAGGTCCATGTACGTTTCTTTCTATAACATTTCGTCCAGATCCATCCATCAAGGCTAAATACAGTCTGCACGCTGGTGAAGTCTCCAACAACCAACTCGTAACAAGCTCCATAAAATATTAAAATAGAGTAAGAAATCATTTTGCTAACTGCTGGTTAGCAAGTTATAATGTCTCCACGGTCTTGGTGTTCTTATGAAAATGCTTACTAACAAAACAAAAACGAAAAGCATTTTCTGTAGTGGCCTCATAACAAGTCCTCTTTAACATACCAAATAGGCCTTCATAAGCTTTTTACCAACAAAAGCACATACTGAAGTATTTACAGAGAGCTAATGAGGCGCACAACAGCAACAGACCAGTCCTAAACAAGTTTAACAAAAATAACAAAGTAAATTACTTAAAAGTCAAACATAGTTTAACAGAGAGTGATAATCAGATTAAATGGCATGTGGAATCATTAAGACTGCTACATTACTGAAACATGCTGGCGTTAGCAGTAGCTCAGAGGCACTATTGAGCAGCCTGACAGAGCCACTTGCATGGCCGTAAACTCACAGGCGGTGTAACAGGACTGATAAATTAAAATAAAAAAAATGCTGGTTTTCTTTTTCTTTTAGGAAACATTGGCTCTCTTAGTGCCAAGTAATCACCTACAGAAACGATGTAGCCAAAGGCCGGTCGCTAAAAGTTAAAACCCTGTCTGATGGATTTCTTTCATGTGGAGGGATGAACGACAGACAGTGAAAGACTGTGTTGTGTAGTTGTTAGAACACTGGCGCAAAAAAAAAAAAAGATTACCCAATCAGATGCTCTGGTATTATCAATGCAAAATAAATAAACATGCCAGAGCAGCCAAAGAAAGTAACAGAATTTAAAAACATAAAACAAGTAAAGGTAAATAAATGGTGTGCACAGATAGCCAGGTCCTCTGGAAAGGACCACCACTGTGTTGCAGTCGTATTGCCTGACATCTGTTTTGCAGCTTGGCAGTGCACAGTGGTTTATGTTGAGAAAGCAGTGTGTGTATATCATCTTTGGCCCAGGTCCATGGGATTTTGACAGTTGGCTGCAGGCAAGGTTGTCTGATGCAAATGTCCGGGAAGAAGTAGAGGCTAATGAGGAGACAAGATGAGGAGTGCAGCACTCTTTGCTCATGAGGTCAAGTGATACGCTAAAAAAAAGAGCTTGTAAATACTGTATATGCTTCACATCCAGCTTTACTGCTGAACAATAATCCTGGCTCCACCATGCTGGAAAGGGCTCCATTGCAGACTGAAGACTCATCCATTCAGAGCACACCTTGCTCTATCTCTATATTTACTAAATGTAGAACTTAAGCAGCTCAGCGTTTTTGCAATATTTGACCTTGTACCCACACGGTTGAATGCATTTGTTTACACATCCCGTTGAATAGAATCGTCAGCAGAGTAAATGTAATCAAAAAAAGAGTTCCTGACATGGAACATATTTTGAAATGATTCCATTTCTTGCTTCTCCTCTTGCCATGCGGACCCTGCTGCCTCTCATTCCCTCAGTTTAACCCAACAGCACCATATGGAAGAAATTTGGTTCAACTCTCCTGGAAATTGTGTAAAAAAATGTAATCTGCCAAGATGATTCTGAAATGGTCCAGTGTTCTTTCTTGAAGTGCAACAGACGTACACTGGACAATAGCTTGATAGGTCAAAGTGGGCCAATTTATTTTTTAGGATTAATAATGCTTTTGTATTTGCACCAGTACTTTGAAAAATCTTTGATTTATTAGTACTGAACCAAACCAAACATAATTGGGTGCCAAAAGGCATTTATCACCTCTGAATCGAGTACAAAAAAAGCAGGAAACATTACAATTGAGGTTGGAAACTTTCATTTAAATGTATTACGGTGCTCTCAGAAGTCACTTTGTTCTGCTGTTGGGGAAGGCACATTTACTTTTTAAATAATGATGTGACAAATCAAAATAACTGTTGAACAAGAAATGCTGTTGTTTGCACCTATACAAGGATACTGAATACAATCGTTCAATGAATTTCTCTCCTGTAACGGATTGTTCATTGCAGTACATGTACAAATACAAACAACGACACAGTAAGTTTTGTCAAATTTGATTTATTTATTTAATTAAAAAAAACAGCAATAACTATAACACAAATGACTATGCTGTTGGCAAAGCAAAGCCAAGCTGAAATAATAATATAAAAGCAAATACAGAAAGTTTAACAAAAAGCCAACATTGATTTCTGACACAGAAAAAGCCAATCCCGTACCACGCCAGGCTCACTGGCTGGACTCAATGAGTGCTCAGCACCCTTTTGTTCAAATCCAAAAAAATGACACGTTCATTCAATACAATGTCTATAAACAGACTTGCATGAAGGGGAAAAAAAGAATGCGCTTTTGCTCACTGAGTTTCAAGAATCCCAGCACTTTGGGGAAAGTTTCTTGGAATAGATCAAACAAGTCAATGAAAAGCAGGCAAAGGTATAAGAAAGATGGCACATAACGTTAGGTCACAGCTGCTCCTCTGTACCTATATGCTTGAAACATTATGTATTTCCACTCACACAAGATTTTTAAGCTAAAACCTTCCCTATAAATTCTGGTTCTGACTGAAAGAGGAGAGATGTTCATGACCTTGCCCAAACGGGGACTCTCAAAAGACAGAGGCTGGTTTAAAGTATTTTGACGATAGAACTTCTGAAGTAAGCAACGTAGCTAATATTTATACAATGCATAATGTGTCCAGCACAGAAAAAAAGGCAAGATATTCAATGTTCAGTGCTTTAACATTGTCCACATATTGTTCAAACTGTGCATCCGCAAGCTGTGTCCATTTTTTGAAACGTAAGACAATGATAAGGAAAAAGCTGTGGGGCTAAGGTGGGCAACAGCAACAGTTAATCGGATAGAATGATCCTATTGGACGAAGTGGGTGAAATAAGGGAAGATTCAGATGAGGATCTTACTCCATTGAAACCACTTTCAAGCCTTTATCTCAGAGGCAGTTAATCCTTCACTTTAGTTCATCTGGGAACACATAATAGGCCAAGTGAAAGCCCTCCACTCCCACACACACACACACACACACGCACGCACACACACACACACACACACACACACACACACACACACACACACACACACACACACACACACACACACACACACACACACACACACACACACACACACAAGGTAAAAAGGATGTAAATAGGCATGAACGATCTCTTTGTAAATGACCGTCTCAATGGCACAGGTCAATTTTACCAGAAACTGAAAGAAAACAGTGTTTTGGTAAGGCAAACAAAAGGTCAAGTTTCTTGAAATGTTTCATGTTCCTTTCAATGTAAGACTATTTATTCATTTGAAGACATGAAGAATGTTATGAAATTACAACAACAGTCCATCCTGTTACTGTAAATTCATCACTGGTGCTGTTGCTGTCTCTTCCTCTGGCTTTTCACAAAAATGTCCTCTCAGTTTTTTTGTTGTTCTTGTTGTTAACGCTTCACAGGGAGCAAAATGTGGTTGACGCACTAAACTAAACCAACAACAAAATCAGAAAATCTAGTTTTTCAGATTCCTGGAGAGGACCTTTTTAAGTGGCGGGTTCTTCTGGCCCAGGATAGTATCCTGGTCGGGGTGATTTTGGGGCGTCTTTGACTCGTGGAGCTGTTTGAGGCCGAGGGTCTGCTGCTCCTTGGTGGTTGTTGCTCGCTGGGCCTGGCGGAGCAGACGTTTCATGGTCTTCACCTTTTCCTTCAAGTGGTCGTTGGCTTTCTCCAAGGTACGCACCTGCTGGGAGAGAGTCCTGACCCTCTCCTCCTCCTCAAACAGAGCCTTCTGCACCGCAGAGCACAGCAACTGTGAAGACAAGAGGAGAAGATATTAGTTTGTTTTTTCCAAGTTTTATAGCATAACACATTTGAAATATCATGAAAAACAGAAGGGGCATTGGATAAAGTGCACATCAGGCAAAGGCGTGATAGACAGTGACACATTGAAACACTGAAATTAAAATTATTGATCATTTACTTGCAGGTTACTTGCAAGTCCCTGCTCAAAGAAAGGACATTTTCAGCTTATTTTCTGGAAGATTCCCAACAGATAGTCATCCCGCACTGCCTTTGGTCTTAAATCATTTCTGTTGTTGGCTCATAACGGTTCATACCAAAAAGATATTGGCAGATTTATTATGTTTTTGTTACATTTGTGACGTAGCACTTGACAGATCTTCTGTTTTTGATACTGGATTTCCTTTAGATAAGTCAGACGAGAGAACACTTCTGGCATGCTGTTGGGGCAGTTGACCAGTGCCAACAGCTCATAAGTCTCTCAGCATATTCCACTGTTTGTGTACGAGTAAAAAAAATAAGAACATTTTTGGCTGCTTTAAGCCTGAAAGAAAAGGGAAGGGAAAATTCAAAGAACTAATCATTATGTATTTCTAAGATTACACATTTTTTGATGTGGAGAAGTTCACGGAAATGTATCAAAGACCAGTGAGAGTATACCATATTCTCTGCTTTTTTTATCTACCGGCCAACTTATATCAGCCAAAAACAACACACATTGTGGCTGCAAGTAGCGACCAAGATAAATTTGAGGGAAAAAATGGTTTAACAAGATCGGTCCATCTTTTTCAGTGAGACACAAGAGTGAGATGAAACCCAACATGTCTGTGAAACCCTTCCAAAGGAGAAAACTTTTGCTCCAGCTGCCTCTGACTGCATGCCTGTTTCCTTCACAAGTCCTAAGGCTTCTACATGGTCCAGTGTGAAACACTGATGTATATTCCCTGCCATTGGATAACAACCTCTGAGGGTTTTGAGGAAATGTTCAAAATGTGCTGCTGGCTTCTGGCCCACATCACTGGTTAATACATTACTCGCTGTAATATTAGCTGTGGTTTTCCCCCCTTGTGCTCTTACTTACATCCATTAAGGGATTTGAAAAGGGGTATGAAACTTTATAATGCAAAGGATGAAGTTCAGGACCAGAACGATCCAAGTAGCGTGAAGCGGAGGGTCTAAAATGGCCTGTCACTGGTCTTTCTGCACACAAAGATGCCCTACAGTTGGTTGTGAGAGCACTCAATCTTTACGTAACTTTCGGCTCCATGAGAGTGGATAGTGAAATCAACTCACTGCAATCAGGTATGTGTGGCACTGATTGGCTTTGATTGTGCCCAGGTGTGGGGAGTCTATTATTGGCGCTTTTCCACCGCACATGTAGCTCGACTCCACTCAACTCGACTCGACTCAACTTGGTTTGGTAGCAGCACGGGTCGTTTTCCACCGCAAATAGTACCTCCTGAACGTGGGCGGGGTTGTCGTAAGGGGCTGAAAGCCTACTCCGGAGCAAAGTAGCAAAGCAGAAATTACGAGCAGTTGTTGCACTATTAACTGAACCAACTGCCAAAAACACGGATGAAAAATGTTTAAGAAATACCCCCCTTGTATCTGTTTGCTAAAATAAGTAGAAGAATATTGCTACGGGCCATTAAAAGGGATGGTTGTTGTCCCGATGTGTGACTCTGCCACACAGTCAGCTGTAGGGATGCGTCACGTACATCCCTATGCACGTAAACCCGGGCATGATAAAGTTGACTGTTTAGTGCTTGTTTCAGGATACGTGTTTTCAAATGCAAGCCGTGTCTCAGCCTGAATATTTTATTGAGGTAATCAGTTCAGTCCGAGGCTTGTAATGTAATCGCTCGCTATCATGTCTGTCCCAGCTGGCTCCTCTCGTATGTTAAAAGTAACTTCCCCAACAACCAACACTGGGTGAGCTTAGCGAATGTATGGAGAAAAAGTCGGATCTGTGATGCAAATCAAATGAAAGAAAGCCAGAGTAGGCTGCACGCGGCGTAAATACACTCAAAAGTCCCGGAGAGTTGGGGAGAATAAACAACAGAATGGAGCCGGTAGACTCTGGCCAATCAGAAGCGTCGGCAGACGGCCGGCCACTGATTGGCCAGACAATAGTATCTGGCCAATCAGTGGTCGGCCGTCTGCCGACGTCACCTTTTAGCATCAGCTCAGCTCGCTTGGAACCTAGAGCGAGGCGATACCAAAAAAGCAGCCGCTACCAGGTACCAGGTACCATGAAATTGTGGTGGAAACGCCAAAAATGCGAGTTGAGTCGAGTCGAGTCGAGCTGATACCATGCGGTGGAAAAGCGCCATATATATGCTCTGAGACCCCAGTGCTCAGTGCTGCTTATTATCTCACCTTCAGAGGTAGTGAGAGGTTCTTTCTGAGTTTTGTCTAGTGCCAGTGTTTCTCCAAACACCTATGTATGTTGCCAGGAAGCAGCCAAACGCCTTCTTAGATTACATCAGGGCTCTTTAAGCATAGCAGAATTTTCAATTCAATTTCGAACTTTAGGTACAGAATCAGGTTGGAACAGGGAGGCTCTGGTAACCACTTTTAGTCATGCCTTGTCTGAGAAGGTTAAGGATGAGCTCGCTACCCGTGAGGTTTCGGATTCACTTGAGGATTTAATCTCATTGGCAATTAGAATTGACAACAGAATCCGTGAGCGCAACAGAGAGAGAACAGGCGTACACCCGCCCTATGTCAGAGGAGTTTAACACCCCTCGTGAAAGACCTAACCTGCCTGAGGGGTCCTTTAACAATGATGATCAGGAACCCATGCTAATAGGACACACACGGCTTACTTCAGCGGAAAGACAGAGGCGGATGAGCAGTAGCGCTTGTCTATACTGTGGTAGGGTGGGTCACTTCATTCGCCAGTGCCCCCTCAATGCAGAAACACGATACGCAGGGAAACAAGGTAGACTCGTCAGCCCAAGGGGAGGTCTTGCCGAGTCTTAATAATTCCCCTCCTGTGGCCAATAGTCACACTTTTTTGTCATTTGAGTTATTTTGGGATGGACTCTGGTGCACCTTCTCCGCAGGAGCAGAAGGTAGTTTTATGGACTTAAACCTTGCCCCGAAAGCTCAAATTACCCTTTTTTTTACTTCTTTGTCCACTCGCAATCACCACAGTGGATGGGAAACCTTTGGGTAGGGTTGAGAGGGTCACCTGCCCGATTTTCATTCGCATTAGCAATCACACGGAAGAGATTAAATTTTTTCTTATTGATACACCTCAGTTACCCCTCATTCTGGGACACCCATGGCTCAAGGAACACAACCCTCACATAAATTGGAGGACTGGGAAGGTGATGAGCTGAGGCTCAAACTGTGCATCTCATATGATGGAATCGGACTCTGTTCAACTCCAACCTTTGGGCCGTGAGCCTGCTGCTGCCACCAGCGCCTCTGCCTCAAAATTTCCCAAGTCAGTAGGTCTCACCTGTGCTACCCCCAGTGACCCCCCCTGACTCTTGGGGCTCTTGAGACCTTGACTTTGTCCTCTGTCTCTTCTTCCCAAGGGGTTCCTGCAGCGTATGCTGAGTGAAGTCTTCATTAAACAGTAGGGTTTGAGGACTCTGAGGCAAGATGCCCTATCGCGACAATTTGAGTGTTCAGGTAGTGACAGTTTTCAAATGGAAATTCTAGTGGCCCCGGATGGGGAGAGTTGTGAGCGAGTTTGTGGCGGCTTGCACTATTTGCGCCTGAAACAAGACTTCAGAACAGCCTCCTGCTGGTCTGCTCCGGTCTTTACCAATCCCTAATCGCGGCCCAGCCTCAAACTACCGGGTGGGTCAGAGGGTGTGGCTCTCCACAAGGTATCTCCCACTGCGGGTAGAGTCTCGCAAATTGGCCCCACGTTTTGTTGGTCCCTTCGAGATCATTCGAAGGATTAACCCCACCTCGCCTCCTGCTCCCCCGGTCCATGAGGATCCACCCCTCATTTCATGTTTCCCGCATTAAAGCTCCCATATTATACACTTTTCGGTACTATTATACACCATATTATATGGTCTTAGTGGTCCCTAATACGATTTTCTTCAATTGTTTGCTGAAAAAAACTTTCAGATAATTTATTGTACTATACTGATGTTCAGCTAATCTCACAATGGCCTATTTTTTAAAAAGAGCTGCAGCTCCCCTCGTAAATATACAATCTTTGAGCTCCCCCCGCCCCCTGTCCGGAAGCGAAGCCAGATACGCCTCGCCCTCTGTCTGTTTGTAAACAATGATGACGTATAGCCTGTTAGCACAGTTAGGTTTAGGCTACCCATGAGAAGAACCAAGTCTAGTGCTAGTAACGCACTTTGAACAGTTTGACATGACCTATCCTTGTCTACATGAAAGACTATGTTCATACAGATGCACTGACAGCCACACGCTAATGGAAACGGCATGTTCACAATAAAAATGCTGCAAAAGATGGTGGCTACTGCGAAGCTAGCTCGGGAGCTAGCTGCTAACAATACTACTAAAATCTGTGAAAAAATGATCTTCAAAGTCAGACTTCTTCAGTATACATTCCAATCCTTTGTCCTGTTAAAAACGAGGCATTTCCAGACTGGTGTGGGGAATAGAAATATATTTTTATGAGCAAAAGCTGAACGCTTGTCCCAAAGCTAATAGCTATACACCAGTCAGGCAAAAATACCAATAAAAACATTTATTTCAGTTTCACAGTTTGAAAAAAAGCACAAGTAGCTTCCTATCCGTTGTGTTATTAAAAACGAGGCTGCTGTGGTTAAGATAAATTAGTGGATTATGCAACATACTACAGGCATCTTGTCGCTTAGCAACAAGCGGGGGTGAAGGAATATTTTTCGAGAGGATCTCGGGGCCGTGGACCAATAAGGAATAGGGGGGTGGACTGCACAGTGGAAGCTTCTGGCTTTCCAGTTTTTGACGTCAGAAACGGGGAGAATTCTGACTGAGTACATTGGGTGGAGAGGTGGAGGGTTTCAGAAAAGGGGAGAGAGAGAAAAGGAGAGAGCTCTCTTTTTTTGATACTTTGGCAGTCTGTAGGCACACCGTAGACCCATAATTATGTTCAAAAACATCGGAAAAGTGCATTTGCACAATATGGGAGCGTTAAGCCAGTCTGCTGGCACCTCCATGGAGGGCTCCGTCTCCACCCAGGTTGGTTGGGGGCCCTGTTGGAATGTCAGGTGCCGTTCCTTAGAGGGGTGGTCCAGTGAGGGCACTCAATTTTTCCGTATTTTTCGGCTGAGGGAAATCAACTCTGCAATCAGGTGTGTGTAGCACTGATTGGCTTTGATTGAGCCCAGGTGTGGGGAGTCACATTGCCACATTTATGTGTGGACAAATCCTTTGGTAGATGCCATTGAAAGAGCCTGGAGCTGAGACAGACACACAGATTACAGTATATTATAAAACATGCATTGGAGGGGAATGATAATTATAAGCTTTTCTAGTGTATCAATGTTACATGGACATTCGAGCAGCAAGACAAAAAATGTATATCCATCCATCCATTTCCCACTGCTTATTCTGGGTTAGGTTGGCAGCAAGCTTAGCAAGATAGTCCAGGTAGTCAAGCAACATTTTTTGAAGTCCTCCTGGGGGATCATGTGGTGTTCATAAGCCAGATGAGATATACTGTATACTGCCGGTCTACCCATAGGGTGTCCTACTAGTTGGTTGTGATCGAAAAACTCTTTAAAGGACGGCACCCAGAAGGCACCCTGATAAAACCTTGACTTGTTTGAACCTATGGTGTGGGGACTTTAGAATTGTGTGGTTCTGATGATGTGGTTCTGTTGGCTTCATCAGACCATGACCTTGAGCACGCACTTGGGAGCTTTGAGTCGAGCCGGGATGGGAGCCAACACATCCAAGTCATGAGGTCATGGTTTTCTGCCAGAAAAGAGTGAAATTCTCCCTGCGGGTTGGGAGTGAGTTGAAGTGTTTTGGGGTCTTGTTCACAAGTGAGGGTAAAATGGGGCGTGAGATCGACAGAAGTAATTTGTTGTGCTGAAGAGGGAGCTGAGCTGTAAGGCAAAGGTTTCTATTTACATTTCAGCCCTCGCATATGACCGTGAACTTTGGGTCAGAAGTCACAATTGTTATTATACCCTTGCAATGTAAAGACACCGGTAGCTTGATAATTGAGTAAATTCAGTGCAAGTGCATGTTATATAGTATAAGCTAAATGCATTGCATTACATTGAGAAGTAAAATGATAACAACACACTAAGTCAGTTATTGGCAGGTAAATGGTTAGTATTGTGAATGTTTTGAAGTTATAGAGTGTTTTGAATTAAACTTGCAATTGACATTGCCAATTGTTCCATACTTGCACCAGGATAAACATTACTTTGACATTAATATTGCACCTTCATTAAGTCTGGTCAAATGATCATAATCAAAGCAGCTCGGACCAGTACAGTATATCCTAACTTTTAGATCCTAGTCTGATTCCTACATTTCCTTCAATACAGTAACTCTGTTACATAGCACTTTTATTCGATATTCCCTTCTCGCACGTAATTTTTATCTTCTTAAATCTCCAGATGACAGGGCCCCAAAATGGATCCACGTGGCCCACCCTCAGTACCCAGCAGGGTTTTTCAATTATGTTAACCAAACTCAACTGCAACATGGACAAAACAAAAAAGGGTTTATATTTTGTGCAGGGGCTTAAGCCTTCAAGTGTCGTATCCCGTATCAGAGGAGGCATGTTTGAAACCTTTCTGAGGAAAAACCGATGAGTGTCTGCACATTTGGGTATTAAAATCATTGTTTCTGTTAGATCACATTAACTGAAGCTGAAATCTTGCGAGCAACAATTAGTTTTTGCCTTCGTATTAGGCCATGGAATCAGGAGGGGGTTTTGTAGCTCTGCAAAACTGTGGGAAAAATCCTGCTTGTTAAAATAATGTTTTTTATCACTGATTGTTTGGTTTTACATTTCAAGATAACTACATCCCTATTTGATTTACTTTGGTTGTCAGCGGATTCAAATATGTTATCTGTTATGCTGTGAGTCGAAGTCAGTTGTCCAAACAATGGCTGCGCACTACCACTAAAGATCAAAGTCTGCTTTTATTTTGCTAGGAGGAAACCTAATCACGGGAATGATGTAAGAAAGCAGAGAGGACATTTTAATGTCGCTCTGTAATTCTAATCACAGGCCTGACCCAAAAGTTTGATGTAAATGGAAATACAAACCATGTTTTCATTGTCTTTACCCATGGCAGATTCTTGTATGAGTAGTGAGCGAATGATTGGAAACAGACAGAAGAAGACTGACCTAAATCAGGGGGATTATGCCAAAGGTTTAAATTCATTAAAGGGGATAAAGCGGTGGTGAGTGACTGGAAACCATTTCTGTACTGACACGTGGACTCTGAGATGAGGTGCAGGAAACTTATAGAGCCAATGAGCTAAAGGTGTTGATGTTTGCCAGTGCTGTTCAGGTAAAAAGTCATCAATTACATGGTGCACTGCTGCTGAAGCGTATTCATTTAGGTCTAATCTAAGTCGTCCTCTACTCTGTATATTCATCATATCTTGCGACACTGGATCTGGTTTACAAATGTTACTCTTCCTCATGTGATGAATTCCGACTGGCTTGATTGCTGAACATCTTCCTAAAACTACACTTGATATTTCACTGTGAAGGACTGAAACCCAAACCTGGCTTGAGTGTTCTGTGGCCTATCAAAGACCATTGTAATTGGACTGCACATGTCTCTACATTAACTTATTTACTTCTACATTAGTGTCCTCAACTGTGGGTAAAGGAAAATACTCCATTAAACAACAAAAGGGTTTGCCAAAGAGCTGGCCAAAACAATGTTTTTAAGTGGATTTTCCCTTTAAACATGGGGATTTCTTTGTCTAGCCAAAACCTCAGGAAATGTGTGTTTGGTTTCCCATGCATTTGGAAAATATTCAACTTGCCAGCTTCTTCATAGTGTTCCTATGAAGAAAAAAAAACGAAAAACAAAAACAGGATGTGAATCCTCTTATGTGTGCACCACAAAACTTGAAGCTATTGGGGGTTCCGTTTCCAAATTGGTGCCACCTTAATACATTCCAACAGATTCAGAATAGATGTAAATTTCACAAATGGAGTATGAGAAATACATTTCAAATGAGGCCAAAGGCTTTTTCAACATTAGTAATCGATTTATGGTCTGGATGGGCTACATACCCGGCTGTCCTCCTGAGCCTCATACTCTGGGCTGTAGCTGTGGACCTGAGTACCAGCCGTGCAGTTGGAAAACTGGAAAAGGCTGCTAAACATGCGATGGATCTCTGCCGTGTCGGGGAAGATGGGGTCCTGGAAGTTTACTCCATGCGGGACTATGTTGTAGTTCTCGTCCATCCTGGAAACGAACACATTTTATTGATACAAGACAAAAATCAGGGATAAAGTTGCGCTTGTGTAAAAACAGAAGCAGATGTAGACGCACACATGAAAAAAGAAAAATAAATTATGTGTTACTTAATGTAATCAGGAGACATTCTTAAATCAAGCAAATGGAAAGGTTTTACCTATTCTATTAAAAAAAGTGGACAGACATATCAATGGGAGTCAATAGGAAAGCGTTTTTGAAAAAAGAAAAAAATATCCATGCAGAATTGTTTACAGACCCTGAGTCTCTTTTTATACAAATTCAAGCATTATGTCGATGAGTCAAGCCAATAAATTACAAGCCAAAAGGATTTACTGTGCATGTTTCATATCTTCCCCTACAATGTGAAGTGTGTGAGGGAGGAAGTCTTAAGGCAGCACGTTTCCATACATCTGGATTCCATCTCGAATCCCTTGAGGGAAAGGTTTGGTTGTCCCTTTAAGAGACTGTGTATTTGTATGTGTGCGTCTTGAGCACAAAGCAAGCTGATGTTTAGCTTCATCATATGGGAGGGCAAAGGTCAATTGCAAGTAGGCTGACCAGGAGGTCAGAAGGAATAGAGCTGTTAAGCGGAAGGGGCGGAATTATGGGGCATGGGACCTCTCGGCTGAAAAAAAATGAATGGGAGTCTATGGAAAGTAATCTACTATTTTCTGGTCCCGGTCATTAAATGCCTTGGATTACATATATGTTTTGTATGGGTCTAAATGATCATTTTTCATGTGAAGCCACTTCCGCTAAACAGCTCTATAGTGACTCCAGGGTAACTTGTCTGGACTAGCAGTACAAATGTACCACATACACACCTCACCTAAATGTTTTCAGTTGTTTCCTTTTGACAGAGAAGTTAAAAACCTATTTAAGGAGATAAAGTTTTACAGCAAACATATGGCTTGAGCAGAGCTCTCAATCTGTCTCATTTAAAGGTCCTGAGGGAGATTCTCAGTTGCATTTTTCTCCATGTTCCTGTCCTGGGAGCGTATGCTCATGATAGATTGAAAAGACTATTTTGGTCTGAGACAGTGTTGTTGGGGATTTCATAACAGGAAATAGATGTCCACTTTAGACTGCCATGAGAACTTTTTAGTTTTGGCTTTTGCTTGCAGAGTCTTGGACTCAGTGTTGCAGACGGGGCCACAACGACACTCCTTTGAAACTCTATACTCATCTGTTTTAGGTTTATGACGGTGAGTTTCACGTTAGCAAATGCCACAGAGCCCCACATGCGAAGACAATTTGTTGGGCCGTATCTCATGAATGTTGACATTTACTCTTTATGAATGCATGGGTGTTCTGGTGACACATAACATAGAGGGTAAAGGAAAATTCTTTTGGGGGGGATAGTTAGAAGGAACTTACACTTATTTGCCTTTTTAGATGACAAGATGGATACCACTTATCTGTTTGGTAATTATGGTGGTAAAGGCAGTAGAAGATTAGCTTCGCTAGTCTGGAACGAGTGAAACAGCTTGCATGCCTTGTCCATGCTTTGTTGAAAAGGCAAAAAAGGTGACAAAATCCATCTAACAGCACCACTAAGACCACTTATTAACACGTTATATCTTCTTTGTTTAGTCCATACAGAAAACTGAAGTGTAGCAGTTTCATCCTGTTTGCGGAGGTTGTGCTTGGCTAAGCTAAATGCCTTTTGGCTGAAATGTTAAATTTAGCAAAAAGATGAAAGCGATAAATATATTTTCCGGTAACTCTCCACACAGAAAAACAATGAACATGAAAAACATGGTTTTAGAACAACAAATGGAATGACCTCTGTTGTTATTAGCATGCAAACCAAAGCAAAGTCAGTTACAGGCCACATTCCTTTGTAGCCAAAAGAGGTTAATGAAAGTCCTTAATTATTCAAACTCTATTCAATACCCATCTGGACTATGTTTTGTTTACCATAGGTCTAAATCCTTTGTGGGCTGAAGTCTTGCGCGAAGGAAAATGTGGATATAGTGGGCATTTTCAGGGGGGGGGGGGGGGATTGCTCTCTGTCGTTTCCCTGGTAAACAGCAACAAAAGATTACTGCTTTGGCTTACTGGAGGAATCATTGCTTCTTAATTATCCTCAGGTCTGTATTTAAAGAGAGCTTAGTTGGGACTATGGCCTCAGGAGGTTTCTGCCGGTGATCGCCTGGCTGATTACAGGTATAAAGTCCGGATGTTTTCACCATCACAACAGGAGGAGAGCAAAGTCATCCCTGGAGGTGCGATTAAATTAAACCAGTGAAATCATCTTAAAAGTCTTTAAGCCGCCATCAAACAAGATCACACATGCGAGTGCGATTCTGTGCATATGATGATGTGAAACATATGCTAACGAGAATAGTATTGTAGTTGGCCCCTGCTGCAGACCCTCATGTGGGACAGCCAGACATTAAACTTCAGGAATGCTTTCCGATGCCCCACCTCTGAATATATCTAACTCTTCATCTAGGCCTATTAGAGAGAAAAGGCAGAATACGAGGGAAATGTCTTAAAGACCTGTCAGCGCACGCTCACTTCATCGAGCGTCACATTTGTGCGTTTCACCAGAACAAAAGGTGGTCCCACCGCTGGCCGTCGGTGTTCTGATAGCTCTCCTGAATGAGAGTTCTTTGTAGGTCTATAACTTCAAGCTGTTGGGAAATGTCTGGCTCTATAATTACACTGGCTGGAATGCAACAGACGTTTCCTGAGCAACAGCGATGTTTCTGTCCAACGCTGACATTTAAGAATTAACCTGCCACATGCGTTTTTTTGAAATCCGAGTGGAAGATTTTGGCAGGTTATGAAATACATTATGAACCTGAAATAAATATGGTATCACATGGACAGATACTAATTAAAAGAGAATGGCTGCGGACGGTGCCAATTCCTCTGCTTTTGACTCAAAAAGTTTCCGTACTGGCCGACGATGGACGGAATCCTCTGAGAAACCTTTAATTCCTTTTATGACGGATCGCAGCACAGGTCTGAAGACTTGCCGGTTTCCATCGGAGACGCGGGTCAGGCACAGAGGAGGAGAGTTAACTCCAAGACTTGAACACATTACTGGGGGTGTCCTGGTGGGTTTGCGGTTAAGACACAAACGGCACAATATAATGTAATGGCAATTTTTCCAGTATATTCAGTGTCTTTTCCCTTCCCTCTCTGCCAGCTTTCCACCCCACCATTAAACAATGATCGAACAGGCCTTTGAATATCATTTATGAAGAGATGTTCTATCTACACTAATGTAGATTTTGCTCAAAATGCATTGTCCTCTGGGCCACCAAAACTACTAAAGAACATTGCCTTTTATAGACATTCCCCAACGGTTTATTACCACTTAATGGACTGAATATCCTTCTTCTAGCTTCAATATTGAACTCTAACAGATGTACTACTTGTCAGGGAGGTCCAGAGCTCAGAGGGACAGATGGTGCACCCTATTTAATTCAAGTGTCTCTTTGTGAGACTAGGAGACCTTGTGGGCTTGACGGCACCTCATGGACTAATCCAAAATTAATTAAAGAACCGTTGAGTGTTCATTTGAGTTTTTGCTCTTTCACATTCACATTTGAAGTGTTTTATATCGAATGCCCAGTTTTGACAGAGAAGGTGATTTAAAGGTGAAGTAAGTGGTTTATTTATGTTAATATAAGTGTTAAATCGCTCTTTATTCATACAGTGATCACTTACATAATGTGCGTTTTCATAAAGCCGATCTCTCAGTCAGCTGCTGTGCATGTAATCGGCAAATAAACTTATTGGAGGATCCCAACATTTTTATCCAATCACAAGAGAGAACGCTACAAACCGACACCCGTCTCACTCATGGTCTCACTGCCGGTGCACGCCCGAGCAACAGATGGGTGAATGTTTATGCGCCTACAATGGCAGAGCAGGTAAAAATCCTTCCCTATGTCTGTTTTGAGGTTTTTATCATGTTTTATCACACTTATGGATCTGAGATGATGCTAGATAACTTGCTGCTTGAAGACCGCAGTGCATTAATGTGGTGACTTAGGGACGAGCGAGGAGACTACTAACTGCAGTAACTGACAGGAAGTTAGCTAAAAGAACCATTCCGCTTATAGCACCTTTAGCTATACTACAAACTATACTTTACCTCAAGGGTGCAGGAGGGACTGGTGGAGGCGCCCCACTGTTTCTATGTGTAATTAGGGGGCCAAGCCCGAGAAGGGCAAGGGACCGCGGAATGCAGAGCATCGCGGTTCCATGACAATGCGGGGCATGGAACCCTATTGATTTAGTAGGAATTATTATTATTATTCTTCCGCCCTAAAAGTGGTGCTGCAGCCCAAACCATAAAGTTTGAAGACAAGCCACTTGTCGGGCTTATCCAGGTCCGTGCTGTGTACGCAGACACAAAAATTCAGACATGCCAACCACTAGGTGGCGCTACAACAAAGGCAAACGCGTTTGGGGCTATAACTTCCACACCGAAAGTCCGACAGTCAAAAACTTTATATCCACAGATGCCCACAAGTCAGCTGCATCTTCTGGGATAGGCCACGCCCATTTGCGTATAGATAGATTTTTTGCTACATCGCAAAAACTGTGTCAGTCACCAAAACACACTCCTCCTAGAGTTTTTATCCGATTTGGACGAAACCAAAAGCATTATGCTCTACCGACTCCCACGAGCAAAAGTTGGACAAAGATTTGTTCTACGACCATCGGAAGACCAAACGGTAGCGCTTCAAAGATTCGCGCAAATACCTAAATAAAATAAAATGAAAGGGATTTTCTTGAAACTCAAGGGAGACTATCATCAGGCATACCTGAGTCTATAAAAAAAAACCTGGCCAAGAAATTCCTATGTATGCCGGACTTATTAAAGAAATTAGTTTTGCACTTTCACTTCCTGTTTCGAACTATTTGGCGGGAAAATTCAAATAAGTGGAGAGGTAGACAATTTGATTTTGCTCATAACTCCCCAACCAAACATCGCACATTCAAAAAGTTGACATCCACTTGTTTGGTACATTGAGCTGCATCTTTCTATCCAACGCAGTTTTGCGAAAGTCATCCATAGGGGGCGCCAAAACCACAAAACGCAAATAAAACGCGTTTGGGGCTATAACTTCCACACCAAAAGTCTGACAGTCAAAAACTTTATATCCACAGATGCCCACAAGTCAGCTGCATCTTTTGAGATAGGCCACGCCCATTTGCGTGTGGGATTTTTTTTCGCTACATCGCAAAAACTGTGTCAGTCACCAAAACATACTCCTCCCAGAGTTTTTGCCCGATTTGGACGAAACCAAAAGCATTATGCCCTATGGACTCCCACGAACAAAAGTTGACTAAATAATTTCTCTACGACCGTCGGAAGACCAAACGGTAGCGCTTTAAATATTTGTTGATTAGCTATGTTTTACGTAGAAATTCATAAATCCAAAATCATAAGTCGGATCAAGTCCAAATTTTCAACATATGTTGGGGCTACCCTTAATTGCGTTCAAGAAAAAATTTGGAGAATTTCGCCATAAGGTGGCGCCATAAACGAGGAAATTTTATATCTCCTAATTGACCAAAGGAATTTTCTTAAAACTCACGGGAAACCATCAAGGGGCATACCCGAGTCTATATAAAAAATATGGCCAAGAAATAGTAATGTTTAAGGGACTTTTTAATACAATTAGATTTTTTTTTTTTTCGTCAAAGAAAAAAGGCGGGAATGCTAGCATGTCCATTGACATTACATTGTGCAATTAGCTCCGGCCGCCATTTTGTCAAGGCTGACAATCTGCTTTTGCTCATAACTCGCCAACCACACATCGCACATTAAAAAACTAGACATCCACTTGTTTGTTACATTGAGCTGCATCTTTCTATCTAACGCAGTTTTGCGAATGTCATCCATAGAGGCCGCCAAAACCACAAAAACTTTGTCAGTCACCAAAACACACACCTCCTACAGTTTTTGCCCGATTTGGACGAAACCAAAAGCATTATGCTCTATGGACTCCCACGAATAAGAGTTGAGTAAATAATTTCTCTACGACCGTCGGAAGACCAAACGGTAGCGCTTCAAAGATTTGCTCATTAGCTACCTTGTACCAAACTGCTCCTAAATCCAAAACGATTCATCCTATTGACACCATTGACAATTGACATTGTCCTATGGTTGGTTCTACTGGGCGCCAAAGCATCTTTCTCTACCATTTTTCCGCCTTTTGGTCTATAACTCCCAAACCGAACATCCCACATTCAAAAACTTTACATCCCCGGATTCCGTGAAGCGAGGGGCCGGCGCCGCGGACGACGACGCCCGATCCCGAGTCGCACGGGACGGCTTGGCCCCCGTCCACAACTGCTTGCAGTTCTAGTTAGGGGGCCAAGCCCGAGAAGGGCAAGGGACCGCGTTATGCAGAGCAACGCGGTTCCCAAGCCCTGCTGGGCAGGGAACCCTATTGATTTAGTAGGAATTATTATTATTATTATTATTATTATTATTATTATTATTTGGAGTCGCGCAGAAGTGGTGCTGCAGCCCAAACCAGAAAGTGTGAAGACATGCCACTTGTCGGGCTTATCCAGGTCCGTGCCGGGTACGCAGACACAAAAATTCAGACATGCCAACCACTAGGTGGCGCTACAGCAAAGGACAACGCGTTTGGGGCTATAACTTCCACACCGAAAGTCCGACAGTCAAAAACTTTATATCCACAGATGCCCACAAGTCAGCTGCATCTTCTGAGATAGGCCACGCCCATTTGCGTATATATACATTTTTTGCTACATCGCAAAAACTGTGTCAGTCACCAAAACACACTCCTCCTACAGTTTTTATCCGATTCGGACGAAACCAAAAGCATTATGCTCTACCGACTCCCACGAGCAAAAGTTAGATAAAGAATTTTTCTACGACCATCGGAAGACCAAACGGTAGCGCTTCAAACATTCGCGCAAATCCCCCCGAAAAAAAAAAAAAAAAGGGATTCTTTTGAAACTCAAGGGACACTATAATGGGGCATACCTGAGTCTATACAAAAAATCTGGCAAAGAAATTCCTATGTATGCCGGATTTATTCAACAAATTAGTTTTGCACTTTCACTTCCTGTTTCGAACTATTTGGCGGGAAAATTCAAAAACGTGGAGAGGTAGACAATTTGATTTTGCTCATAACTCCGCAACCAAACATCGCACATTCAAAAACTTGACATCCACTTGTTTGGTACATTGAGCTACATCTTTCTATCTAACGCAGTTTTGCGAATGTCATCCATAGGGGGCGCCAAAACCACAAAACGCAAATAAAACGCGTTTGGGGCTATAACTTCCACACCGAACATCCCACAGTCCAAAACTTTACATCCACAGATGCCCGCAAGTCAGCTGCATCGTTTGAGATAGGCCACGCCCATTTGCGGGTGGGATTTTTTTTCGCTACATCGCAAAAACTGTGTCAGTCACCAAAACACACACCTCCTACAGTTTTTGCCCGATTCGGACGAAACCAAAAGCATTATGCTCTATGGACTCCCACGAGCAAAAGTTGACTAAATAATTTCTCTGCGACCGTCGGAAGACCAAAAGGGGCCGCCAAAAACACACTTCAGCATCTTTCTCTGCCATTTCTTCGCCTTTTGGTCTATAACTCCTGAACCGAACATCCCACATTCAAAAACTTTACATCCCCGGATTCCGTGAAGCGAGGGGCCGGCGCCGCGGACGACGACGCCCGATCCCGAGTCGCACGGGACGGCTTGGCCCCCGTCCACAACTGCTTGCAGTTCTAGTTATTATTTGGCGCCCCTAAAAGTGGTGCTGCAGCCCAAACCATAAAGTTTGAAGACAAGCCACTTGTCGGGCTTATCCAGGTCCGTGCTGTGTACGCAGACACAAAAATTCAGACATGCCAACCACTAGGTGGCGCTACAACAAAGGCAAACGCGTTTGGGGCTATAACTTCCACACCGAAAGTCCGACAGTCAAAAACTTTATATCCACAGATGCCCACAAGTCAGCTGCATCTTTTGAGATAGGCCACGCCCATTTGCGTATATATAGATTTTTTGCTACATCGCAAAAACTGTGTCAGTCACCAAAACACACTCCTCCTACAGTTTTCGCCCGATTTGGACGAAACCAAAAGCATTATGCTCTACCGACTCCCACGAGCAAAAGTTATATAAAGAATTTTTCTACGACCATCGGAAGACCAAACGGTAGCGCTTCAAAGATTCGCGCAAATACCTAAATAAAATAAAATGAAAGGGATTTTCTTGAAACTCAAGGGAGACTATCATCAGGCATACCTGAGTCTATAAAAAAAAACCTGGCCAAGAAATTCCTATGTATGCCGGACTTATTAAAGAAATTAGTTTTGCACTTTCACTTCCTGTTTCGAACTATTTGGCGGGAAAATTCAAATAAGTGGAGAGGTAGACAATTTGATTTTGCTCATAACTCCCCAACCGAACATCGCACATTCAAAAACTTCACATCCACTTGTTTGGTACATTGAGCTGCATCTGTCTATCCAACGCAGTTTTGCGAAAGTCATCCATAGGGGGCGCCAAAACCACAAAAAACAAAGGAAACGCGTTTGGGGCTATAACTTCCACACCGAACATCCCACAGTCAAAAACTTTATATCCACAGATGCCCGCAAGTCAGCTGCATCTTTTGGGATAGGCCACGCCCATTTGCGGGTGGGAATTTTTTTCGCTACATCGCAAAAACTGTGTCAGTCACCAAAACACACACCTTTCGGTCTATAACTCCCACACCGAACATCCCACATTCAAAAACTTTACATCCCCGGATGCCGTGAAGCGAGGGGCCGGCGCCGCGGACGACGACGCCCGATCCCGAGTTGCGTGGGACGGCTTGGCCCCCGTCCACAACTGCTTGCAGTTCTAGTTATTATTATTATTATTTGGAGTCGCGCAGAAGTGGTGCTGCAGCCCAAACCAGAAAGTGTGAAGACATGCCACTTGTCGGGCTTATCCAGGTCCGTGCCGGGTACGCAGACACAAAAATTCAGACATGCCAACCACTAGGTGGCGCTACAGCAAAGGACAACGCGTTTGGGGCTATAACTTCCACACCGAAAGTCCGACAGTCAAAAACTTTATATCCACAGATGCCCACAAGTCAGCTGCATCTTCTGAGATAGGCCACGCCCATTTGCGTATATATACATTTTTTGCTACATCGCAAAAACTGTGTCAGTCACCAAAACACACTCCTCCTACAGTTTTTATCCGATTCGGACGAAACCAAAAGCATTATGCTCTACCGACTCCCACGAGCAAAAGTTAGATAAAGAATTTTTCTACGACCATCGGAAGACCAAACGGTAGCGCTTCAAACATTCGCGCAAATCCCCCCGAAAAAAAAAAAAAAGGGATTCTTTTGAAACTCAAGGGACACTATAATGGGGCATACCTGAGTCTATACAAAAAATCTGGCAAAGAAATTCCTATGTATGCCGGATTTATTCAACAAATTAGTTTTGCACTTTCACTTCCTGTTTCGAACTATTTGGCGGGAAAATTCAAAAACGTGGAGAGGTAGACAATTTGATTTTGCTCATAACTCCGCAACCAAACATCGCACATTCAAAAACTTGACATCCACTTGTTTGGTACATTGAGCTACATCTTTCTATCTAACGCAGTTTTGCGAATGTCATCCATAGGGGGCGCCAAAACCACAAAACGCAAATAAAACGCGTTTGGGGCTATAACTTCCACACCGAACATCCCACAGTCCAAAACTTTACATCCACAGATGCCCGCAAGTCAGCTGCATCGTTTGAGATAGGCCACGCCCATTTGCGGGTGGGATTTTTTTTCGCTACATCGCAAAAACTGTGTCAGTCACCAAAACACACACCTCCTACAGTTTTTGCCCGATTCGGACGAAACCAAAAGCATTATGCTCTATGGACTCCCACGAGCAAAAGTTGACTAAATAATTTCTCTACGACCGTCGGAAGACCAAAAGGGGCCGCCAAAAACACACTTCAGCATCTTTCTCTGCCATTTCTTCGCCTTTTGGTCTATAACTCCTGAACCGAACATCCCACATTCAAAAACTTTACATCCCCGGATTCCGTGAAGCGAGGGGCCGGCGCCGCGGACGACGACGCCCGATCCCGAGTCGCACGGGACGGCTTGGCCCCCGTCCACAACTGCTTGCAGTTCTAGTTAATATTTAGTTTTGCAGAGGACAACTTGACATGCATGCCTTAACATTACATACCCCATTGTTTCCCATGTTTACACAGATTGAAATATGGAATGTCGTTTCCTTTTGCAATCTGGGTTACCAAATCATTCCATCACTCATTAACTTTTTACCATTCATGGATATGCCTTCTAAAATAAGGCATTCCTGTCATCTTTGCTGTATGACTCTATAGTCTTCAGAAAATCTGCCAACGATGAAGTCTGATTTTATTCTTAAGCATTTCTGCAATATTCCTAAAGCGTTGTCCTCTTGAACAGAAAATGTTTCATTTGCATGTTATGTGTACTCAGCCGGAATAGAAAATTTAGTTTTTTTCTAAACCATTTAAACAAGAGGGGGTCATCCATGCAACATTCGCACTGACCACTTTTGAAACCCTAACACTGTAGGCCACAGCATACGTAACAAAAGAAAACACTGTGGAGGCTATGCTTGAAACCTTATGCTGATAGGGTGAAAGTAAAGGGCATTGGTTGGGGGCGCTCTTGGTGTAGAGCCACGCAATAGAGGCTCAGGCCTCAGAAGAAGCAGACCACGGGTTCGAATCCAGCCCGTGGTCGTTCTCTGCATGTCATTCCCCTCTTTGCCCCATTTCATCTCTGTCTGTCCTAACTGTCTAATAAAAAAAAACATTAAACTAGACTTGTGCCTATATGACAACACTAAGCTGATAAATGAAATCGATTATGAAAGAGTTTTGTTTCAATAACTTTATTAACGGATGCCTTTACAGTGGTAGCCTAGTTGTTTAGAGGACTGACTGAATCTCCATTCATTCTGTTCTCATAAAGCTTTATAGGCCTACATATGTGGCAATAAATCAAAATACATAAGAAGAGTGGGGAATGAGCATACCTGCTTTCTCACCTTAGAAAGAAGTAGTAGTTGTTGTTTTTGGTGACACTGTAGGAGAAACAGTGGAAGTAGCCCAGGCCGGTTACATTAAACCTGGAGCCAGCGGGGACCTCCAGCATGCTGCCCCACGCCTGGTCGCACAGCAGCTCAATCTCGGCGGAGAAAAACATGTTGGTGTCGCTCTCCCTCGGCAGGTAGTTATACACGCTGTAAGACTCCTCGTGCAATGCCAACACCTTGGCAAACACTATGATCTCCGCCAGCTCGGCACGGCACGCTTCTGTTTGCGGTCTCCAGTCGTGGGGCAGCTGACATCCCCAGCTCCCATCAGGACCGGTCGCTGCCAGAATAAGCGCAAGAACAATCCACATGATCCGGCAGAGATCAGAGACGACTGTGGGTCAGTGAGGCGCACCGAAACGCGCTGCGATGCTGCTGATGGATGAAATCACGAACAAATCAGAAGAAGAAGGGGGGGGGCGAACTGCAGGGCTCTCACACCATTTGCATTCTTCCAACGATGCTGACTCAAGTGACATTCACAGTAAGTCACCTTAAAGAAAGGTTTTACACATTAAACTATAGTCCCGGACTGTCTGTACGCCTATAGCGTCTCTGCTCTGTGCGGTCCTCGCTCCCTCCTCCTGATACCTGCGATCAGTGGATCAGCCCATTCACACCAGCATCCCCCTTCTACAAACTTTGCCTCTCACCTTTGGAAATGAGCCTACACCATGGAGGAGCAAATAACAAGCATTAGGCTAAGCACAAACTTAGCAAACTTACAAACAAATCCTACAGCTACAATATTGTGACATTGGCAATCATATTATAGGCCTAGGCTACATCAACCCCGTTGTTAGGCTACGTCTCCATAGGTCTAGCAAAATAGCCTATATAAAAAAAAAGTTTTAGGCTACATTTTAGGATAGGTCAGTAGCGCCCTTTAGTGGCGATATGCAAGTATGGCTAAACAAGGACGGGAGTTGAGTTGGTTTACTATACTATACTACGCTACTTTCCTTTCCTTTATCAATGTGTATTTCGCTGGTAGATTGCTTCAACAATTTCGGGGGCACACTCCAGTCTTCGTGTGGAAACATGTAGGCTAGAGTACAAGGTTGCTCTCGCGTCATGTCCATCTGGAGGTCAGGAAGGCTGGTAGGCTGTAGTACGTGTATAGGCTGATTCCGAAAGCATGCGAGGAAGAACTCTGCTCAATACAACATCTTTATTTAGACCGAAAAAAAACACTAGAGTGAGAACTCCTAATAGAACATCTTGTACCCCGAAGATCCATGGGCTAGTGGCGCAATGGATAACGCGTCTGACTACGGATCAGAAGATTCTAGGTTCGACTCCTGGCTAGCTCGGTTTTTGTGTATCCCAGCTTTGACTGTGTTCTGAACACATCAATAACGTGATGCACCGAATACATTCAGCATACAAAGAAAGACATTTAATATACTGTCTGTTAATAAGAGCCCCACATAACACATATAGCCTCCTTGTTTAAAGCGGTTTTCGGCCTATGTGAAAAGTTTGAGAGGATTTATATTGCCTAGTAACAAAGGGACCGAGCTAGTCTTCTGCCTTAGGGTGCAAATAGGCTAAATACAAACTAGTGTACTGGAAGTCCCAAAACATTAAAGTGTTAGGCCTGTAACCTTTAAGTGTAGAAGTTGCTCAGTTAAAGAAATAAAAATTCTACCAATGAAATGCTACTACCAAGATTGCGCGAAGGAGGCGGGCTTTAGCCTTTATGTTGTTCATTCAAATACAACACTACTTGAAGTTACACAAAATGTTTCATATTGCTGCATCAAATCAAGTCATATAACCTTCATCATAATGCCAGCCTACTTCAACTCAATGGCACTTTTGATAATCAAAATGGCATGGAATTTAAATACAGAGCACAAACTGCTAAAGCACAACAAACAGTAGCCTATTCATTATTATTGCTTGGACAGTTTTTATAGTGAAGCTGATCACTGAGATGCCATGTTTTACCACGATATTAACGTCTCTATAATCACTGTTAACATCGTATTGCTTTAATAAAACGGGAACTAAACATACCGACAAGATTTCATAAAGTAGGCTAGGCTAAACATGGCGACGACCGGCCGGCAACGAGACAGGAACGGTAGGCAAACGTAAAAGCGTTTTTAGGCTTAGAATTTTGCTTATTATGAAAGACAGTAGCCTAATGTTTCTTTTGTGAAATGTTACGTTATTATAGAGAGTATAATCATCTATTCCAATGTAGTTTGCAAAGTCTGAATTGAAAATTATTTAGGTGACGCCGGAGGCGAACCGCCGTATGGCGAGGTTATGTTGGTAGGATTGTGCGACATATGAGCTATTTCAGCAATCTGATTGTCTCTCGCAATTCTTGGTAGCAGGAAGGCATTTCATTGGTCAATTCTTGGTCGACTTCTTGGTAGAGATAAGCAATTTGATTGGCTCAAGCGCGACGGCTCAGTTCTTCGGCTCAATATAGCCTAGGCATACATAGGTTCGAATCCGGTGTCAAACAAAACGTGAATAGCCTATGCAAACTACATTGGAATAGAATAGATGATTAAATTAGTTTGCAAAATGAACATATATGCCTATATCTAATGGATAATACATACCCTAATCCATCGTATTCAAACATTTGCATATTTACTTATTTATATAATTCCATCCCAAGTATCTTAAAGGTTCAGTAAGCGGAATGGTCAGTTTAGCTAACTTCCTGTCACTGACAGTAGTTAGCGGTCCCCTCCTTCGTCCCCACGTCATCACATTAATGCACTGCGGTCTTCATGCAGCGAGTTATCTGACATCATCTCAGATAAGTAAGTGTGATAAAACATGATAAAAAACATCAAAACAGACATTGGGAAGGATTTTTACCTGCTCCGCCATTGTAGGCGCATAAACATTCACCGATCTGTTGCTCTGCGCGTGCACCGGCAGTGAGACGGGTGCCGGTTTGTGGCGTTCTCTCTTCTGATTGGATATCAGTTTCGTGATCCCCGAAAAGTCTGTTAGCAGATTACATGTAGAGCGGGTGACTGAGAGATCGGCTTTATGAAACGCGCACACTATATGTAAGTGATCTCTGTATCAATAAAGAGCGATTTAACACTTATATTATATGTTAACATATTAACAACAATACAACAATATTAACAATTAACAAAATATTAACATAAATAAATCGCTTACTTCACCTTTAAACAATCCAAGTATGGATCAGATCATTTATTTGGGTGTTTATATGCTTATGTATTCACTGTACAGAGGATTTTTTTCAGAATGTTATAGTCAAGCAATTTAGAGTAGCTTAATGAAATACGTTGTACAGGTAAGTAAGACGAGACACATTACTGGAAATTCAAAGTGATTTTTATTTTTATTTTTTTTTAAATTTTAAACAAACAAACAATCACAACTCCACAAATTCAACGTTTTGACATATTAAATAGACCTTCAAAATGTTATCGACTCTTTCCAAACCAAAAGCTTTTAATAGGACTTTCAAATTCGACCGCAAATAGACTTGCAAACAGTTTTCTCCTCTCTCCATCCATGGTTTCTAAGGCCCTTGGATAACAATGTGCTGATATAGTTATGATGTGTATTCCACTCACTATCAAGTTTCATCCCTCCCCACTGCTCAGTACAAATCCATCCTGTGCCGGTTTTCCCCCTTGGAATTCTTCGGGGACTACGCAGGGGGGCGTTGGGAATTTCTCAGGTGACAAACACAAAAGTGCCAGGAGCTGCAAAGGGGGCACAACACTCAATCCTGAGCGAGTCTGCATGAAGGACATGGCTGCGACGATGCTAACCGTGATGCTTATGATCCCCTACATCTGTGAGGGAGGTGGTGAGATGTTATTTTTTTGTGTGACACAGAATGACATGATATTTTTAACCACTTAGCTATGATCTGGGAATTTGAATGCATCTCTTGTGTTACCTGTTCACTTGTAACAGCACTGCTGAGAAAATCCACAGCAACGGACTTCCTTCACAAAATAAGGGAAAACCGTGATTCAGAGTGTTTTCCTGGAGGCTGCAGTGAGTCCAGCGAGGCCGGAGAAGAGATAGAGGCGGATGTGGAATATGTAAGTTTGCCATGTCATTTACACACTTTTTAAGATTTTCGGCTAAATAGGGGACTCCTTACTGCAAACATGTACCTGCAAATAGGTTTTACAGATGTTAGCAAAGAGCTACATTGATTTTTTTAGGTCTTGGAGAAACACTAATTCTGTCTTAAATATTGTTCTTTATGACTTTCTTTTTTCTCTTTCTATTACTTTTAATATTCCACTTAATCAATGTTAAGATATTGATTCAATCACAGTTAACGAATATACATTTCAAACCACGAGTGATTGTTTGAGTAGATATTCTGAAATTCTCCATGCAGAATTGCCCACTGCAAGTTCTCTTTTTTTCCAAAGAAGTGTAGATGTCAGTAACTGCATATGGTGTCAAAAGGAGGGTTACAGCTAAAAGGGGCCATCAGTGTGTTTGGAATGCATGCTGGGTCTCTGCACAGATGGACAGTCTGTCCACATAAAACTAAACATGGTGAAAAAAGTCCACTTCCACAACCAGGACTTAAGAGAAGCATTCCTCTGTTCCACAGGGATAAGGTGTAACTGAATAAGGCAAGTCAGTGAGGCATTTACCATTACTGTGTAACTACATACAGGGCTTACAATGTGCATACAGAGTGAAGGCAGGCCATTAACATCAACTTTGTTACTTAGTGCACCTGCTGCAAATATCAGATGACCTGCATAAAAGCCGGCCGAGAGGTGGAATGTGGCCAACAAGGAATTCTGTCACTTAGGACATAAAGACATGCCATAAAGCATTTTTGTTTTTGTGGTGAGGCATACACTGAAAATAACTTTGTGGATGATATTTAGTAATCAGAGTATATGGTAATGTTGTGTAATATAATGACCTAAGTTTGGAATAAATGTAATTTATTTATATAGGCGGAGATTTCCAGCCTGCAGTATAATGGAGGGGTTGCTCAGCAAGAAATAAACAACGTAAGTTGCAATGATTTGGTGGTGACTCTTAACTTCATTGTGTTGTTTTCAAATAAATAACAGTCAAACTATGTAATAGGTTGATGAATAAAGCATAAATCAAAAACCTTTTTTTCCTTGTAGCAGAGCCCTGCAGGGGGAGCTGTGGTGGAAGAAGGATCTGGGATGTAGCCTTAATGAAGAGCACAAGATGACAATGTTGTCAATGGGTCAAGAAGAATTTCCCAAGAGCATTCTGGAATCAATGATTGATTATATATCAGTAAAAAATAACAACATTACAGCAAGCAGGGTATTTTACATCTAAAAATGATCCCCAAGACAACCTTTTGAAAAAAGATTTCCCACACTGAAAATGATTTTCTTCAAGAATGCATTATGCATAGTTTTCATTCTTTAAAATGAAAATACTTAGAATTGCGATAAAGATGTTGTATTTGTTTCCTCCAGTTGTTTTTGTTATACACTGTTTATTGTTGCAGCCGAGACTTGATAATTAGATGGAACTATAAAGAAGTAGGTCTCCAATATGTTAGAAAATAGAATGAGAATATGTTGTAAACTGTTCATATACACTATTCCAATATATAAACATAAGCAATGTATATTTTCTTAAGAGTATACCAATATTAGTTTTAATTTAAAATATATTGTAGCAAATATTTAGAAATATATATTTACTTATCGATTTAGTGCAAACTAACCATTCTCAACAGGTATTCTCTATTTGAACATTTAAGTAAATGTATATCATATGCATTTTTGCTCTTTTTGTCAAATTATTTAGTAAATCGCGGATATAAATTACAGATTAAAGGAACATTTATTTAAATTTCTCAGTAAGAGTCCTTCCTAAACATCTATGTAATTTATTTTGTTTCAGTAAGAGGTCTCCCCTCTCTCTACCTGTCTCACTCTACCTGTCTAACCAATGGTGTTCATTTGTATGAAGGCCCTGTCATACAGTATGATTCATGTAATTTTCATATCAGACAAAGTGCCCTGAAGTAGCTATCCACAGAGGGTGACAGGATGCTGGCTCTTTACTTAGCCATTAAGTGCTCCAAAAATCAACTCAAAATCCAATTTAATCATTATGTGCTTATTGATTTAATAATGCTGCCCCTAGGTGTGTACAAAATCCATAATTTAATTATTGTTTGTTTTTGGAGGGTGTTGAGAAGCCTGCATGTAGTTCTCCATTCTGCAATCT
The DNA here is from genome assembly GCA_949357725.1 of Hyperoplus immaculatus. Classification (NCBI taxonomy): domain Eukaryota; kingdom Metazoa; phylum Chordata; class Actinopteri; order Uranoscopiformes; family Ammodytidae; genus Hyperoplus; species Hyperoplus immaculatus. The sequence continues at coordinate 8,612,106 of OX442350.1, read as the reverse complement.
GAACCTGTATTCCTGCCTTGTTACTGTTAGTATGTTGATTTAATTAGTTGCATCCTGGTTAAAACAGTCCAGGGAATTAACTCTACTTCAGTTAAACACTTTAATAATCGCTTGATTATGAAACAACTCACTGATTTATAGGGGAAGAAACTAGTAGAGCTCATGTGAACTGCAGCCTGCTTCCTCCAATTCATACTTGTGAACTCTGACTGATTCATAAAACAAAGGAAAGCATTGTCCTCTGAGTAGTTTCTATTTATAAGTAGTAGCCTATGTATGTGAAGAGGACTGCACACAACTAACAAAGATGGTCCAGCAGTTTTTTTTTATAGCCTAAGTATTTAGATTTTCTCATAGCCTATATGAATAAGTAGGCTAGCTAAATATATCCTATACATAGAAATATGTTTTGTTCATGTTGGCTACTTCAAATAACGCTGTTTTCTTGTAAGATTTTATCTCAGTTGAAGTTGTGGAATACACGTCCAGGGACTGCTCCTATTTGAAAATATGCAATGAAAAGTTTTAGTTCCCATAGGCGATGTCACATGTTGATCACGGGTTTTGGTGGTCGCTTTCTTCTTGCGTAGGTCTATAGCCTGCTGGACAGATGACCATTTAAATGAATGCAAGTTGAACATACAGAGATGTGATCCGTTTATTCTACTTTAATGACTGGTGTTATATAGGCTATTTTCAAGTATGAGCTCCCCATAATATATTATAGCCTAATTAAATGTTATGCATTTTCATTGTAGGCACGACGGGCGTCGAACCTACCTGCCTCTTTAATGTTGCCTTTAAGTGCTCATCGTAAACTCACTTTTACACTTTAATAAATAGCCTACGAGTTTTCTGATCTAATAACACAAGGAAGCCTGCCAAATAATACGAAAAAGTGCAGGTGCAGCACTCCAAGTTGTGCATGTTTAATTAAACAGGCGTGCTTAGTTATGGATGAAAGACCACATTGTCGCAACACGTCAATCCCAGCAGGGGGAGTCCCATTCACATAGGTTAAGCTACTAAAAAGATTGTTAATGCGATACAGCATAGGCTACGTAGGCTATAAAATTAAAAAGATATCAGAGGTACCAAACCCTTCACAAATAACAGGGAAATTAATTTTCCTCACTCAACCCATTAGGAGTGAAGAACGTAGCCTAAATTGGCTTTACAATTTCGGTTTTATTTTTTATTTTTGCTAAGCAGGCTACACAATCTTAGAATAAGTTGTCATCACATCTTGATACAGTAACGAAAAAACACGATTTTCAACTCCTAAGTTTTATTCAGCGTTTGAAGCCTACGTTTTGTTAATTATTTTCCACCTGCATATTACAGTTCCCATGTCCGACGGTACAGGAAGGCAACATAACAACCGACGGCAGTAACTGTTACGACTTGACACATTAGCTTTAGCCTACGGACAAGAAACAGCTGCTGTATCGTTCAAAGGAATCTATTTTCACAATGTAAGTATATTACATTTCTACTGGAAGTTTAAAAAACAAACATGCATTACTCTGTCGAACTTGTCTAACATGTAACGACCTTCCGGGTATTTTGGTGAAAGAGGATCACAGGGAAAAAAGCAACGCCCAAAACTTTGCTGCTAGCATGCAACAAGTGCTAGGACGATAGTTTGCGTGATTTGGCTAAGCTAACCTAGCCGTCACAGCAATACATTTGAGCTTGATAACTTTTCGGAACTCAAACTATGTAAAAGTTCCTCCAGTAGTTAAGTTATAGTTAGACAATTAAAAGAAAACGCACATGCCCAGCTTGTATAGCGCCCACAGTCGCATAAACATTAATGTTTGACAATGGGCGTTAAGTCCTGTTAGCTTTTTCTTCTGTGGTCACAAGCTAGCCTTTCCTCCGGATCCGGGTTTTCTGTTGTGTTGAATGAGCTACTATCTACGTGTGTATAATTCGTTAAAAGCAAGCGGACCACAGTTTATAGTTTAACCGCAGGTGTAAATATTGCATAAGTAATTGGAAATCACACCAGTTAGAGCAAAGGAAATGTATTGTTGACCAACTTACCTGTTTTATGTAGGCTTTGTCAATAATTGATTCGATAACAGGGTACTTAAATTGGTGTAACTGGGTCTCTGGGTGAGTTTTCTTTTTAATATCTAGCTGTTTTCAATCGCACTTTGTTCATGCTTCAGTAGAAATGCAACGCAGGCCAAATCTCTTCAACAAGTCCCTCGTTGATCTGTTTCCATGATCCTCTCCCTCCCCTTCGTTAAATGTATAACATCAGATCAATAACCTAGATGTACTAGGCTTACAGTTGCAGTATTAAAATTATTTTGCACCACTGACATCTATCCACAATTGCATAGTACTACTCATAGTAGTAAATCCTTAAAGAGGACCTATGATGCTTTTTGACTTTTATGACCTATAAACGTTGTTATGATGATTCATAGTCATGCTTAACCATACCAAATTATCAAATAATGACTTACATGCATTTCGACATATTCCCTGCTGACCGTCTGGGGTGTCTGTGCAGAGCACTAAACACTATTCTAGCCAGTCGAGAAGTCACGTGTTCAAAGCGGTCTACCCTTTCATAATTTGTGACGTCGCATAAAACTTTGTGACGTCTCCACGCGGATGTTTCCATGTATGGTAATGCTGTCACTTCCCTGTTCGCGTCTGCCTCGCGTCTGCCTCGCGCCCTTATAGGTCCATGCTCGCGCTTCCCGCCACTGAAAGTGTTCCGGAAGGAAGGTAACCAATCACAACGGAGTGGGGTTTGCAGGAGGGGGGGAGGGGAGCGGAGATGGCCGAAGCACAGGCGGAGGGAGCCGAAGCACACACACTCAAGTGTTGACAGGATGTGCTGGATCGCCAAAATAAGAGAAAGAGCTTCCCGAAAATCTACATAGTTTTTTGTGATGTGATTCGTGTCAGGTTGCTCTATAGCAGTGTAAAACAAGAAATTAAGACCAGAAAAGTAGCATAATAGGTCCTCTTTAAGAACTATTGTCGCAGGTATGACACGTTAAAGAGATCCTATTATACTACTTTTCTGGACTTCATTTCTTGTTAAAAACTGCTATAGAGCAACCTGACACGAATCACATCACCAAAAACTATGTAGATTTTCTGGACACTCTTCCTCTTACCCTAGCTAGCACAGCAGTCTCTCTCTACACACTGCTTTGAGCTTCTCCGCCCCTCCCCCCTGCTGCAAACCCCACTCTGTTGTGATTGGTTACCTTCCTTCCAGCATCGGGAAATTTTCAGGAAGCTGGGGGCATGCAGCAGGAGCTTGCCTGAGCGGCAGCATTACCATACATGGAAACATGACAGAAAGGACCCGAGCGTGACAGAAACAATCCGGAAATTTGAACGAGTTCGGCTCGACCGGCTGCCATAGTGTTTAGTGCTCTGCATAGCCACCCCAGACGGTCAGCAGGGAATACGTCGAAATGCATGTATGTAATTATTTGATATTCTAGTATGGTTAAACATGACTATAAATCATTATAAAAACGTTTATAGGTCATAAAAGTCGAAAAGTATCATAGGTCCTCTTTAAAGAGGGGTTGCCCATTGTTTATTGATAACTCAAATTAAGTTTTTAAAAAGTTTTCTTGGTTATCAAACACTTCTGCAATTCATATCTTAAATATTTTTTTCTGTTAGAACTTATGAACAAGTTGTACGAAGTTATATAATACGGTTACGTTAATAACTTTCAGTAGTGTAATGCTCCTTTGCTGAAGTATGACCTAGGTTGTTTAGTCACAGCTCGGATGTTATGGCGTGGAGAATTGAGGTCAAGCAAGCATAAAGCAATTTGGACCCATTCGTTCATTACACATTTTCATGAGAAAATAAACAAAAACATTGAAGTGAATATAACTTCTACAATACATATTATAAATGAATTGCTTTTTTTACAGTAGACTGTTATTTTACATCTATGCGGTTTGTGCTGTCACAGAGCTCAATATGGTAATTCATAAAGAATTTTTATTCAACATAAATGAAAAAATAATTAGAAGTTGCATGAGTACATCAGGCGACATTGAGGCAAAAGTGAATGTAATCACTGTTAGAAGACTGCATAATTTTTTCTGTGTGAAGGAACCACTCAACCTACAATCCATTGCGATTCCCTAGCTTTTCCCAACAAATGCTAGTTAAGCACGCTTCTTTAAAAAACATACACAGAACTTCTTTCTACATATTTCAGTTATTATCTGCAGTTTCTCTGTAATAAAAATTATACGACCGTTAACAACACTTAGCATCTGACAGCCTCCTCCTCAGTTTTAAACGGTGGTTGGCACCACCACTGGATAGCATGATTTGCGGGGGCGTTAAGCATTTCAATAGTAAGAGCAGGCTCCACCAATTGGAGACGTCACTCTAACACTCTTGGATTAGGGGTAGTGTAGTTCTTCTCCCTGAGATTGCGAATGAACCATGTTTTTCTTAAAACGAGGTTCTGCCGCCTTTTGAATCCCCAACAATATCATGCGAACTTGTGTCATGTACAGGTACATGCACCATCATACATCACACATTCGGGTAGCTCGTGGCCAGTCTGCTTTGGATGGTTATGACATGAAGAGAATTACGACTAAAATGGCTGATTATTACATTGTTAGCCATATCACACTTACAGGCTAGCCTGGAAATCCAGACCCTCATATCTTGAACAATAGAGGGTCTAGCCACGATCAATAGTAATTTCCAACTCAAGGGGCGGCTCCTACTCGTGCATTTCAAATGCCACTGCACACAGTTGGATAGCACTACAACCAATCAGAGCGATGTATAAGGTGACGTATTAAGCCCCGTTCGTTTAGCGAACAGCTGTTAAACTGTTAAATTAAACTTTTGCCGTGGTCGGTCGGCAAAACAGAACATTCCATTTACTTGCTAATGAAAGATTTGAGTGCCGTCTTCCAAATAGTAAAGGGTCGAGGCCAAAGTAGTCTCAAGCTCACACAACATATCCGCAGCCATCTTTGATGTTTACTGTCACGGCTTCGACGTCGCATGCACGTCACTGTCTTCATCCGGTTACGTCCGCCCCAGCGCACCATACAAAAAGCTCTGGCGTGCCCATATTAGATAGAACCAATTGAAACGTGAGTTGGGATTTCTCGACTTTTTGAAAAAGCTTCAATGGAGAGTGTCCAGACCAACCAGCAAATTTAATTTGCCAGCGCCTAGTGACAGGTCTGGGAATGCCAGGCTACTTACAGGCGTCATTTTCTCCATTCACTATCTATGGAGAAAATGGATGGGATTTCACTTCCTGTACTGCACTGTTGAGCCCTATTGTATTTCAAGAAGTCTTTGCGATACGTACACCGTGTTATCAACATATGCGGTAACGATACATTTTCGATATATTGTGCAGCCCCATTACACACACAATCATTTTATCCATGTTGATGATTACAGTCTGTCATGTATAACGGATCTGCGCTTCTGGACCTGCAATTTCAGTCCACCCTGTGCCACTAAAAGTCAAGGGCACAATTAACAGCAGCAATCTAAGAGACGCAGATATAAACATGGGCAAGGTGTGATCAGTAGGTGTTTTAAATACAGTATAGGTGCTGTATAACATGTGCTTAGAGCAGAAACATTTCAGCCATTATGCCACAAAAAGACCTAGTGGATACTTCAAACTCAAAAACAAAAATATTATTCAGATCTGTGGCTTGAAACTTGAACTTGTATTTCATGTCGGATCTTGCGTGTCTAACGAAGGAGCAATCTCCATTTATATTCCCTATTCACCATTGTTGCATTTAGGGTTTGTCTTCCTTTTGGAAGGATTTACGTCATTGGGAGTTATTCTTCAGGAAATGAAGTGGGTTTGACAAACACCAGTGCATTTTCCATTAAGTCGAGTGAGATTGACTGATACTTGTGTTGTTTAAACGGCAACACTATATCATTTACATGAGCTGTTGTCTCTCACTCCAACACCTATTCACTATTTAAAGGAGGCCATTCGCTGCAGTCAGGGCTGAAATGCTGACAGATGTTTACATAGTCTGTGGCTGTGATGATGTGTACACTCTCTCTCAGCCACTCCACTGACACGTAGCGGCCGGCCAGGTTACAGGCTCAACAAGCTATTGTTGTTCTCTGACTGTGTTATAGCCGTGAACATCATGATTGTTCACATATTGATAAGCCAATGCACATGTTATGTGTTGTATGTTTCTCCGGTTTATTTCTTCTTAATACTTTTTCTAGCCCAAGTAATGCATTGGGTTTGTAAATTTATCAGGATTTTAGAGCGTTGAGGTAGCAGTTATATATATATATACAGTAAATGCTTCCCTTGCTACCAGGGCTGCCTTTACGGGCGGCGGTCTTACAATACAGATGCGTTAAAGCCATGTTTGTCTACACCACAATATCTCTATTGATGAAATACAAAATCACTTAAGGTAACATGTACTTAAACCCCTTCCTGGTCTAATGACTTTTAATAACCAGACACACATAGTTGGTTACAGTGTTTTTCCAAGTTATTGAGGAGACAGCGGTGGGGACCCAGGACCTTCTAGGGGGATCCGGGGGCATGCCGGAAGACAAATGTGAACCTTTTAAAGTAAAATGCATCAATCTGGTGCACTTTGAGAAGAAAACTAAGGCTAAATCAATTGTGTCCTATGTGAGCTATTTTTTGGAGTCATTTGGAGACACAGAAATACCAAAAAGCAGAAACAAAAATATACAGGTTTAAAAAAATCCAGCAGTCAGCATTCCATTTAAAAAAAAAATCCCTTATCCTAAAGCTACTTCTCTCTTTGAATTCTTTGTTTTGTTTTTAATGGCTCAACTCAATATAGGCTCTTGATCTGCGTTGCCCTGAACAATGTTAATTAAACAAAAATAATAAAAATGTGCTGGTGAATGATAAGCCCCTTGATCTTCATAGGCCAAAAATAATGTGATTTTTTTTTATTTTTTTTTATTTTTCTTTTTCTTTACTGGTTCATGATGGGCCCCTGATCTCCGTTAGCCCCCCCCCCCCTACGAAGATTAGGGACCTATCATGAGCCAGTCAATAATTTATTGTTTTAAATGACAATGTTCGGGGCCTTCTTAGATCAGGGGCCTATATTGACACAGTTTTTTTTTAGATGCCCCTGATCTTCGTAGGCCCTGGGGCTTCAGCCCAGGTAAGCCCGTGCATAAAGGCGGCCCTGCTTGTTACTACTGCAGTGAATTCCACCACAGACTATTGCTAAATATACAATATGTCTAGTTTGTTTTCGTCTTATCGGTGTAATCTTGAAACTATAAAGGGCCCTTTCTCAGAGGGCCCTTCTCTGAAGAGAAACCAGGAGAAATAAGAGAGAGGTATTGAGGGGTTTGGGTCTGTCAACATCGTCCTGGTCAGAAGGTCAGTAATGTGTAGTTGAGGCGAATATTTGGTTTGACAGCCTCATGTGAGAGTTGGTGCAAAGTAGATCTAGTCCGCAGTCACATTTGCACCACTCACCATCAGGTTCACTGGATGTTTTTAGCACTATATTTTAATTTGATGAGCATGTGTTTATTAAAAAGACATAATAAAGGTAGTGCCACACAGCACAGGCACTTCATGTTGTAGCTTTGCTTGTCACAAGGGATGATAGGGGATGCTTTGAACAGTGTTGTGTTTACATTTAAGCATTCATGGGTGTGCCTGCTTGTTCTTTGCCATACTGTTTTGCATGTAAAGGTTATGGAGTGATCCTTATACATATGAGTATATGCTGCTGTAAAATAAGTCACAATAATTTGTGTTACCCCCCCTCAGTTTGTAAATGCCAGCAACTTCCGATTATCAGTTATCTACGGTATTTGGTCATAGTGTGAGAGCAATGCTGCCTCAAGTCAGAGGGGGGCAGTAGCTAACCACTGTAAAATGACTGCTTCAGCAGGCAATGCACCTCACATCTAGAAAGTAAATGACGTCAACAAAATAATTCCCTTGTAAGAATTTCTTGGTTTATTTCTGTCTTTTGTTAAGTTATTATTATGAAAGAACAAACTTTAGAAGATAAGAAGGCATGTTGGCTGGTTGGATGATGCTTAGTTCAATTAGATGACTGCGTTCAGAGGTCTTACAGTTGTTTGTGACATTTCTTTGTGAACTAATATCTACGCCTCATTTTTTCATCCTTCACCAGGTCAGCCCCAGGTCCAGAAGGTTCCGGCGCTGCGCCAGGCAACAGACGCCTGCAACAGACCCAGGCTCAGGTGGATGAGGTATGATGCGTCTCTTGATAACTGGCTTTTTACAAGCAGGCCCAATTTAAGTACCAAACTAATGTTGTTACACTGATAATAATCTACAGTTAGAGAAACACCATGTCTGTCCCATGTCAAAATCAGTCAATGAAGTCACTGGACTCTGATTTGTCTATCTATTTTTTTGGTTCATAAAATGTAGCCAAGGCATGTTTATTGGTATATCTTTATTTCAAAACGTAGAGGCAATTCTATCTAGTCTTGTTTTGCAGTGTTGATCATTTCTCCCGTCAACTCGTATGCCAAAAAAAAATGAGTGATAGCCATTTCTTCTATAGTTTTTAGAAATATTCAAAATCATGTCAGTAAGTGATCTTGTATCTCCTGAGGTCTCACTCTTAATCCCTTTAACTTAATTCTCTCTCTCTCTCTCGTGTACCTCTTGAGATTTGCCCCTCCTATCCAGAACATAAACCATGCTCAGCGTGTCACACCAAGCTTCCAATTGGCTGTCAGTGCGTTATATAATCACTTCTCTTGATGTTGTTATGTAATGGCTGCATGGGCCTATAGTGAACACGCCTCTCCGCTCTGTCTAAGAGGAGGGGCAGGAGTTGGGTTTGTGGATCAGTGGAACGTACGGGTTATAAATAAAGTCTCATGTGTAGTCTGTGTGTTTGCATATGCATGTCTGTTTGATCCTAGGTGAACTACTTTATTAAACAGAGTTGTGTGTATATTATTTTCTCTTTACCTTATAACTTGTGGCCCTTCGTGATTGGAGGTTTTGTTGGTGTTTGGTTACACTTTACAGGCTACTTAAATACCTACTTCACCAGTGGGAATATGAAGGTGTATTGAACTCTAAGATCCTATGTAGTATAAATGTGCAAACATTTTTGAAATTGGTTCATCCTAGCCTGAGAAAAGGCAGAAAGAGTGTTTTATGGGTCTCACTGTCTAACTCTACATTTTACTAGTGTGACATCACAATAATAAAAATGTAGGGTTAGGATTAACAGGACAATTAGGCCAAGGGAAGACTGAGGAAAGACTTTAGGGAAGAAAAACCACACTGATTATATTATAATAGCGATTTTATAATGATAGAACGCCGGTTCCGTATAGGTGAAGTTTTCCTTTTAACACCTGAACCGTTGACTTCATCATCCTACTTGTACAGTGTATTGGTTAATTTTCAGTCTTGTTCTCTTTGCTCTTTATAAATATAAGATAACTAAAGTCTTTTTGTTTGTGTGTGTGTGTGTGAATAGGTGGTGGATATTATGCGCGTTAATGTGGACAAAGTGCTGGAACGTGACCAGAAGCTGTCCGAGCTGGATGACAGAGCAGACGCGCTGCAGGCTGGAGCCTCACAGTTCGAGACCAGTGCTGCTAAGCTGAAAAGGAAGTTCTGGTGGAAGAACTGCAAGGTGCCCTAATCACAGTGTGGTCGAAATATACCAAAAACACTTCATGTTTGTGTTTTGAGCGGCAACAAGGATGTATTCTGTTGCACAACAATTTATATACATGTACGGCTTATAGTGATATGAAGTGAAATTAAAAATGCAACATAAAAAGGCTTAGAAATGATAACAGCCATTTCTTAATCTTAATTGAGCTAATGTGTGCAGCACTGAATTTTCCTGTACCTTCCTTACAGATGTGGGCCATCCTGATAGCTGTCATAGTGATCATCATCATCATCATTATTAGTGAGTATCATGCCTGTGTTTGGAGAACCCTTTCCTGGACATTGTTGCAGTTTGTGTGTCTTCCGCTTTTATCAAAAAGATCATAGCCCTTAATATTATATCTGCATAAATAATGAAGAGGTAGATGAGGACAGCACTCCCAAGTTTAACTCATTTCCTGTATTCAATTGCCACACAGACTTTTATTGCCAGAAGTCCGTGTAGCAATCAAATCAATAAAACTTGGAGTTATGTCCTTATTTAGTTTTATTGTGGGTGTGTTGTTTCCTATTTTTAACAATCTGCATATTAATTCTTTGGAGATTTAAATTTGATTTTGGCTGTTGATGTTGACACACAGAATATCAAATATGTTTATACTGTATAGTCTATTTACATTAGACTGTTAGTTATGATCTTAAAAATCATAAGGTTTTATAAGTTAAAAATGTATACCAACCTCATCCATAGTTTGGAGCTACTCGTAAAAACGCCAACAGGAGGAGGAGGAGGAAGAGGAGTGGAGGAAACCATGAAGAAGAGGAGAAGAGCAACATACATAATTAATGTCTCTGAAGACGTCACATGATTTCTGGCTACTGATCTCCACAACAATGTTCTCCTCTTTTTTGGGGCCAGGGGTTTTTCATTCCTTGTCCTGGTTTACCTTGTGTTTGTGTGTGTGTGAGTGTGCATGTTTGCCCATGCGGCTTAAGTAAAAGATTGTAATAATACCAGAGTTTCACCCTGGATTAGTACACCATCCCAGACATCACAATACAGGCTGCCATGTCATTTGCCAAAGAAAACTGAAACATACATATATAAACAAAAACCTATTTTAAGACCTATTGTCTTTTACTTTATGTCAAAGCACACAGAAATACTCCAACCTCAGGACTAGGAAGTGAAGAATATTGTTGTAAACTCTCCTCAACTTATTTTTTTTAAACGTTTTATTAATAGCCATTGGTTTTGTATGACAGGCTAAGCTGGTGCCTTTTGAAGATAAGCTGTTCTGTATTAGTTTAGATAGGAACAGTAACCCTGCATATCTCCCTTCCAACACATAAACATTTGTTAATGCCTTTTTTTCTTCTTTTTTTCTTCTTCTAATTTTTAAATATTTTCTGATCTGTTATGTCGATAATGGTGTAAGACCAGAGTATGATGGGATCTGATGTGTAATTCTATTTATAAATCTAATAGATTTCTGTGCCAACAGCATTTTAATTTTGGATTGAACGAAGATGAAAGTCACCCAACAACAAAAAGATAACCATTAAAACACCTGATCATACCCGTCTTATCAGGTAGAACAGTAAAAACTACTATGAAACTGTTTTGATAAGTGCCTATGTGTTTAGACAAACTGCCCCACAGCTAATCAAAGCTTAAGATACTGCAGGGAAGTTTAAAAAAAAAAGAACAAAAAAGTGCTACACTGTGCTAAATGTGGTAAATAGTCGCAATCGTGTCTCAAGCATGTGCCAGAAAGGTGGCCTTTGTGAAATATTAAAGCATAAAAAAAAGTTTTAGACTGATGCCTTTACAATGTTTCTCCAATGGAGAACAGCCAAAATACAGCCACACCTTGTTGATATATGAACTAGCAATCTTAAGTTGTGCCTTCTGAGTGCCCTGACTGTCTAAACAAATACTTGTGCTGCTTGCCAATTCAGCTGAACTTATTAAATGAAAATATTGTCTTCTATTTAGTTTGTCACACTGGTATTTATACCATCTGATAGTGCAAAGTACTTCTCATGTGTGATATTTAGATGTATTATTCCTCTTAACAATAGCTTTTTTTTGCAATTATATATATTTAGAACTAACCTTAGGGAGACTGTATAGTGTTTTGCTCACTGCTGCTGAGCACCATGCGTGTTTGAGTGTAGAGGAAACCTTTGTTGGGTAATGACAGTGTGATAAATATACTACACAAACACCGGTTTGTTGCATTTCCTGCTGTTGCTTCCTCCCTATTAGAATAAATGTACTATGGTGAAATGTTGTTGGATTACCGTTGATGTTGCATTTTTCAGTAATTTTTAAGACTATCAGTTTTTCGGCCTTCCCAGTGCAGACATGGTAACTGAACACTAACACACTTAATACTTTTTTTTTTTTTTTTTTAAAGTAAATAGCCAAACTGTCATGAAGGAATTTCATCACATTTAATTATCATCATCCTCTCCTGTCTACAACAGACAGACATTTTGACCCAGGAAGTTCCAGGCCTTGCACATGTCTACTGGGAATGCATTTTGTGTGCAAATCTGCTCTTTGGCCCTCAATGTCTTTTGCTTGAATAAAACCGATTGAAGTTAAAACTTAAGCCTAATCTGATTTTGTTTGTGTTCTTTCTGAACAGTGAAAAAAACATCATGGGTTACTCTTGTCAAAATAAAACCTGAAGGATGTGCTGCCTAACAGTCTTGCTCCAGCATACGGCCACATTGAGCAGCTCACTGCAAAGATAATCAGTGCACAGCCTACCAGCAAATATTGCACTAGTGAGGTAGTAGTTGTTGCTTAAAATAATGACTGAACGTATTAATCGATTACCCAAATCATGTTATTCTTGCCATTTGGTTCAACTAACACGCTGTTCATTTGTCAGATAAATGAAAAATTATTTAATAAAGTTAAAGAATGTCTCCACAAGGTGTGAACTGCATCAGCTGGACCATATAGGCCTATTGCCTTTGTTCATTCATCATAATCGATTGGTGTTCGCAGCGGGCTTTTAGATTGCGCGGTCCACGGGTCCACGCCGTGTTTAATGTCTCTGTTATTAAGTCATGTGGTGGTCCACGTGAACCGACAAGACGCTGTCAGACAACAGTGTTAAGACGTGCCCACCGCATTGCGTTATAGCCTATCATACGAAATATGCTAAATGAGTCCGTCCAATCATCGTGGAGTGGGCGGAGTTGTACTGTGTTGCCATCACGTTGCTCAACTGTGTCAAACGCTCCCGAATTGTTAAATATTTAGCTACCTGACTTGAGTATTATTTAAAACAAAAACAAAACGTATAATCCGCCCAGGCGATCAATTTTCATATAATTTGAAATGTTGGATATTGAAGCTGAGACACACGTGGAGACGAAAAGGTAAATATTTCATCAGAAGACGGAAGATTTGATGTTCCTTTAGCAAGTTCGCTATATTAAGCTAGTTTACCGCTTCGCCCACGACACCTACCAGAGGAAACGGTGGATGTAAACAAATGGAATGTAATCGTTGTATTCTTTATTCCTGGTAAACTCCTGTTAATATGTATCGTGAGGTAGAGTAGAGTACCACATGGCCGTAAGCAGTGCCCACTAGGCTGCTGTGTATAGCAGATAAGTTAGCTGACATGTCAACCATAAGTCAACGCTTAGCGAGTTAGTTCGTTAAAAACTGTAGCTATTGATGCTCTGACGCGCGTTCATTGCGTTCATAAACAGTGCAGTAACGTCAGCGTTTGAGAACCACTAATGGCCGTAAATGTCGGCTACTTGCCAGATATGTGTCAATATCATATACTGTTCAATATACAGCCTACAATAATGTAATAACAATACTGTCATACTTGCAGTTGTAATATAGTTCTCTGTTCGGCGGTAGCTGTCTCTACTTTTAAGCCTTGATAAGTAGGCCTACAGTGGTTGGTTACTGTGTTCGTTGAGGTTACTGGGTCCATGCGGGGTGGGGGTGGTGAACCGATCAGAAAGTGTCAGGTTTGTTTTGAGGGGAAATGGGCTGTAGGCTATTGTTGAAGTCTAAAAAGCTTTTGTTTCACAACTGAATGAAAGCATGAAAAAAAGTATGTGTTGACTTCCTCATTCCTGCAATATCACCTGTTGTTGTGTGTTTGTTTATTTGATTGGTTGTAGTGGTTTTCGAAATGACCCGTTAGGTGTCCCTACAAGCTCACTAAACTACTTCTGACTGTATGTGCCGTCCTCAACCTATAATATACATTTTTAACTTGTTCTTGGAGGTGAATCAGAAATAATTTATTGATCCCAGGGGGATTCACATTAAATGACCAGCCAATACATTTGGGAGAGTATGTTCCAATCACCCATTTGATTGGTGTAACAACCATTTGTTTACATTTGGAAGACAATGGCATACGTCCTGTCTCTGAGAAGAGATGGAACAAAAGTCCAGATGACTAATCTTTGTCATAAACTTGGTCTTTGCGTGGCCTTATCATGTACTGTTTGGGTGCTTTAAAGTAAGGCGAGAGCCTCGTGCATTTTGTAGTAATCACATGTTTAGCGTCTGTGTGTTGTTGGAACGCATGGGAGGAGGAGATAGCGTACACGCTTCAAATTGAACAAGCACGGCGCAGGAGGATATTTTCTCCGGCTTCAGTTTGCACCTATGTGTGTGTGTCCCTCTTTCTCTGCATCTCACTTGTCACTGTCATCCATGTGTACATACGTAGTTGTAGCTGCATTTTTTCTATATGTTTGTTTATAACTAATAATATGATGCCGTTCAATACTGTGTTTGAATTAAAGCCCATCTGGCCTGGGTTCTTCTTTATCTGTAGACATTGAAAAAGGAGTAACTTCTTAGTTTTCCGTTGTGGATTTGAGCTGCATTTCACTCGGAGCAGCGATTTGGCCACATTTCTCTGTGGACCCTCCCTGGCTATTATGCCACCAAGTGTAACATTATTATTGTGTTATGTTGACAGACTTGCATTTAGCAGACCTGTACCTGGAGCTGGCATTATTCATGGACGGAATGTGTTAAAGGTGAAGTAAGCGGTTTATTTATGTTAATATAAGTGTTAAATCGCTCTTTATTCATACAGTGATCACTTACATAATGTTTGCGTGTCATGAAGCCTGACAGGAAGTTAGCTAAAAGAACCATTCCGCTTACAGCACCTTTTTAATTGTCGTTGATTGGAGTGAGTCATAAAACGGTGAGTCAGATGTATGGCCAGATAGTCCAATAGTATTATATAACAAGACAGATTGTGTTTTTTCACATTTGAGAAAGCACAGAACATCGTATTTATTTATATCTGGTTCCATTTAACATTCATTTGTCCAGTGTCAAGAGAAAAGGCACAGGCTATAAGATTATTTGATTGTGTTTTGAGCTTTTGCCACATCCAACATTGGACATTTTAGGCATTGTCTTTTGGTATTTTCTCAGCCTCAGTAGACGTGTTATGGCAAGCATTCTGATTTATCGTGTAGGCTTCGTAGCAAGACAAGTAATTACAAAGCCAGGAAGTGGCACACCTTAATAAAATCCCGCACTGATTTTGGTAATCATTTACCACTGTACTTTCCCTATTATGAATCACTGCTACAAATACATTTTGAACACACAAAACTCACTAACATTGGATTCCTTTTTTTTCTTCTAAAAAATCTCTTTTCATCAGTCCTCGGCCTCATATCTCATCAGGTTCCTCAACAAAGAAATGATGTTAGAAATCAGCTGCTTGCTGCTAGTTATTCTGTTTTTGTGAATTTTAACCCTTCAAACGTTGTTCTGATGCTGCTTCTTTTCTCCCTTTATTTCCTCCTATCTTACAGTGTTAAAGAAAGATCCTAATACCAACATCCAGCACTGATTTTAAAGGAACAGACATTGTTGGTCAACCCATGGAACCCATCCCCCTTGTTGTTCATTTAAAGACGACCACAAATTAGTACTGATGTGTGACCAAAGTGTGGAGATGCCTGGAGGGGACAGCGCCAGCGGGCCAGATGAGGAGCCGCCTGCTTTACCCCCTGCAACAGTAGAGGGCTGGGGGGAGGAGAGGGGGCCACAGGGGCCACGGGACAGAGATGCTTCAGGTGGACGAGTGGGGCCAGAAGACGAGGAGATGAGCGGATCACATGGCCTCTATTCCCCGTCCAATCACAGCCCGGGAAGCGCCAATGGATCCACCTCCGCTTCAACCAAGAGGTATTTTGCTTGATTGCTTTTGCTCTGACTTCTTGACAACACTGACGTCATAGTTACAATGATTCAATTACTGCCAGTTCTCTTCATTAATCAATCAATCAATCAATCAGCATTCTATTTATATAGCCCTTTATAGCAACCAGCAGGTTTCCAAAGTGCTTTACATCAAAGAAACGTAATCAAACGTAACATACAGTAAAATCAGAAAAGCTTACATAAAAGCAGAAGGAAGAAAAGAACATGTCACAGCACTACTATGTATTCAAAAAACAGTCTATATAAATAGGTTTTGAGGTTAGATTTAAAATGAGTTGCCTCTGGGATAGTGCATATATCAGAGGATATGACATGTTCTAAAATGAACCGGAAACCAATGGAATGAGTAAAGAATTGGGGTAATGTGTTCAGTTGAAGTTGGAAGATTCATTGTGACCAACATAAAAAGCATTACAATCTTATCTTAAAACTTGTTTTTAAATTGCACCTCGTTTTGAGTCTGTCGACATTTAGTTGCGGTGTTTTGAAACATACCAACACATTTAATCCAACTGTGTTTCAATTTTGTTGCCCTGGCCTTGGCTCTATCAGTTACAACATTACTCACTAAAGTAATAGCTGAACACTTCAACATCATCGCTGATAATAAGCCCAGTGGAGCAAGACACACAACCAGTCAAAGGATCATACAAGTCAACAGTTCAGCCAGGTTACTGTTTTTTTAGTCACTATTTATTTTGGAAGTTAATACACAAGTCAGCACGCCTGCAATGTTTCTATAGGAGAACCACAAGTGTACATGGCTGTGGCGAAGTGAACCAGAACGTTTGCCTGCAATCGCAGGAACAAATTACCAGCAAACTCAGGATCTGCCCCAACTCTCAATTTCCATTCAAACAGGACTTAAGACTTTTTTTTCTGTATGCCACCCCATTATTTTTATAATATAAGTTGACCTCTCCAAATGTGTCTGTAGCAGTGACATTGCCGATAGTGGCAGAGGCCAGTCCCACAGAGAGATGATGACCACAGTGGCTGAAATGAAGAGGAGGATTCCATCAAACAAACGAAGTCGCAACAAAGGCAGCACTTTGGAGGCCTTACATTATGCACTCAACTGTGTCAAACAAGTGCAAGGTAACCCGGTTTAACAGACAACTATAAACCCTGGTTCTTATTTATTTATTTATTTTATTTTATTTGAGAGTAGTGTCACCGCCTCCTCTCCAAAAAAAAGCCTGATATCATTTTGGTCTTGTTTTCAAATCGTGCATGTGTGTTTGTGTTGACCTCTGTAGCCAATAGCGAGTACTACAAACTGCTAATGAGAAACGGCCAGGATGAAAGGAGAGATGCCACTGTGTGCAACCTGGAAGAGTTGGAGAGAGTCACCTCTGAACACACCCTTAAAAACACGGTATGTGTAGTGTACACACCCACACGAAACACACATCTCAATAATCGCTGCATACGCTTACCACATGAACCCACATATTACAAGATATTACCATAAAGGAAATGTTTGGAACTGTTCCTTTTAACATATTTCGATACTTAGCCGAAGCTCCATGGCAGTTGTGTAAAGTCTTAAAGAAGGGTGACCATGGCTCAGGTGTTACAGCAGGTCGGCCAATGATCGGTTTGATTCCCACCCTGCCACTCGTGTCATGTTTGTTGTGTCCTTGAGCAAGACACTTCACCCACCCTGCCTCGTGTGAATGTGTATGACTGCTGTATGTTTGAGGTGGTGGTCGGAGGGGCCGTAGGCACGAATTGGCAGCCATGCTTCCGTCAGTCTGCCCCAGGGCAGCTGTGGCTACTATCGTAGCTTACCACCACCAGTATGACTGTGTGTGAATGAATGATACCTGGAACCCTGTAAAGCGCTTTGACTGCGAAAAAAGCGCTAAATAAATCCAATCCATTATCATTAAAGAAGCAAACACACTTGCATACACACACGCACATGTACATAAAATGTATTGACTCATGCCTGAGGGGGTTTGCGAGTGACTGTGTGTCAACTGTTTGCGTGTGAGTGACTTGGCTCTCTTGTGTGCTCATGTCTATTTACATGTGCGTGTGTCTGCGTGTAGGACTCCTTCGTGGTGGTTTTCTCCCTGTCGAGCGGCCGTGTGATGTACTCGTCGGAGCAGGCTCCCAGCATCCTGTGCTGCAAGACAAAGTTCCTGGAGTCGGCCAAGTTTGTGGAGCTGCTCTTCCACCAAGATGTGAACGTCTTCTACTCACACACAGCTCAGCCGCATCTGCCACCCTGGAGCAACTCGCACACCGGTTTGTTTGAGCCTCCTTTATTACATGGTGTAGGGGAGAGTGGACTGAGTTGTGCCAGTGGGGAAGTAGTGCCACCCCTTGTTTCAAGAAAACCGTGGAAGAAATTGAAATTTGTGACCATATATTTGACTCCTCCTGTAAAGAAGGGAGACACAAGGAATATGATATAGGCCCATTAAAGCTCAAAAAACTGTGTTTTGCCTTTCAAAGTGAAATCTCCATGATCAAGGTTTTTTGATTATTGTGTCTGAACAATTATAGACACGTTTGAAAACATTTGACACATGTTTTAGTGCTTTAGTATGCTACATCATGCTAATTATCCAAAATTCTGGGGTTGGGGTGATTTGCGCCAAAGGGCCTAGGTGAGTTATAAGTAAGTAAGTAAGTAAGTAAGTAAGTAAAATGTATTTATAAAAGCACATTTATAACAGTTTGCTCTGTCCAAAGTGCTGTACATAGTGCATTCAGTAGGTTAACAATGAAGGTTAATTAACAATAACAAAAATAAAAGACATAAAGCCCATACATCCACATATAAACAAAGATAGTAGTGCAGAGGTAAGACAGTTAATGGGGAGGAAAAACCAGGGTGTACAGATGGGTTTTGAGCCTTGATTTAAAGGGGGAATCACATTAGTCAGGTGGCAGTTGGTTCCACAAGCACGGAGCAGCTAGTGCAAAGTACATTTCTGAGAGTTGTGCCAGTGTCATGGCTGTATACGCTGGTCACCAAAAAGAAAGTGATCGTCTACAGTAGCTCAGAAGAGACTAATATCTCCACTCCACTTAACGACACCACTGACAAGAGTTCAGATGGCCAGAAAGATGATGTAATGTGCAATGTAATGTGCTTTATTTATACAGCCCTTTACAACAGTCCTTTCGGTGTACCAAAGTGCTTTACAAGAGAGAATAAATAAAAACAATTTAAAAAACAAAAATTAAAAATACATCAAAATCAAATAAGATAAAATACAACAAGATAAAATCAAATAAGATAAAATCAAATAAGATAAAATCAAATAAGATAAAATCAAATAAGATAAAATCAAATAAGATCAAAATGTCATCATACTACTGTGTATTAAAAGCCATCCTGAACAAATACGTTTTTAGCTTGGATTTAAAGAGGCCCAGGTCAGAGATAAGACGCATATCCGTGGGGAGCTTATTCCAGAGCCTGAGGGCAGCAACAGAGAAAGCTCGGTCACCCCAGCACTTGTATCTTGACCTGGGCACTTCCAGCAACAGTTGATCGGTGGACCTCAGGACTCGACCAGGATTTCGGATGGTTAAAAGCTCAAATAAATATGGTGGGGCGAGGCCATTAAGAGCTTTAAAAACAAAAAATAAAAGTTTAAAATCAATTCTAAAAAGGACAGGAAGCCAATGAAGGGAGTTAAGAACTGGTGTGATGTGCTGCCGTCTGTTAGTGTTAGTTAAAAGACGGGCAGCAGCATTTTGCACCAGTTGCAAGCGACTTAGCGACTTTTTAGAGACGCCAACATAAAGTGCATTGCAGTAGTCCAGCCTTGAACTTATAAGAGCGTGGATGGCTCTCTCGAGGTCACAACGGCTTAAAAACATTTTGACTTTTGCCAGAAGACGTAGCTGGAAAAAGCTTGTTCTTACAACATTTGCAATTTGTTTGTCAAACCTAAAGTAGCTGTCTAATGTAACTCCCAGATTTTTGACAGTTGGAGACATTTTTGAGGACAAGATGCCCAAGTCAGCCGTCACAGTATCCCCAAACATGATACATTCGGTTTTTTTCTCATTTAAATTAAGAAAATTTTGGGCCAACCAATGCTTAATGTCGACAATACAATCCAACAAACATTGTACACTGTTATTGTTTGGCCTCACTGGCAGGTATATTTGCAATGATGATGATGGTGACTTTGTCTGTGCAGGTAAAACCACCTAGATCTGCAAGGCCTTGTTTAAGAAAATTCACCTTCAATCTTTGTAAAATATTTTCTTTATTTACTTTAAATAAACCTTAAATAAGTCATTGTCTCATGGATTTGTCTTGCTTTACAGTTTATGAGATGTATATCAATGGCACAATTTACCCCATGGTATTCTTTCCAAAGGCACAACTTACACCACACCGGGGGCAAGTTGTGCCACAAGACAACTTTTTTTCCAAAAGCTATATTTCTTAAACAGTTTATTCCAGATCCAAAGTTTTTATTGCAAGGGATGCACAACATCCTGAATTTTATGTACATTGAGTTGGAGACATTACTGTCAAGGCCTCACTTTAAAATCGCTTTGAGTAAAAAGTGGCACATCTCACCCCACTCTCCCCTATAGGTTTTTCTACTTAATATTAGTTGTTCTTGATTTATCAGGTATAGTTCTAGTTAATTGATGCATGGTATTTTTTTATAGGAAATGCTTAACACATGTCTAAAGGCACTTTGACATTCAGCATCAAACTGATGCAAAATGTTGTCCATCCTGATGGTAACTGTGATTTTTAGTATAAAAAGAGAGACAAAGTATTTTTCTCGGTTATATGAATTTCCTATATATTTGATTTAACAACAGTAAAAAATGTCTTTCTTACAGCAATCACTTAAACAGCATACACAGGCCTGCCAGTCATTCAGCTTTACAGTAATTGCCAGATAACATTTTCGAGCATCCCGCTCGTTTTTATCCAATCAGGGGACAGAGCGCTCTTTCGCGGCACTATCTGACAAAGACGGCTGCACAGTCATGTGGTGGTGACGTAGGGACGAGGGAGGGGACTGCTAACTACAGTCACTGACAGGAAGTTAGCTAAAAGGACCACATCACTTACTTTTCCTTTTAATATGTTTGTGTGTAGTTTTTAAACATGGCAAATAACTGAACGATCTTACAGAACTGGCAGATAACTATCTTTTCTTTGCCTCTGCAGCAGGAGTTTTGTTTGACTGTGCCCAGGTCAAGTCTTTCTTCTGCAGAATCAGGTCAGTTCTTTACTTTATTCTATTAGGGATCTTTCTTATACTAGGTATCCATGGATTTGTGATTTATTTCTCAATAATAGAATCTCTCTGGGAAAATTGGGCGGGCTCAGAGAAATCTGATTTCCACAGATTCTTGCACAATATTATCAGAAATAACCCAATGTTACCAATAGATATCAGTAGAGACTCTGTTAAGAACAGCTTTCACGAATTTAGCATATTGTTGCAATAGAAAGATTAGTTTTATAGATTAAAAATTTAGATTTGGCAGTGGCCTGCTATTGTTTACATACAGTACTTTTGAGTTTGACATCCATTTCCAGTGAATAGCTTATGTTTATGTGGTGTTTTAGAGGATTGCAGCTAACCGAGAACACCACCACATTTACTTTATGCATCACAGTAGAAATAAAAAGTTTCAATGTACGTTTTAGGGGTGGAAAGGACCGTGAGGGTGAGATGCGGTACAACACATTTCGGATAACACCTTACCAGCTCAAGGTGCAGGGAAAGGGAGGCAGTAAGGAGTTGGAGGAGCCGTGCTGCCTAGCGCTGGCCGAGCGTATTATCTCTGGATATGAGGGTATGCTATACTGAATAGTAAACAACAAGTTGTTTATTTCACTTGCTCTTTTTTTTACTTGTGTTTTAACATGGAACTTTTCTTATTTAAAATATGTATATTGTCCAACTTCCTGATCAATGGGCCTCCTGGGGATGTGGGGACATTGGGAAAGTCAAGAACAAATCAATATCCTTACAATGTTTACCATCTCTATGCTGTTCATTTATCAGTCTGCATTGTCATTCATGTACTTAAACATAAACATTTAAGACACTATAGATATAGATGTAGATATAGATCCATAACCCTGACATTGATATTATTCACTCATGCAGCACCTCGGATCCCCTTGGACAAGCGCATCTTCACCACCACACACTCCCCTGGCTGTGTTTTCCTGGAAGTGGACGATAGGTGGATACACACACACAGTAACGTGCACTATCAGGGTTATGTATAGTGTGTCCATGATGCTAAATTTGACGGTTGCTATCCACAGGGCTGTGCCGTTGCTAGGATACCTGCCTCAAGATCTGATTGGCACGTCGTTGCTAACTTGCATTCATCCAGACGACCGCCTCCTCGTGCTGTCCATGCACCGGAAAGGTAGGCGCTCAAGCAGGCTAAAAGTCTTTCTCCGAATAAGAGGAATAAAAATAGAACCTTATGAAATAGAAAAAAATGAATAGACCTTATCAATATACAGTATTATTAATAATAGAAAATAACAATTCATTTCTTTTATGGATGCTTTCATAACACTCAAGGACACCTTACAGTTAAAATAAGCAAAAATACAGTTAATACATGCAAATATAGCTAAAACAAGCGAGCCAAATAGGATAGGCCTGTCGGATGAAGGTGAGTTTTGAGGGGGGAGGTTTTAAAGGTGGGCAGAGACTCAATGGTACGGATGGATAGTTGGAGAGAGTTCCAGAAGCAGGGGGGCAGAACGTCTGAAGGCTCTGGAGCCCATGGTGGACATGTGGGCGGATGGAGTGGAGAGAAGAAAAGAAGAAGAAGAGGATCTGAGACGGTTGGATCGAATGGAGTGTCAGGCTGGAGGAGTTCAGAGAGCTATGGAGCAGCAAGATTATGGAGGGCTTTGAACATGAGGAGGGTGATCTTGGAATTGGACAGGGAGCCAGTGCAGCTGTATTGTTTATAGTGATCAGTCATAGAATCTACTACGTCTTTTTAAAACTCAATCTCTCTTCATGCCATGTGTGTAGTGTTAAAGTACGCGGGCCAGTCTCCTTTCGAGCACTCTCCGATGCGTCTGCGCTGTCAGAATGGAGATTACGTCGCCTTGGACACAAGCTGGTCCAGCTTCATCAACCCTTGGAGCCGCAAGGTGGTCTTCATCATTGGGAGGCATAAAGTCAGGACGTAAGTGGCAACAGCACAGACTCAGAACCCCACACAGGCAAGAAAAAAATCAATGCTTTGACATGACAATATCATGATTATGATTAGACCCCTTTCCTGTGGTTGTTTGTCCCCAGGAGTCCACTGAATGAGGATGTGTTTGCTGCTCGGACTAAGGACGATATCCCAATCACCCATGAGGAAATAAAAGATCTGCAAGCAAAGATCTATAAGCTGTTCCAGCAGGTCAATATTTTAGTGCTGTGAAATTTATAAAATATACATTAAAATACAAACAAACACACACACACACACACACACACACACACACACACACACACACACACACACACACACACACACACACACACAGATGTTACTTTATCTTTTGTTTCGGTTTGTGGGCCTATGTCAGAGTTTCTCAACTTGCTTAACTTCTTTGTGCCTCCTCTCTGCAGCCTGTCCGTAACAATGGTTCCAGTGGTTACGGCAGTTTGGGAAGTGGCTCTCATGAGCACTACAACACCGTAGCCTCATCAAGTGACAGCAATGGTAACCCGTGGGAGGACTCACACCGGGAACCGGTGAGAAATCACAGTGACATCACAGACCAGGGAGCCAGTGGTAACCTTTTTAGACAAGGTTTATCATGCTGATCAATTGTTTGTGTGTCATTGTAGATGACTATGCAGCAGATCTGTGCTGATGTGAACAGAGTCAAGAGCTGGGGCCAGCAGCCCTATTTGGATTCTAGCCAGAAAATTGCTCCTCTTGGCAAACCTGCCACAGGTAAGCAACACTTATTAAATACAAAACATAAAAAAACAGAGTGCATTAAAATTGACTCATATTTTAATATTGGCTAACATGGTCCTTGATTCCCTCAGCGCGTAAGCCCCCCGCAGCCTCCAACCCTGAGGGCAGAGGTCATGAAGAATGCAGGAAGCAAACACACATTCCCTCCTATCAGCAAATTAACTGTGTGGACAACATCATCAGGTGTGTATGAAGAATCATCACACCACTCTTTGTTCATTTCAGTTCATTTCCCTCATTCCTGTCACTAAATGAATTGTGTGTGTTCCAGATTCTTGGAGAACTGTACAGGTCCAGTCAAGCGAAAGAGTGACTGTCAATCCCTGGCCACCTCTTCCTCCTCGTCCTCTACCTCAGAAGACGACAAGCCTGCTGAAGCCACTGACACAGCTCAGGCCAACTCGGACGGTACAAACACACCACTTACAACACACAGTTAACCGCTTGGTTTGAGTAAAACATTTTCACATTCCTTGCAAAAGGCAACTTTAACTGTTATTCTTTTTGTTTATCCTCACTTTGTAGTGGCGGTGATGGACAGTGGGGTGTCGGTGGCCCCTACGGCAGCAGCCGTGGTTGGAGCGCCTCTGACAGACATCACAATGTCTACTAAGGCCATGAGTGTCACCAGCCAGTGTTCGTACAGCAGCACCATTGTCCATGTACCGCAGCCTGAATCAGGTATTTAAACAGACCCTTGTCACGTCAAGGGAGACATTCTCTTTTGCAACTCTTCTGTTTTCATTAAATGTATATAGGAGTTACATCTTTAATTAGATAAGCTTTGGATTAAGAAATATTTTGGAAAGAAAGCCCTGTAAACTGACTATTGAGCATGTTTTCTTTCCCTCAATGTTCACCCACAGAGGCCACAGCACTGGAAGATGCCCCGATGGGCAGCGAGCCTGCCGACGCTGCTCCGCCCTCTGTCCGTCCTGCCCCGAGCCCTGCCGCAGAAGAACGAATGTTGATAGACCTCACCAAGGAAGTGCTGTCAGCTCACACCCAGAAGGAGGAGCAAGAGTATGTGGATCGATTCCGCCATCGCATCCTCCAGAGCCCCTACAGCTCCTATCTGCAGCAGGACAACAGCTCCATGGCTCACTCCCACCATCCAGGTCTGGTTTGTGTGGATTTAGTGACTGCTTAATATAAGTGTTGCCCCCATCAAAATTCCAAATTTGAACCTGAATATTAGCATAACATGTGACCTTTTGAAGTTACACTTCAGCACCTTCATTCAAACTTATGCTGTGGCCTGTTACCATCTCAACACAGGTGACTACCTCCATCCACTGAGCCCTGGTGGCTTGAAACACTCCCGGAGAGGAAAGCCCAGACACAAGCGCCCCAAACCCCAAGACTGCTCGGACAGCTACGCTTCTCCGCCCGGCCCTCCTCGCAACAACGTCCCCTACTCATCCTGGCCCTCCTCAGAGTCCTCCCAGCTCCAGATGGGGCCGCCCTTCAACCAAACACCCCAAAGCCAGGCACCATTCTTCCCCATGATGGCGACCCAACCAGACCCGGTGCGACTTTTACCTCCCGGACCACCACAACAGCTGCCTGCGGCGCCTCCCCTGGTGCTGCAGCCTCCTCCTGACCAAAGCCAGCTCAGCTACAACTTCAACATCATGCAGCCTGCTCAAACCCTGCCGGGGATGCAGTCCATCCAGATGCCTGGCATGCAGCCCTTTCTCAATCTGCAGACTCTCCAGAATTTTCCCCAGCTGCAGGCCATGACTCCAGCCCAGAACATCAACCCTTACATGGCTCCGGTCATGGCTGTCATCCTGCCCAACATCTCCACCTACCCTCCAGGTTACCCTACCATCTACCCACCATCTGCTCCTTCCATGGTGCCCCAAGTGCCCATGACTATGCCCATGACAAACTTTGCCCCCGGCAGCGCCCCCTTCCCAATACCCCAGTTTCAGACCCAACCTTGTCCCCCCCAGCCTCTGAGCTTCTTGGACCCTCTGCTTTGCTCGCACAGACCCAGCTCCTCTGTGGTGGAGGAGGAGGAGGAGGCGGCAGCCGGGCCTGGGGCTTTGTTCTCCAGCTCTCGCTCCAGTTCTCCGCTGCAGCTCAACCTGCTGCAGGAGGAGCTTCCAAAGCCCGGCGAAGGACAGAGCAGCAGCGGACACAACCGCGCCGAGAGCCTCCACGAACAACATGCCGACAAGGTGAGGCCTCTCTTTCCTGTCAACCTTCACCTGCCCCACGCCAAAACATTGACTCTCTTACTACTTCTATCATTCTCTCAGATGTAGACAAGGCAAGGCAACTTTACTTGTATAGCACATTTCGTACACAAAGGCAGCTCAAAGTGCTTCCCAGATTTACAATTAAACATCAATCGACAACAAAGTATAGAGTTGAATAAAAACTATTTCAAAAGCTTAATTACAGGGTGGAATAGGCATTATGAAATAGAACAGTTTTTAGCTCTGACTTAAAACTTAGACATGTATTGTCATACATAGTACCCACCATATGGTATTTAAGTATTTGCTTTGGTTCTGACTGTTGATCACTTTAAACAGGACGATAACCCCAGTGAGTCTGGGAACCATGATGCCCAGTCTACATCCAGTGAGCTGCTTGACATGCTGCTGCAGGAGGATGCTAGGTCAGGGACCGGCTCTAATGCCTCAGGGTCTGGCTCAGGGGAGTCTGGAGGCTCCCTGGGATCTGGCTCCGGCTCCAATGGAACCTCCACCTCACACACTGGTATGAGGGAAAACACACATGCATACAATACACACACACACAACAAAAACAGTCTCCCCTCTCTTGACAATGTTTGTGCATCACGTTCATGGTTGTAAACAGTCTGCATGAAATTGTCTTGTCTTACATTCTGTGTCTGTCTATAATGTTTCTAATGTTACTGTTAATCCTACAGCACATTGTGAATGAGTAAAACAAATCAAATTAAACAATGCATTTGAGGTCAATGCAGGCCAGGATAGCAGTGGTTGAACTTGATAGTAGGCTGAAGTGACTGATTCAGAGCTCTACTCGGCCTACAGGCAGCAGCAACAGCAGCAAATACTTTGCCAGCAACGATTCATCAGACACGTCACGCAAAGCACGTAAGAGCCAGGAGGCAGCAGCAGAGCCCCAGCACACCTTGGACTCTCGGGCGGAGAACTCTCTGTGGAGCATGATCCAGCAAACGCCCGATCATGTCATGATGACGTACCAGATCCAGGCCAGGTACACGCACAGCACCATCCCCTACTCTTTCTATTCCACTCATGATGTACATAAGTTAAATGTCTGTCCTGAAAGGCAACATTGTTCAACATTTCAAACTACAGAAAGCAGCAGCGCGTCAATGTTTTTTTTTCTCCTGCAGGGACCAGAGTGAGGTGTTGGCAGAGGATAGGGAGAAGCTCAGGGTGCTGCAGCCCCTCCAGCCCTGGTTCAATAAGGAGCAGAGAAAGGAGCTGGCTGAGGTCCATCCATGGATCCAAAAGCACACTATCCCACAAGATATAGACACACAGGTGGGGATTCCCATTCACACAAACACACAAACACACACACACACACACACATCCTCGTACTTCTATCTTTGTAAGGACACTCATTGACATAATGCATTCCCTTACCCTAACCTTAAAACTACAGTATGCGCCTAACCCCAACCCTTTTACTAAGACTAATTAATACCGGATTCCTAAAAAACAAGTCTTAACAGTCAAACAGGCCTTCAAAGAAGTAAGTACCAGGCTAAATGTCCTCACTTTCCAAAGATGTCCTCTCTCTGATGGTTAATAGCTTTAATTGGTCCTCACAAAGATGCTCGTACAAGTACACATTCACTTGAGCACATGTGTAATTTACTTTTTTCACCACAGGGTTGCGTGGGCTGTAACGCAGGCAACGGGGTCGCCCACTCTCCTCACCCTCCTCACCCTCCTGCCCCCAACAGCACATCCCCTCTGGGCAGCCCTCAGCAGGACTCCATCAAACCCGGGGTGGACACCTGAGAGATCCTGGAAGCTACAACAACCAACCAACCAGCCAACCAGCCTTGTAAGAAACCTCGGACATCTCCCACCATGCATCTCTTCTGACCAATTGGGAGAAGTGGGTCCCTGACTCCCTGTGCTTTAGTTTGACGTTTAATATGTTTTTGAAAGGTGTCCAAGGCTGGACCAGGCCCAGAGGAGCAGAGGAGGCGAGAGCGACGGGGCATTTTTACCGTCAATTTCTCGTGGTCAGCGTAATGTGACTGCCTTTATTGGACCATGAATATTATAGCTCTTTGCTTTTTGTGATGATCGACCTCATGTAGGGGTTTAGATTGTATTTATGACCGACCAGATACTTTAGCAACAAGAACTCAATACAGAAAGAATGTCCGATGGTTGCTGCCCTTAGACATGAGCACTGCGTGCACAGCCATGATCTGCTGGATGGATGCAACTCTGTGACAAGACAAAGACAGAGCTGGCCCAGTTTCAGTTCCAGACCACATGCCAGACTCTCCAGAAACATGGCGTGCAGGTTGTACAGTATGTGTACCACATCAACCCCTTCAACTGCATAATGACTTACCATGGTTTTCACATGGTACTTTTTTTTTGGTGGGAGACAAAGATAAAGACACATTTGCATTCCATAGGTGTATGTCCTCTTGTCCAGAACATCAGTATTCATGTTACTCTGAATACCAACAACAACAAACGTGATGAGTATTTCCAAATAGACATAGTGCTACACAGGTCCACCAAGATGTCTAGAACATCCTGTAGCAAGCCCTTTATCAACCCAGTATCCTACCTGATCAGTAACCCTACAGTACTTATCGCTTTCATCTTATTTTAAACGAAGACAGCTTAGCCCCAAATTTCCTCTGGTTGTGGGTTTACTTACTTAATTTTTTCTTTGACTGTGTCAGACAAACAGCAACAGAGGACTTGACTTATCTATTGTATTTCTGTGAATGTAGTCACACTTTTTCCTGTGGATTCAGGTTGCATGTAAGCGTGTGTGTGTGTGTGTGTGTGTGTGTGTGTGTGTGTGTGTGTGTGTGTGTGTGTGTGTGTGTGTGTGTGTGTGTGTGTGTGTGTGTGTGTGTGTGTGTGTGTGTGTGTGTGTGTGTGTGTGTGTCGTACAAATGCAAGCTGCATCCTCTGATACAGTTGTCCAACAGTGCAAGACAGACCAGGGTTTTCTACTGTTTTTAGGTTGAACGTATACAGTATCATGTATTTTATAGAAAAAAAAAGAAAACAAAACCAACCATGTGTATAAAAGCCATTTTTCATGAATACAGGGACTGACTGTGACACAAAGGAATGAATAAATGAACTATGACTTATCGTGTAAGTGACTATTTCTATCAAACACCATACACTCTCATTTGAACTATCATGGATGTGGTAGTACATGTTAGTTGATATACCCATCAGTGCTCATTGTTCATGTTGTCAAAATCACTGGTCAATGTGTGTGTAATCAAAGGGGCCCACCATAGCTAGCAATATGCCTGTTTACAGAGCCTAGGCTGTGTATTGACACTGGATTTACCGCACAATACGTACAGGTAGCGTATCGTGAGAAGATATTCACTGATTTTAACAAAAAGTGATTTTGACAAACATTTTACTTGCATTTTTTTCAGTAAACCTTTATTGGATAAGCAGTACAGTACAGCACTATAGTAAGTAGTTCCCCCGAATGTGAAGCATGAATGAGCACTGCCATAGAAAAAACGGCACATAATGTAACTGAAAAAAGCATTAGTCCCAACAGATGGGTGTTAAGGCATTAGCTTGAAGTGAACTTCACACTAGTCATGCAAGAAGAAAACACTGTTCAATTTCCACTGAATGGACACCATATTATTGTTTTATCACATATCAAAAATAGTATTGAAGTATTGAAAAATGGTTTGGGAACCACAGTCATAATAGGCCTTTAGCACTAAAGACATTTTGTCATGTCAAGGTAAAAAAAAACACAGTAAAATGAATGATGGCTGTGTCAGAGTCAGGCTGCTGGTATTGTGCATGGTGGCTTGAAGTCAGCCTGTCATGGCTAACTGGGGCATATAACAATAACAGAGCCATTACTAACGTTATTAGTAACACCCCTGTGTTTTCTTGCTGAGTCAAGTGAAAATGTCTGTTGAAAAAAAATGCCTAGTACCACTACGGAACATTTCTACCGTCCAAATTCAGTAAACATATTTATGTACAGAGACAATGTACCTGCATAAACAGACCATTTGAAATAATCAAATTCAGTAATACATGAGAATCAAACATTGCATAAAAATAATAAAAAATTAACATTCTGAAAATAATGCCGTCTGAGCATCAATACACCATTTTTACATACACTGCTTCATTGGTCAGTTAGCATACAGTTCAGTTAATCATAGCTTACACCAAGCAGTACACACTGATGGCAGCGCTTCAGTGAGGTCCTTTAGTCTAGTCAGTTAAGCCAAGATTGATACAGTATGTGAGTAAAACAAAGAAGAACACAAATACTGGAAAAACATCTTCTTCTTTTTTTACTTGAGCAAAGCTAAAATAATTGGTAATTCAGATGAACTCATTTGAGTCAACTTCTGCACACATGCCTCCTTCATTTAAAAGTTAAGACTTGGTTTAGTCTCCCCTGTGGGTGGTGCCATTGTGCTGTGCAAGACGCACCATTCTAGTTTGATCAAGTACAATGAAATACATACTAATTTTGCTGTCCCTATGTCGAAACAGGACTGTCCCTGCCAGTAGAGGAGGCATAGTGTACGGGTTCAGTTTGGGACACAGCCTCTGGACCAGCCAGTGGCTCCAGTTTCACTTTTCATTTTTTCCTCACTTCGAAAATTTCTGCATCTCTGCAAGAAGACATATTGAGGTTAAGAATGGAGGATGAACATGAGTAATCCTAACCCTAATAACTCATTGCATGTGTGAGTTTTTTTTTTTCCTACCTTTGTCAAGATCAATGACTTTGGGCTGAGCGTTGACATGGACCTTCTCTTTCAGCAAGTTGTTCTTGTAGTCTAAAAACACACAGATGAAAGTCAAAAATACACACACACACACACACACACACACACACACACAGTCATTGACTCCCTCTCTCACTCACCACATCTTGTCTCCTCCCGTCTGCACGTGTTCACTTCGGCGACGTCCATCTCGAACTCTTCCGAGCTGCTTTGACATCTGCTGGACCCGTCGCAAGGAGAAAGAGATATAAATGAGTGAGCAGAGGCAGACTTATTTGCTTTAGTAATTGCCTTGGGCCCCAAGCCACTAATGGCGCTTTTCCACCGCACATGTAGCTCGACTCGACTCAACTCGACTCGACTCAACTTGGTTTGGTAGCAGCACGGGTCGTTTTCCACCGCAAATAGTACCTGCTGAACGTGGGCGGGGTCGTCGTAAGGGGCTGAAAGTCTACTCCGGAGCAAAGTAGCAAAGCAGAAATTACGAGCAGTTGTTGCACTATTAACTGAACCAACCGCCAAAAACACGGATGAAATTTTTTTAAGAAATACCCCCTTGTATCTGTTTGCTAAAAGAAGTAGAAGAATATTGCTACGGGCCATTAAGAGGGATGGTTGTTGTCCCGATGTGTGACTCTGCCACACAGTCAGCTGTAGGGATGCGTCATGTACATCCCTATGCACGTAAACACGGGCATGATAAAGTTGACTGTTTAGTGCTTGTTTCAGGATACGTGTTTTCAAATGCAAGCCATGTCTCAGCCTGAATATTTTATTGAGGTAATCAGTTCAGTCCGAGGCTTGTAATGTAATCGCTCGCTATCATGTCTGTCCCAGCTGGCTACTATTTAGCCTAGCTGCTAGCTGCCCTACATGTCTCCTCTCGTATGTAAGTAACTTCCCCAACAACCAACACTGGGTGAGCTTAGCGAATATATGGAAAATAAATTCGGATCTGTGATGCAAATCAAATGAAAGAGAGCCAGAGAAGGCTGCACGCGGCGGAAATACACTCAAAAGTCCCGGAGAGTTGGGGAGAATAAACAACAGAATGAAGCTGGTAGTCTCTGGCCACTGATTGGCCAGACAATAGTCTCTGGCCAATCAGTGGCCGGCCGTCTGCCGACGTCACCTTTTAGCATCGGCTCAGCTCGCTTGGACCCTAGAGCGAGGCGATACCAAAAAAGCAGCCGCTACGTGGTACCAGGTACCATGAAATTGCGGTGGAAAAGCCAAAAATGCGAGTCGAGTCGAGTCGAGCTGATACCATGCGGTGGAAAAGCGCCATAAGGGGCCCATAAAACACCTCGTAAAGTATGGATAAGAGTTTTTGGTTGTTGTTGTTTTCTCTACTTTTTGGCTAATCAATTATGTATTTCCAGAAGTCCATACACTTAAATTGCATCAGCATGTTTACTTTATTGAGTTTCCAGGCCTCAGGATTATAGGGTTGAATTTTAAAAGTTACACATACTGTTACATAACAGGTGAAAACGGGACATGGAGGGGCTCCATGGCTGTGTCCCCTAAATAACTAAATAAAATAAAGCTATAGTGCGTAACTCATGTCGCCCCCATGAGGAACTCTGAGTAATTACAAAAACACTGTCGCGACATCTACAAGAGGTAGAGCCTTCGGTGATCGCAAATGGATTTTAAACCTTTTTCTGTACGTCTAGATTTTTTACTTAGAAGTAAAATCAACAACTGAAACATTTCATGGGCGCTTCTTGAGCGAAAGATTTTTGTGGAGCTGATAGGCTTAATCAACTTTGTGTCAACTCATATGGCAATAGCTTGAATGTGATCGACATTCATTTATATGAAAAAGGTATGCACTGTAGCTTTAGGGGAGCATGCGATTGTATGTGTGTATGGGTGTTTACAGTATTTTCTCGCTCACCTTAGGGATGTCTGTGGGTAAAATTCTGGGGTTAAAAAAAAAGCACAAGAATATGATGAGATTCAGAAGCATGATTGTAATGTAAATAGCCAGAGTGAGGTAAAAGTGTTTGCAGGTCAGACCTTTGGTTCTACTTCTGCGGGTGATGAGGATGATGATGAGGATGATGAAGGCCAGCAGCAGGAAGGAGGTGAGCACGTAGCCCAGTGGCAGGAGAAAGTGGTGCCTTTGGTCCGGCAGAATAACATTGATGACTCTCGGTGATTCAGCCTTAGTGGTGTCTGAGTAAAACAGAGATCAACAACAGTCAGCATTCAATCCCCTCTGTTCTTCATCTCTTCTCTCACCAACAGGCCTATGTGTCATCAACATAAAGAACAAGACCAGGCCTGACATCGGACAGATACAGATACACACACACACCACATGAAAAAAAACAGAAGCCATCTGTTGTGAGTCCATTTTCAGCTCTCACTTTCTGTATCTCTTTGCAGGCACTTTCTGTGGCTTTGTAGACTTTCAATGCTTTTT
This sequence comes from Hyperoplus immaculatus, assembly GCA_949357725.1. Taxonomy (NCBI): domain Eukaryota; kingdom Metazoa; phylum Chordata; class Actinopteri; order Uranoscopiformes; family Ammodytidae; genus Hyperoplus; species Hyperoplus immaculatus. Next base: position 8,578,802 of record OX442350.1, on the reverse strand, counting down.
TTCCCCCTTCAATTGTCATCTGGAATTCTTACTCTCATTAAGGTTCATTTAAAGAGTAATTTGTGTAAAATGTCTTGACCACTTATTTGCTGGATTGTCATAAAGGTTTGTGCAGCTATTCATAACAAAATACTTGCCAAACTTGCCATTTCCTTCAGCCTCAGCTCACTTTTGTGTTTAAGGCTTATTAGCTAAATAGTGGCATGCTAATACACTGAAGTAATATAAAAACAGTGAAAGCCTTACCTTTCCAATCATCAGCATGGTTCAACAATAGTCAAGGGAAATGTTAGCCTGCTCATGTTCAACTCAAGAGCCAAATGTATTCACACAAAAAAAAAGCTATAAAGCAATATAGAGTCTATCTGTTATGTAATCACCAAAGCCTGCTGTCACTTTGTGTCTCTCCAAATATTTTTTGTTACCAGTTTGTTTTGGACACTGACCATGCTAACAAAATGGACTATGGTAAGTTAGTGCTTACTGTGTGTTTACAGTGGCAGACAACAACTCATGCTAGGAGACTAACATACAGTATGAGCTCATTGGCAGAGAAATCTCTCTCTCTCCAAGCCCTAGGAAAAACATTTTCCGTCTGTGCATGTGGCTGCATGTGCGAGTGTTTTTGTTGCTGCATTTGTGGGTCGCATAGGCGTCAACACCTTGCGATATATATTGCTTTTCTGTTCACTTCACTTCCCTTTTTCTTATTTCACTTTTTCTTGATGACATTTCCCAGTTGTGAGAATATGCTAAACACATTTCCTGTGGCAGTGAGAAAATAACATAGCCTGGCTGTCGGCATTAGGTGATATGTGCCGTTCTGCGGAGTGTTGAGCAGCAGAGGGTGGAGGGAGGGCGAAAGGCCTGGTTTCATTTTGCATCATTAAAAGAAAAGAAAAAAAATGCAAGGCGAGGAGCAGCTGTGGACCTCAGACTCAGCGTATTTGAGCCAAAACGAGATCCAGACAGAGAGTCATGCCGTGATTTACTTTTCCTGGCACTGAAACACACAGAACAGAGTCGGGAGAGGAAGAGGAGAACGAAGGAATGGACAGAGCGGGGTGGAACAAAGGAGTACAGCCAAGGGAAGAGGAAGGGGACGGTGAGATGTTTTCTCCAGAGGCCTGTCTGGCAAACAATAAAAAAAATGGAAGACCTCGATCCCAAACACACACAAACACAACTTTCAGTGCGCACACAAAGCTGCAGTGTACATGAAAACAACACGTTTGTTAAGATTACAAATCCTCAGACTCGTGTGAGGAATGTGTGTATTTGTGTTTAGACTGACTGTCCCCTGTCCTCCGCTGGCCCCAACTGCACTGAGGGAAAAAAACGCTGATCAGAAACGGAGGAAGGGACGAAGGGAGGGAGGGAGGGGTGACATACATCTCTTCTTCATCAACACAATCCTCTTCCACCTCTTTTTGGCTATCACCCTCAATCTCTCTCTCTCCACATCCTAGTCCAGTCTGCATTCCCTCTGCGTTGCCAGCTGCAGCACAGATGAAGCTCACTCCCTATTCTTGTCCATAAACTACACCTGAAAAGAGTTCTCTTTCTTCATAAAGGAATGGCAACAACAAAGTGAAAATAAGGGATTGGTAAAGAGCCTGCGGCAGGGGCGTAAAGATAATAACAAACCTGGGATCCTCAAATGAGGAAATAAATGGAAATAAAGGCAGGACCGAGGGAAGGTGGGGTGAAGAAAGGGTGAAACTCCTCCAGAAATGTCAGCAGGGAGCCAAAGTCAACAGCAGGGCAGACGGTCAGAGAGGGCAAAACCAGTGTAAGATAAGGGAGACAGAATACTGTACTGTCTGAAAGCACAGATGAAGAGAGAACTCCCAATCATTTAATGGAGATAAAAGCCATTAAGTTTTTTAAAGTTCCATGGTGCAATCCTACCGTATTATTACAGCTCAGGGAGTGAGGGATTATTTGTGGGGGCAGAGCTGGTCTTCAGTCCAAAGACTGTATCCGAAAGATTCCATTGCCATGAGAGCGGACTTAGCAACCTTTTTCCCATGAACACAGACACACAGACACACAGACACACACACACACACACACACACACACACACACA